>JAKZHN010000013.1:406193-872820 GCA_037179335.1 Cyclaneusma minus
TCCGGGGGTTTTTTTAATAAAATAAAAACCTAAAAAAAAAAGGCCGTAAACAAAAAAGCTTCTAAATTTTAAATACCAACCCCCCCCCACAAGTCACAAAACGTTATATAAACTTCCCCCCCCCCCCCCCCCCCCTCCCCCTTTCCTCTACCCCTCCCACTCCAGTGGGCTCCCAAGATCAAAAAAACCGATAAATACCCAGTCCTCTTCCTCTAGTCGACTTTGTCAGCCATCCACGCATTCCTCGAGAAGGGCAACTTCTAACTCCCAAGCTTAGAATGTTTCAGGACGATGCGCAGGCCCCTGCCTCGGCTTCAGTACCGACATGGCTCCAGAAAGACACACACCCTCTAGTGACCTAGCCTCACCCAGGTACCTAGGTACTGCCATGATCCATCAGCATATCGGATTGGATATATCGAAATGTGCGATTAAAATCCCAAACTCTCACTGCGATGCTTCCCAACACCTCCATTTTCACAGATTTCACCATACCTTAGACAATCAAAACCACCCCATCTTTTGCTCCATAACTCCCAAATCCACTATTAAACATCTCCCACCACCATTCACCAACCCCCCAGCAATCGCAGTCACAAACCAACCAAAGACAAAGACTTTCGCTCAGAGTGCGCTGCGCTTGTGCGTATTGACATTCGTATGGATCCATCTGTACAAAGCCTATACACAATCCACCCGCTCTTAGTAACTAGGTACTAGCCATCCCATTCCGTAGTTTTCCTAGTTGCAAAAATCCCCATAGCCCCTGAAACACCTTTGCAAATGCAACCAGGCTAAGTAGCCGTAGGCCCGTAGGCCCGTAGCCACCTTGATCATTCGCCCTCGACCATCTACCACTCATCACCCGCAACATCATAATCCTCGCTCACATCATGATCCATCTCCTCCTTACCCCCATAAGCCCCCGAATGACCATTTTCACCTCCACCATTTCCACCATTTCCACCATTCTCCACCACACCATCAGCGGCGCCAGCAGTGCCAGCGGTACCCTCGCCATTGCCCATATCCACATCCAGACTCTCAGTCTTGACCGCAACCGGCTTGGGGCCGGTGGAAACCGGAGGCAGCGGAGTCTGCACCCACGACAGCGCGACTCTTCCGACAGACGGAAGTTCGTTGCCGAGGCCCGCGAGACCAAACATGAACTTCTCGGCCGTGGCGCGGTCTTTGAAGGTGATGGTGGTGCGAGCGGGGGAGATTTGGAGGTCGGTGTAATCGCCGATGCCCTATTTCGCATGTCGGTCAGCAAGCCATGCTCAAAATTCAAAACCCATTTCTCCAATTCGGACAAATCGTCCAGTCTCGAGGCCGAAACGAAAAGGGGAAAGGGGGAAGCAACATACCAACAAATACTCCCTCAGACTCTCCTCCCTATCCGCCTCCGAAAAGTCCACTCCAGCCAGCGCAACCGTCTTCGGGCGATTATCCAGATTGTAAGCACCATAATTGACAACCGCAGCACCACCACCCCTTCCACCACGATAACCGTCCCTGAAACCACCCCTAGGCGCACCTCTTCCCCTGTACACACCCCTTCCCCTACCTCTACCCCTCAGATACCAAGGCACTTCACCACCATCATCCTGCACAGCCTGGGTAGGATCAATGCCCAAGCCCAGCGCCTCCTCTTCCAACTTCGCCAACTGCGCCTTCAACGCCTCCGTCATGCCGCCTTTGGACTCCGAACCACTACCAGCATCACCGCTTGCAGGTGAGCCCGACTTCTTAGCAGCAATCTTCGCCATCAACTTGCGCTTTTCCTCAGCCTGTCGCTCAAGCAGCTCTTCCTGGCGTCTCTTCAGCTCCTTAGCCTGCTCTTCCATCTCCGCCTTCTTCTTCAACCTCGCCTCATAATCTTTCTGCACCAGTTCCTGCTTCTGCTTAAACTCCTCAATATCAATCTCCGGCTCCGAAGGCGCCGAAGTTGACTGAGCATCTGCCGAAGCTTCGCGTTTGCCGCCATTCGCCGGCACCTTCGGCAATGAATCGGGGCCACAGTACCAAAACACCTTCACAAACCTATTATCAAAGATAACTTTCGGGCTCGTGTACGCAGCTTGGGCTTGGGACCAGTCTGCGAATTTAAGGGTGGCGAGGCGCTTGTAGGGCATCATGGTGCATTCGACGATAGTGCCGAATTCGGAAAAGAATTCGCGGACGGTGGTTTCGTTGAATGAAGGCTCGGGGATGTTTTCGACGACGATGGTGGTGTTGCGGCGGTCGTGGTTGGGCTTGTCGGAGGAGATTTCAGAGCGGCGGCCGCCGCGTTGGGCGGGGAAGCCGTGGCCGCGGGAGGAGGACTGGCCGCGACGAGGAGCGCTGTTGTTGTCGCCACTGGTGGAGAAGCTGCCGCTGAAGGAGGGGGTGGGGAGGGGGTGGGGGAAAGATGGGACGGAGGGGCAGTTATTGGTGTCGATGATCGAGGAGTGGGCGGGGTCGTATTCTGGATAATGTCAGTATGTTGGGCTGGACTAAGGAGGACTGAAGAGTAAAAGGGAGATAATGTACCTTCTTGCTTGGGAGGAGTCCAGCCCGAACTAGAGTTCGTGCCATGATCATATATGCAAGTATTTCCCCTCGCACAGAATCCCTTCACATCAAAGTCCCGACACCTCTTCCTAGCCGGTCTTGACGCATCAGCAGACTGTTGATATCCAGGCGTGCCAGGCATCGGAAGACCCAAAGCCCTCTGCATGCTCAGAATAGCTTCCATCGGGTTATTTGGATCGAACTGGGGCATTCCAGGAAGTGGACTCGGCATCGGAGGCAGATTCCTGAAATCGTTCGGGCCGGGGGGCATGTCGTGCTGTGGTGGTGGCTGATAGGGAGCCACCATACCGCCACGGCTTCCACCCCTTCCACCTCTGCCTGATCCATTCATGTTGTCGCCGTAGCCCGGGGGTCCAGGAGGCAAGATGTTGTTGTAGCCGCTTTGTCGGTACATCTTGTTGGGCCTGCCGCCGAAATCTCCTCTTCCTGCATATCCGTCTCTACCATTTGGCGCACCAAATTGGTCGTTGAAAGGTCGTTTCCTAGAGCCGTTCATTGTGCCTTGTGAGGAAACCGACGGAGCGGTGACAGAGTATTCGATTTGCGCCGGCGGATAGGCACTCATCGAAGCGTTGCGTGATTGAACTGCACCGGGAAGGTAGGATTTGCATTCGATAGCATCGAAGACGTCTTGGACAAAGCTAGTGCTGTCTGCAAAAGTTCAGCAAGTCATCAAACAAGCAGACAGGGAAAGCACAGCATAGGACATACCGTCTTTGAGAAAGTCGACGATTTCCTGGTCGCAGAGCTGTCGAACACTGTTTGTGTCTCCATCATGTCGCAGCAGAGCAAGCACATAGTCGGCCAGGACATCGGCGTCGGCGTCCGAACTTCAGCGAACCATGGGTCAGTTGTGTGTGGACGGGCGGAAGGTGCGGCAAACTCACGTATTCTCCAGGCGCGTCACGATCCATTTCTTCAACAGCGGCGCTTCCTCTTCGGTGAACAGCATCTTGGAAGCTTTGCGCCGGAGCAGATATTGGATGCGCGGTCGGTGTCAGAGGTAAATCAAGAGCGCATGCTTGTCGGAGGTCGTCCGCAATTGAGGATGCTTGAAAAATGTGGGGAGAGGTTGCGGTCGTGGTTGGAGATTTCAATCACGCCCGCTTGGTTACTGCCGGTCTGAGCTTCAAAATTCAAGCTTCGCTTCTTCTCTAAGTGGATTAGTGCAAGGCGGTGAGATATCTCGTACTGAATACGATGCAAGGCTGTCATTATTTACCGAATTTGTTTACAAATTTATAGCAATCATGTGACTGACTCAGTCATATTCGGAGTGTTTTCAATCTTCTTCTAGGCCGTGCCGTTTTCTACTGTGTACCAGAGTGTCATTGTATCAAACCACCTCCGAACCTCAAAGGTCCCAAAGGAGCAAAACGCCTCGAGCATCACCTTCAACATAATAATACAAGTCCTGTATTCTACACACCCTATGTCTACCAAGTTTCCCGAGCCCCCCAACTCCATGCAAGCATGCATCACAGACATCCCCCTCCCAGGGCCTATTCTCATTTCTAACCCAAACGCCTTCCTCCATCTCTGCCCACCATGCCTCACCACCATACCTCCAGCAAATCTACAACCCCCAATCTTCCAATCTAGCACCAAGTAAAAACCGGATTCTTACTCTTCACCGTCTCCAACCTCTCCACAATAACCTTCCTCCGATTATCCTCCATCCCCTCCGCCGCCGCATACCCCAAGTCCCCCTCCAAATCATCCCCCGAATACAACACTCTCGCCACACTCCCATGCCTCGTCGAAAAGCTATGGTTCCGCCTACTCCTCTTCTGCTGCGGTGCCGTATAAGCCCTGGCGGGGCCGTTATAGCTCATTCGTTGCGGCTGCCCTGGCCTCTCCCCCGTCGCATTTACAAACTGCAACCTCTTATTGCTCGTTTCATCAAAAGGATCTTCGCCATTAGCAACCGTGGCCGACGGCGAAGCCGGACTCTGCACATTCCCATTATTCTCAGCCTCATGGTCGATCGAAGCTCTCGGCGTAGCCCCCCTCGACAGCTCAAAACGATTCGGATTCGGCAGGTCGCCAGGCACCGGACTGCCCAGCCCAATCAAATCATGATTCCCCTTCGCCACCGCATTCGCAGCGCTAATATCCATCTCCTCTTCCATCTGTCCCCTCACATTGGCTTCCGCGCGTCGTCTCATTTCCCCACTCGGCACCCGCATCGGCACCGCCACAGGGATATCCACCAAATCATCCCAAACACAAACCCTCGCTCTTCTCGTAAGTTCCAGGGGTCCATGATCAGCAATCTTCAGCGTCTCGACAACATTCCACGCCTGTCCTTTCATAACCGCTATCTGCCGTGCAAACATGCCTTCTTGGAAATCGGCATCTTGGGCAAAAACACGGCGGAGAGCTAACTGGGTTTCTGACCACCAGTGGGTAGAGGTGAGCAGGGGCAGGAAGTGGTCGCGCGTGCGTTGCGAAAAGGGCTGGCCGATTAGAGAGACAGGGAGGAAGAGCCAGCCGAAGGGGAAAGAGCGCCAGGCGTCGGGGTGCTTCCACGGCCAGGAAAGACTGTTGTCGATAGCGCCGATAGAGATTTGTGGTTGGCGGGCAGAGGAGGAGGGGTGTGAGGCGGCCATGGGTTGTTGTTGGCGGTAGGGACTTGGAATTGCTGAGCCGGGGGAGCCGTTGCTGTGTTCTCGTGGTATTGGGCGAGGTGCGAGGCCTGAGGTCTCATCTTCGTCGTCGACCTCGACGTGGCTTTTGAATTGTAAGGGTTCGGAAACGATGGATACTTCTTGACTCTCCCAGTCTACTTTAATCATCCAGTTATCGAGTCCGCGGTCTGTGTTCCGCATGATATAATCTAGAATCACGAGCTTTTCTAGCTGCTCGCGGAAGGCTTGTTGAAGAGTATCAGTCCAGACGAATTTCTTTTGTTGCCCAGGCTCAGTCTTCGATCGTGGACGCTGTTCCTCTTCATCTTCATCGTGTCCTGCGCTCACGGTACAACTGTCTGACCAAACCCTCGTCTTCTTCTTCGAACCTTCTCCAGAATGGTAAGGTCCGCTTGCACGATCAGGCCAAGGATGATTTCGCAGAAAAATATTCGCATCTTGGAAACCTTGCAGGAAGACTTGGAAGCTTCCCACTTTCGCCGGTAGCGGTTTCTTTTTTCTATAATAGTTTCTCCGATCCCAAAAATCGTAGTGGAAGACGTGCGACGAGAGGTGGACGATATCGGTATAAGGCACAAGGTGGGTTTGTAGTCGACAGTCGAGAGTATACGCAGCAGCTTCCGAGACGTAGCTGAGATTGGGGATTAAACAGGCTCGGCCGAAGCAGCAGGGGAACAGGTTGCGATGTATCCATTTATTCCACTTTGGATTTCCCGCAGCATATGGCTCTTCGTCCTGGGCAAAAAAGGGTCAGCAACCTTCAACAAAAACCTTGTCAAACTCATCCCCCTTTCTCAGCAACGTACCTTTGGCTTAAACACGCCAACCGTGCGCCCCTCGCTATTCCTCGCAAAATAGCTCCCCGAACTCCCCTGCGTAATCATCTTCGGATGAATCCCCTGCTCAATAGCAAGCTGCACACTCTCCACAATCTCATCAAACTCCCGCTTGCTCATCCTCCCTCCATCACCCTCACTCTGCAGCGTCTCCGCCGTCGCCGGCCGCACGCCATCAGGAGCCTGAAAGACACTGTAATGAATCTCCAAGCGCTGTTCCGCATCAGCCTTGCCCTTCCCCTTGCCAATCTTGAACTTGGAAGCGATTTCGTCGGCCCATCGCTCGAGGCGCGCGTTGATGGCTTTGATGTCGACGCCGGAGTTGCTGCGCATTCGCCGACGGGGGGCGGATGCGGATACATATTCTTCGTCGTCGCTGTCGTCGGCCTGGGCGAGACGAGCATAGCCCGTGCCCGTCTGGGAAGGTCGGTTTCTAGGCATTCTTACGATAGGGCGACATAATTGTTGTAGATGTTAGGATATTCTAACTTCTCATGTTTAAGGGAGCTGGAGCATGAACTAAACAGGTAGCTATTGACGGGTGGTCTGTGCGCAGCAAGGATGAGGGGCCGCCACTGCCCGAATCATCATGGCGAAACGGTGGCAAACTCAAAGGCGATTACTATTCATGATATAAGACTTCATTCAGGTACCAGAATAGTAGTCCCTGACCACTGGAACCGAGCCACGTAATAGCTCGGGAAGGAAGTACATGTATTGCCCATTCGTGTTTCTCGCCATCGTAAATCCAACACAGCTGATATCCCAATCGATAGCCGAGGAGCCAGGGGAAGTGCCAGCAGTCGTTTTCTTACCCAACGAAATTCAACGTCACAAATCAACATAGTCACAAATCTCACATTCTAAAAACGAGAATATGTAGTTAACGATTTGATATTTTCATCCACCTAGCTACACGAAGACCCAGGAGATGACGAGACAAAGGAAATGATCAGCTCGCGTGGGGGAAGCTCAATGAGCGACGTGCGTAGTGCACCCGCCCATGACAACCCGGCGGCAGACGTGATGGTTCATGATTCGTAACGCCCGCCTAATGAGCATCGAAGTCTTGGTGGAGAAGAGGGCGCGGATTTTAGGGATGCAAGCTTGACGAAGTATCCGTTTACAGCTTGTCGTAGTACTGTAGATTTCAATGTTAGCAAAAGTGCCAAGAGATTGTCGCAATTCAGGAATACTTACGTTGGTGTAGTCGGGCACCTCGACCTTGATACCCTTGCGCTTTCGGGTCTCCTGCACAATCTGTCCGGTCTTGGAGGCGGGGTCGAGAGGGGAACCACCAGGCAGAATCTGCCAGTGGTCGAAGACGGACTGGGGGAAGGCCTGTCCGGAGGTACCTTCACGGAGATCGGCGTTGAAACCGAAAGACTCCAGAATGGGAAGGTAGGCCTTGATGGTGAAGAGAGGAGTACCAGGACGCTGCTCCTCAGAGAAGACGTGACCTCTCCTCCTGGAAAGGACGGAGTAGACACCACCCATGGCTTGCTCAGGAACTTGAATCTCGACCAAGTAGACGGGCTCAAGGAGACCGGGCTCGGCGAGAAGGGCGGAGGCGTAAAGGACACGACGGGTGGTAGGCATGATTTGACCGGTACCACGGTGAATGGAATCGGCGTGGAGGGTCACATCGAGAACGTTGAAGCGGCAAGAGCGCATAGGCTCCTCAGCGACGGGACCTTCACGGGTAGCCCACTGGAAACCAGAGACGACGGAATCCTTGATTTCCTGGAGGTACTGGACGGCCTTGGTCTGGTCAACCAACAAGTTGGCACCAGTGGTGTCAGGACCGAAACACCAAATCTTACGGGCATCAGTGACATCCCAGCCGTAGTCGTCAGCCAAGACACGGGCACGAGCCTTGAAGTCGTCACGGGGGTTGATGCGGCCAGCCTCAATGGCAAGAGACAGATCCTCGTCGAGAGGCTCAGCAACCATGTAAAGACGGTTGTGCTTGTTGGGCGACTTGGACAGAGCAGTCATGCTGGACTTGCCAGTAACAGTCTCACGGTATTGCACGACAGGGTCGGAGATGCGGAGAGGGATACCAGCGTGGTCCTCCTCAAGATCCTTCAAGCAAATCTCCAAGTGGAGCTCACCAGCACCAGCAACAACGTGCTCACCGGACTCGGAGATGAAGGTAAGGACACAAGGGTCGGACTTGGAGAGACGCTTGAGACCTTCGACCAACTTGGGGAGATCCTGGGCGTTCTTGACCTCAACGGAGCGCTGCACGACAGGGGAGACGGAGAACTTCATGACCTTCAAGTTGTGGGCAGTCTCGGAGGTGGTAAGAGTACCAGACTTGAGCAAGAACTGGTCGATACCGACAAGACCCAGGATGTTACCGGCTGGGACATCGTCGATGGGGTCGACCTTACCACCCATCATGAGGACGGTACGCTGGACGGCCTTGATGAAAAGATCCTCCTTGCGTCCGGGAACGTAGTTGGGACCCTGGATGCGGACCTTCATGCCGGACTTGACAGTACCGGAGAAGACACGACCGAAAGCGTAGAAACGACCCTTGTCGGAAGTGGGCACCATCTTGGAGACGTACAACATGAGAGGACCCTTGGGGTCACAGTTGCGGATACCCATGCAGGCCTCGTCATCGGGGGGACCCTCGTAGAGAGTCTCGGCACGGTAGGCCTGGGCAGTGACGGGAGAAGGCAGGTGCAAGATCAACATCTCCAAAAGAGCATCAGCAGCGGGAAGGAAAGTGCGCATGATGACCTTCAGGAGTTGCTTGCCCTCCTTGTCCTTGTCGTCAGTGGCGAGCTTGATGCCCAACTTTTCCAGAAGGACGGGGATCTCATCCTTCTTGAAGTTCATGACAGCGGCGAAGATCTTGAAGATGGGGTCCAAGATGAACTGGTTGAAGGCACGCTCAAGCTCCTTGCCCTCGTACTCGGACTTGGTGGTCCACTTCTTGGTCTTGGGGTTGAAGTAGTGGTCACCCCACAGACGCTCCATCATCTTGCCGCGGTCGACACCCAACTTCTTGGCGTAGCGGGTAGCGAATTGGCGGATGGTGAAAGCCCATCCGTGGAGACCGGAACCGAAAGCGACGGTACCCTTGGAAGGCTGGACCTGGACATCACCAAGAGCCTTGTCGAAGTAGGTGGAGATGATGACGTTCACGGACTCGATGGTTCGGGAGAAGGACTGGTACAGATCCTCCTTGGACATCTGCAGCTCGAGAAGAGCACGGTCGACCTTGTTGATGATGACGACAGGCTTGATGCGCTCACCAAGTGCCTGGCGGAGCACAGTCTCTGTCTGCACACACACACCCTCAATGGTGTCGACGACGACGAGAGCACCGTCAGTGACACGGAGAGCAGCCGTGACCTCGGAGGAGAAATCAACGTGACCGGGCGAATCGATCAAGTTGATCAAGAACTCCTTGCCGTTCACCTTCTGTCCAACAATGTCCTTGAGGTCCTCCTCCTCGGGGAGCTGACCGTACAGGGAGATGGCAGTCGACTTGATAGTGATACCACGCTCCTGCTCGTCCTTACGGGTATCGGTGGCTCGCGCATCACCAGCCTTGGCGGCGGAGATGATACCGGCCTTGGAGAGCAAGGAATCGGTGAGGGTCGACTTGCCGTGGTCGACGTGGGCAATGACGGACATATTGCGCACATTGGTGCTCTTGTCCATCAAGGCGCGGACCTCCTCAACGGTGAAGCTACATTTTGCACGAATTGTCAGCTTTGTGCGCGACCCGGTAATAGAGCAGTTGAAGGCGGAAACAGCTCAAAACAGCTCGACCAGATGAATACTGAGGTTGTTCTGGGTTGCCGACTCGAAGAAAGGCATCTTGAGCATGCGCAATGGGGATTGTGGACTTACTTGACCATTTTGGCGGTATTGGTATGGAGTGTTGATGAGGGAGGCGGGGTATTAGAGAGGCGACTCCTAGGTGGATGTCGCTGAGAGTCGAAGGGTTGGGATTAGCCTTCGAGGGAGATCTGTCTCGGGTGGACGAGAAACAGATTGCGATGATGGCACGGCGGGAGAGATGGCAGTGTCCTCGACGCAGGGAGTTGAACAGCAGAGAAGTGTTGCGGGAAGAAAGGTCTCTGGGCCAAGGCGAAGAACTTTTGGGCGCCTGGCGGGGCATAACCTCACTCGGCTAGCGGCGTGCGTTTATTGGTCAGCCGGGTGGCGGGGCAGCAATTATCAACTTCAATTTATGTGGCGTCCAAGCTCGGACAGCTGTGGCTGCGATGATGGGGAGATCGATATCTATGCGAGAGTCGGCCTACCTTTCCTTCTTTATATAGATTATTGCATCTCGACTTCATTCGTTGCGAGTCCTGGTATATTTTCTGAGTCACGCCGGCGTTGTTTCTGTTTCCCATTTCTGCTCACCGGCGTTGATATGGCTCATTGTTGAACGCCAGCCGCATTCTTGCCGGTTGCCACTTCTGCGGCGCTTATGAAACTTGAAGGATTGAAGACAGAGTCATCATCTTCAACAGCCACCTGTACGAACGAAGGGATCACTGCACCTTTCCAATGTTGCCGACCTCGTCACTGTGACTGACCAGGTTTTTAGAGATCAGAGATGATAGGTGTGCTCGTTTCTCTCTCTCGACAGACCTCGATATGGCTGCCAGTAGTAGCCACTGTTCTGTCAGCCGGCCTGGGTCTTGTGGATTTAGGCACGACTGATGTTCTCCTCGTTGCCTCCTGTCTGGCCATACAGCGTTGGGATCACTTTCTCTCCATAGCCACTCCGTTTCTGTTCTATTGGCTTCGCGTGCACGCTTTGGCTGCTGCCATATTTTCCGTTTGGCTAATATCTTGGACGTGGCATCGGGAGACTCGACTAAGGCCTCCCCTGCCCGGTTCCCACAATGATCAGTGGATGAGACCTCTACTATTTCCGAGCAAGACGACTCATACTCGCTTCTTCCCTAAGCGTCACTCCTTCGAGTATTCGTATCTTTCGGCTGGAATCCCGGTCGGATGGACAGGTGCGGCAGGGAGTTTATTGTCGGTCCATCATGACCCAGTCCCTAAAAGCGTCTGGTACCGTTTGTTAACGGCCGGTCTGTACGGTCATAGAGACGGTGGCTGCTGGTTCAGTGTCGACCCTGCCGAGTACTTGGAAAGGGGTGATGGAAAGCTGGGTCTCGACGGAAAGCTCAGAAAGTACTTGAAAAGTCAGGTGAGTAAATTCTCCTGAACTATCCTTGAACAACGCTAATGGCAGTCTACAGGGAATTGATGACCCCGATGAATATCCATACGCATATATCGTCACAGCACCCAAGTTTCTCGGCTATTCTTTCAACCCAGTCTCCTTTTGGTACCTGTACTCGGCAGACAAAATCCTTACCGCCATGGTCCTCGAAGTCAACAATACATTCGATGAGCGCCGCATGTATCTCCTCAAACGAGAGACTTCTACCCCTGAATCTTTAGAAGATTCCAACTCTCCTCCTGAACTTCCAGACGACACGAAGATATCAGGTGACGACAATCGACCCCCTACCACCTCTCAAGCCACGAGATTCACCAACACCTGGCCGAAAGATTTCCACGTCTCACCTTTCAACTCCCGCAAAGGCACTTATTCGCTCATCGCAACCGACCCCCTGAGCACCACATCACGCGGTCCGGACAACACCATCACTCTTCTCTCCTCAAAGTCCCACACCAAACTAGTCGCCCGCATCTTCCCCATCTCCACCCCCGTCGACCCGGCAAAACTCAGCTTGTTCCAACGTCTTCTCTTCATCGCAAAATGGTGGTGGGTAGGCCTCGTCACCTCCCCCCGCATCGTCCGCGAAGCAGGCAAACTGTACTTCAAGCGCAAGCTGCACGTCTGGTTTCGCCCCGAACCGCTCGACACAAACATTTCTCGCCACGCCACTGTCGATGAGGCGAGGCTTGAAGCGCACTTTCGCGCTTATCTCGCGCACCTTGTCGCCGAAAGTCCAGAGCCACTAACCGTCATTTACGCACCTGCCGGCATCATCACCGCCCCTGACCCAACAAAATTTACATCACCATCTGCAATTGAAAATGCCGAGTCGAAGACACTAAATATAAAAGTCCAAACACCCATCTTCTACGCCCGCTTCATCCATTACAAGGGTCATGATCTCGAGACTTTCCTTTCCGAATCGCAGATCAACAACACTCTGTCAATACAACCACCTTCGCTCCTCCATACCATCAAGTTCCCGGCCCCTGTTGAGGTGCGTTCGAAAAACTACATTACACACATTCTTTTCTCTCTCATCAATTCCCTCCGTCGCCCGCCACCTAAAATCATACAACATAATCCCGGTAAGGCAAGCGATGCGTCTTCCCGTGATACAAATGCGAAATCGGATATGCAAATACCAGAACCAGGACATGGGCCGAACGGGAAGGAAGAAGGAGAGAAGGGAAATGATAAGATGAAGGGGAAGGTAGAGGAGATGGAGGATGCTACACGGGATGACATACTGTCGCCAATGGATTTCTGGGCCCTGGCACAGGAAGATGAGGGAAAAAGGACAGACTATGCAAAACTGGTGCTCAAGGTACTCGTTAGTGGTTGGGTCGCAGGTGGCGAGACCGGTATCCTAGACACAGAGATGTTTCTACTCAGATTATGTGCAGCATGGGTTGTTGCTGGGTTGTTGGGAAGTCTTTCGTTAGGTAACGTTTATGAGTTGAGGGAGTTTGTCAAGATTAGACGGTGAGGGGCGATACCCAGTAAATAAAGAATATAGAGCAAAGTCAGCATTTATCGATAGCATTACCCAATTTTGGCAGCTCGGTTTTGAAATTGAGATGTATAAGCCGGCGCAACGTCCATAGTCTTTAAAAGAAAAAGACATGGATTGCGTCGAGTCGCCATTGCAGGCAGTTTTATCACGGCCAGCTTTTTCAAACTTTCTTCTCTTCGGCTTTTCGACTTATATTACCAGAGAGCGGGAGTGACGACTCCGAGTTAGAGTCGAGCTCAGCGATATTATTTCGAGTACTTCAGCCGGTTCAGCGACGAGGCAATAGCCAGCGATTTTCCGCAAAGTTGGGGTAACCTCGAACCCTTATGCGCCAAAGCCTTAGCAGCACAAGCAGGCTGAAGCAATTTCGGTCCTCGAGGGCCAAAGCGACCATGTCGGGCAAGAGACATTTCTTACCCTTTGGTTTGGGTGGAGACATTTGTCCTTATTAGAAAAACTCGCCCGGGCCCTCTCGAACGTCAGTTTTAGCCTTTGGATTGTTGGATTCAGGGGTTTTTTTTTTTTTTCAATTCCCCAGCTCCTTTTATCAATTGTTTCCTTATGGCTGTTTTTGGCGAGGTTCCTGTATATAAGGAACAGGTGCCCTCGGACTTTTCTTGCACCATTGGACCCTTTGTCTACCGCATCGTTCCTTTTGGAACTCGTTTTCTCGGAAAAGAACAACGTTCTGTTGTCCGCTATGGAGGATCCTCTACTCCATATCGTTTACAAGAACCCCGACGAAGACGACATGGCCTGGTTGGTGATCTTGCCCAGGGACTTTCTCGGTCAAGGTCTGCTCAGGTCCCAAAGGGTGGACCTGGTCGTGAACACTACCTGTAGTTCAACTGGTTGCAAGACTACTTTGATGCCCAGCCACAGACCTTTCCTTTGGGCGACGATTGGAGTCGCGTGCGAAATGGTAGTGATACTCTGCAATGATTGCCTTTCTCATAAGAGAATGCAAATTAGAGCCGTCGTGGACGCGGGATGGTTCGCTCTGGGTTACGGCCTGCGATATGAATTTTGGCTTTTCCGTTCTAGCTCGCGTCGTTTGCTGTCGTCGTCAGAGTCAAGGTCGATCAAAGGACTGACAGGCTTAGGCCGGAGAGGAACACTTGGGCTGGAGCCAGCAGCGGAACCAAGAGGTTGCTGGCGAGAGAGAGCATCCTCGGCAGCAAAGGCAGCCTGGAGGGCGGCTGTCCTTTGTTCGGTTTTACGTTAACGACGCTCCATGGCCTGAATCGCGTAATGGGACCCCTGGCGTGAAAAGGGGTTTTTGGAGGACTTCGTGGAGTGCTGGAGTTTGGAAGCCTTGTGGGGCTTGGGTCGTACACGAAATCTAACTTCTGGTTGTCCTGGCACATGACTTCCGCGTGATCTTTGATATTTGTGACATCGCACCCATCCATCTTGCCTGCCAAACCATCAAACCATGGTTAATCCTCGCCGCACCAGCACAGACCCTCGCGCCACTCGTAATTCGACCCCTTTCCCCACCCAAAGCGTATCCTGCGCCCCAGCAAAATCGAACACAGAGCTAGCGTAAAAGAGGGTTTAGAGAGGGGCTGCGACACCTGCTACCCTCACGCTAAAGCGTCCTTACGGACTTTGCCGATATTTACAAATATAATGCTCTGGGGGCTTCGAGCAAGTTTGGCTGAAGACAGAAGAATGCGCGACAAATTGTAGACTCATGGCGGGGTGCGAATGAAATTCTCGTTTTTATAACAATCATGGAACATGAGATTTGTGAATGGTGATACATGTACTTCTTCACCTGAGCCTGTGTAGAGGGAGTGGAGGTAGAGGACTGACTGCCGACGGAACTTGGGCTTGGACATTCGGACTCACAGTTGGCGGTGACTTGGCCGACTTTGTTCTTCGACGAATTCGAGGAATAACCTGATGCTAGACAGCCAAGGTAGATAAATAGAACGAACAGGTGAATACGGATAGCAGGCACATCACACACACAACGAGATCGAACAGACCACAAGGCAGATTATGTGCATCAGAAAACTCCCGTCGGTTTGCAGGCTGTAAACTCCCTGTCCTAGAATTCCCGCCCCCTGTCCTGACAACGCCCCAGGAAAAGACTAACCCCCAAGTTGGCGTATTCAAGGGGCTTCTTTGCCTAGTATCCATACACGCCCTCAACTCCTTTCGCCATGATCGGAACCCGACCGTACCTTTTCCGAACAGAAAACAATTGAAGCGTGTGATTCCAGGACCCCATGTAAGGCCCAGGACCCGCATCTGTTGATCTTACAAAAGCATCCGACTCCATCAAAGGGGTATCACGATCCCGCTCTACCACAAAGATCCTACATTCTTTCCTTTTCATCTTCGAAAAGGGAAAACACGCACAAAGCAGACTGATCTTGACGTGCTTTTTGAGCTCCAATTTGTAGAACACCAGCATGAAGTAAACAGCTCGCACCATTTCGATGCGAGACGCTCCTTGAAAATACCCGTAGTACTGATTTTGTGACCTGACAGTTGCAGCTACCCAGGAAAGACAATCACCCCAGACTTCCCCGAGGTACGTGAACAGCCGAAGCTTGCGGGAGATGGTTCATTTCGGCGGATTTTTCGATCCTGTGTGGTTGGCGAAGGAATCAAACTGTTGTCCAGATAACCGGAACCGAGGATTGCGGCCAATGGTGAATCTGTCGATATTGAGAGGACGCGAAAGCAGTGAGAGAAGAGGGAAAATATGCTTGCAACACGCGGTTGGAGGTGTAGAGGAAACCATCTCTTCTTGCTATGCATTGCCAGGCCCTCGATCTGCAAGATGGACGCGATGATCGCCAACTTGCCCATGCAGATTGCGAAAATTTCGAGCGATGTGAATACCCACTTCCACAACTGGTGCTCGAATAAGGGTCGCCGAAAGTCGTACATCCATGACAATGACCAAAGACAGGCAGTCATTCGAGACCTCTTGACAGAGATACTATCAATTTTTCGCAGCACGTTTCCGCAGCACCCTCCCCGCAGCCGGCGCTGCAGCGGTCGTAGTCTTAGCCTGCGCCGCCGCCGTCGCCGCAGCAGCAGTCTTCTTAGCACCCCCAATGCCGCGAATGGTACTCATGACAGTCTTCTTAGGCGCAGCGGCTTTCTTAACAGGTGCGGGCGCTGCACCCGCACCGGAACCTGTACTGGAAGCCGGAGTGATTTTGGTGCCTCGAGTAACCTTGCTAGTGACTTTGGCAAAGGAGGACTTGGTAGGGGAGGTGGGACGGATGGGGGATTGAGGGAGAGTGCGCGAGTTGGACGATTTGGCGGAGAGGACCTGAAGAGGGTTGGGGTTGCTACTGAGAGTGGGTTTATGGGAGATTGGCGGGCGCCCGGCTTTGTTACGGCGTTTGGGGTTGTCGATCGTGTCGTTTTCTTGGTCGAGCATTTCGATGTCGGAACTGCAAGGTTTGTTAGAATGGAGATGATGATGAAAATAACATAGAGTTGGGAGGGGGAAACATACTCGACACGTCTGGCTGGGCGAACGGGAGATGGACTTGCTCGCGCTGCTCGTTGCAACTCTTCAGCGCGGATGGTGGTTTGTGGGGTTTTCCGCTGGGGAGTCTTCTTTCCAGGCGTAGGAATCTTCGTCTTCTCCTTACCAGGAGTACTCATCTTCATCTTCTCCTTCCCAGGTGTAGAGATCTTGAATTTCTCCTTCTGCGCCTTCTCAACTACCGCAATGCTGCTTGCTCCGGGTTGTTGCTTGGGTTGACTCTTAGCCCAAAGGTCTCCCATGATCTTCTTCCTCTGTGCAACGGGAATTCGGTTGACTCGTAGCAGGATTCGGCTTTTGACATAGTGTGATTGGGAGGACATCTGCGCTCTGAGTTTTCGGGCTCGTTCAGTAACTAGAAAATGGTCGTTAGCTTTGTTGTGGAATTCCCATAAAATTCGTGGACGTACGCTCGAGCTGCAAATTATCAATCAATGCTTGCTTTTGCGCAGCCTTCATCCTTCCGGCCCGTTTGAAGGGACTCCGAGTTGGCGTTGTGGGAGCCATGTTTGGCATTTTCGATGTTGGTTGAAGCTGGGTTGCTACGCGTGTTCTTGAGCTCGTAGTTGGGGTTTGATGTTTTGTACTTGAAGCAAGAAGTTCTAGCGCAAACTTGCGACGGTTGAAAGCTCTGGAATTTCTTGATACAGTGCGAAGCAAAGCGGAATATTAAGGGATGTTGGAAATGGAGCAAACTCAAGTCGCGTCATGAAGATAATCGATAAGTAAACAAATCGGCGGTTGCAGTTGCTCGCCTTAGGCCAGCGACGGATAAATTAATGCCGAAAGCGCCGAGCCGCCTCAACCCAGAGCTTCCCAAGCTCCATCACCCAGCCTGCCGCCTACAGCAACAGAACACTCACTTTCCTCCTCCATCGCCCAAACCTCCTCCTTCACCGAAGCTGCATCCTCCCAGTCACTCCCGTGTGACATCTACACTTTCCGAATCAGACCACATTCTCCACCGCAAAGATGGTTCTCGAAGCTGTTATGGTGGTGGTCGACAACAGTGAGAGCAGTCGAAATGGCGATTACGCACCCACTCGATACGAAGCACAATCCGACGCCGTCTCCTTAATATTCTCTGCCATCACACAAGGAAACCCCGAGTCGTCCGTCGGCCTGATGAGCATGGGTGGCAAGGGTCCCGAAGTGTTGGTCACGCTTACCACCGACCACGGCAAGATCTTGGAGGGCTTGCACAGGACGAAGACGAAGATCAGGGGACAGTCACATCTTGCCACTGGCATCCAGATCGCCGGCGTACGTTGATTGATTCGTTCATTCATCGCTTCGATGATTTAGCATGAGGCTAATAACTTATCTTTACAGCTTGCGCTGAAGCATCGCCAAAACAAAGCCCAACGACAACGCATCATCGTCTTCAGCTGCTCCCCCGTCCCCGACGACGAGAAGTCGCTCATCAAGCTCGCCAAGAAGATGAAGAAGAACAACGTAACCATCGACTTCGTGATATTCGGCGAACTAGACGATGAAGTGACCAAGAAGCTGCAAGCTTTCAACGAGAACGTCAAGGGCAGCGAGGGCTCACATCTAGCCATCATCCCACCAAGTTCCAGCCTGCTCAGCGACCAGCTCGTCACATCGCCAATACTGAACGGAGATGGATCTGGCGCACCTGGCGGCATGGGCGGCGGAGGTGACGATGGTGGTGCCGGCGAGTCATTCCCCTTCGGTGTCGACCCGTCTGCGGATCCCGAGTTGGCGCTGGCTCTGCGTATGAGTTTGGCAGAGGAGGAGGCGAGACAGGAGAAGGCGAACAAGGAGAAGGAGGCGAAAGAAAATCTGCCGAGCGTCAAGGAGGGAGAGAGTGAACCTCTCTTGAGCAAGAATGGCGAGGGTAGCGGGAGTGGCGACAAGAAAGACGACGACCCCGATAAGATGGACACTGCATGATTTTGAGGACCAAGGGGAGTTTTAGCATGGTGGCTGGCGTTTGGCCTGTACGATACGATAGAAATCACAGTTTGATGGCTATGATGAGCTTGAGGCCAATAAGGGGATCTTGGCCATTGATGAGGCGGTATGATTATGAAATAGGATGAACCGAATTCTATGGCTGTTGCAACTCCCGAACGCCCGTAATACTTTGAAAAGCCCCTTTTCCTCGTTTAGCCGAGTCATTGGAATCTCTTTATCGCTTGCCCATTTGCTCGGTCCCATCCTGGGTTTAGTATGTCTATAGACGTTGGCCTCGTCTAGTGCCATCCCATGTCTCGCAGCATCTCCTAGGAAAGCAATCGGATCTCTAGCTTCTCTCATGAGATCTCCCCTTGTGATATCTTCTCTCGAACATCCTCTTATCCCCAATTCCCCATTTCCCTACCAACTACCTGCCCCTTCTATCCTCTCCACCCCCTTTCCCTCCCCCATCCCACCTACCGCGAATTCAACGGCCTAACATAGCCCAGCAGCCTCCTCTCCCACGCCTCACACCTCACCGGATTATCGATCCCGTAAAACGGATTCTTCATCACATAATCCGCATAAATCTCATAAATGCGTTTCATCACCTGATCCACATTTGGCTGTTGCGGTTCGGTAAAAAGCAGAAACTTTGTGCCGGTGAGTGTTTGGAAACACTGCAAGCGGAAGTTTTCGGATTCGAGGACTTCGAGGCCGGATGAGGGGGGAGGCCGGTCGTAGGAGGTGCTGGGGGCGGGTGGGGGGATGGAGGAGGGGGTGAGGCGCGTGGTTATTGCGTGGATGCTGTGGGTGGGTGCGTTAGTGAGGTGTTGTGGATGGGATGGTGGGGAAGGGGAGGGGAAAGGAGAGAGGTAGAAGGGAGGAGGACGCGAGGCCCCCAGTCACTTGGAATATTGTAAATTACTTGAAGTATTCCCATGTACTTGGAATACTTCCAGTCCTTTGGAGCATTCCCAGTTACTTGGAATACTCGGATGTGAATATGGGAGGAGGCAATCGTACCCGTGGAATGTACCGGCGAGGACGAGGTAGTCGTTGATATTGAGCTTGTTCAGGCCCTCGGCAAAGTCTCGTTGGTAGATCAGGCCACCGGCTTTATTGATGATGATCAGAGCGAAGACAACCCTATTCATCCGTTAGCTATCATGGTAGCAGCTTCGAGGAGAGCTAGGAACAAGTACATGATTGCGGCTCATTGGGCGTATGCCCGTTGGCCAATTCTTGCCGACTTTAGACCAGGATGAGCTTGAGCTTCAATAGTTCGCAGGGAGATGTTCCGGTTGTTCTTCAAGAGCAGGGTATATCGTGGATTGCGATTGATTGATGTCGCATGGTCAAAGTAGCAACTTCACAGCCTCGTCCCTGCGGCTGCTCACTCGGCATCCGGAACAACCCTTCTCCGGCGCATCTCTCAAAGGCTTCCGGATTCAAGCTCCCCACCAGACCAGACAACATCCAAACTCTGCAAACTCGAACGACCAGCTTCGCTCCTCTTCGCAAATCTAAAAGCACTTGCGCCGCCTGTCTACACTCCCGCTTCCGCAACCTGAGCACACAGCAAACATGTCTCATCAGCAGTCTTCGCGCTCCGGTCGTGCCCGTGAAGTACCCATGACTGAGGAAGAAGCCAGCGCCGACCTGCGTCTTGGTGAATTCCAACACGTCGATGCGCTCACACACTCTGAAGCTGCGCTTGTCATCAATGCACTCGTTGCGAAGCGCAGGATGGATAAGAAGAACAATGACACTGAGTATGTCTATCCCAAGCTCTTCCCTGCCCATGCTCACCTTCCAATCCGACTACACCATAAATTGGACAGAGAAATCCTTCCACACCTTGTCTAAATAACTTGAGCGCTGACAAAACCCCCCAACACACAGCATGCTCGACAAAACCATGGCCTACCTCGACCACTTCGCCCGCATCAAGCGCAAAGAACAAGTCGAAGCCGTCGAGCGCCTCCTCTCCTCGCACCAAGAACTCGCCAAATTCGAGCGCGCCCAGCTAGGATCACTCTTCTGCGATACCGCCGAGGAAGCAAAGACTCTCATCCCGAGTCTGTCGGATAAGATTTCCGATGAGGATCTGCAGGTGTTGTTGGACGAGATTACCAATATCGTTGGTTATGGCGCTTAGGTGCTTCTGCGAGCACTTGAGTGAGAGGGAGCATTGGGCTGGGAGGGAAGTGCTGAAAGAAAGTGCTGGAAGAAAGTATGGGGAGGAAAATCACAGCAAAGCGGGAAGGCTGATGCATGTGATATGCGCCGGAGGGATGGTTGCATATGGGCGTCTGGACTCTGGGAACTGGAAATGCTGAAACTACCTGCATGGCCTTTCTTCTTTCCATTTTCGGGACAGGCAGGCGGGCGTTGGGGCATCGGTTCTTCGTTCACCAAAGATCGATCATTTGCATTTTCTGAGCATGGCGTTTTATGGTCTCGAGCGTGGGGTTGATTTACGAGCCTGGGACATACGTTTCCATACTGCCAGGAAAGGGGATAAAGCAGACAGTTTTTCAGCGAGAATATCGGAAGAGATCTCGAGCTTTCTCAAGTCCCCCCTGTTCTGTCGAAACTTGAATTTCTGGAACTTGGGCTGGCTGTGGTAAAGATGTTGATGGAAACTGCGCACAAGCGGTATCAAAGACATGCAAGTTGTACTCCACCTATATTCCTCGTGCTTTTCCTTTTCCACGGCAATAACCGCTAGTCTTCTATTTGGAGCACGCCCTCCCCCCTGGATTTCAGTGGTCACGAAGTCTGGAGATACTCTTTTCGTTTGAATCTTCCTCCACTTCCTTCAGGCTTTTTCCTCGCCTGGGAATATCCCCAGATCACTCACTCCCCTGAATACACAGAAAGGCCTTTTGCGGGCTGACATACTTATCATACCTATTTTCCAAGCAGCGCTCTCGCACAACCCCTTTCGATCAATTCACCACAACCCTCTCACCCCCAATCCCACACTCCCCCTATCCCTAAACCACATTCCCCCGCTTCCTAACCCCCACCCGCAGCCCCAACGGCTTCCGCAAAAACCCCTCTCGCGTCTCCCACCCTTCCTGTCGCATCTCAAACTCATAGCGGCGAAACGTCACCGCCACGATAAGCGCCAGTTCCATCTCCGCCACATTGCGGCCCACGCAACTTCGCGGGCCGTGGCTGAAGGGGATAAAGGCATTCTTCATCTGCTCCGTCACTCGGCCCTCTTCCCAGCGTTCAGGCACGAAAAGTTCGGCGTCCGGACCCCAGATTGAAGTGCTGTGGTGGATCGTGTACGAGGGGACGGAGAGAACCGTGGAGGCGGGGAAGTGGTGCCCGAGGAGATCGATGCCGGGGCCGGGAGGGACGATGCGGGGGAGGCCGAGGGATGATGTGCTGTGGATGCGTAGGGTTTCGTTGACGACTTGGTGCAGGTATGGCAAGTCCTTCACCATGTCGAAGGTCGGCACGTCGCAATCGGCCGGAATGGCGCGGTCGAGTTCTTGTTGCAGTTTGGTGATCACGCCCGGCGTTGACAGCACCCAATATAGCAGAGCGCAGGAAGTATTCGATGTCGTGTCTGAGCCGGCGATTAGTTGCGTTAGTGCTTCGGCAGTAAGTTCATCCCTCCCCATCGGATTTCCAGATTCGTCTTTTCCCTGCATCAGCCGTGCGAGCAAATCAACGCGTTCGCTGTTCTTCGCCGCATCGCCATCCAGTCTGGCGCCTACTCTCGCAACCGCAATACCCGCCAGATTTTCCACGGCCTCGATCCCGCGGCTAAAAAACGGATCCGGCAGATACTTAGCCCAAGGCTTCAACTCCGGCAGACAACCAATCGTGCCACTAACCTCACCTCTTCGATTCAGCACCTCGACAGCAGGCACATAAGACGGCGGCGCACCCGGGGACTTGCGGACTTCGGCAATGTCTTTGCCCTTGCTGAGCATGCCGAAGGGGGCGCCGAAGGCGAGGTCGCCGATGATGTCGAAGGCGAGGTAGTTGTACCAGTGCAGGGCGTCGAGAGTGGCGTAGTGGCTGGAGGAGGGCGAGGCGAGGGCGGAGAGGCGGTCCCATTGCGCGATGAAGGTGCGCAGGTTAGCGGCCATGTATTGCTCGAATTGGGAGATGGACTTGGTGCTGAAGGTGTGCGAGACGGTTTTGCGCTTGCGGGTGTGGGCGGCGCGGTCGCGGGTGTTGAAGAGGCCGCGTTGGATGGAGACGAAGGCGTCGTAGTATTCGCTGATGAGTGTGTTAGTCCTTGTTCAAGCATAGTATGTCTTCCTTTTTTTGGATTCAGGGGGGAATGTGGGTGGATGTTCGAAGTCGTGTCTTGCTTGAGGGAAGAAAGGTGATAGTAAGTTCGTTACTTAGAAACGCTGGAGAGGGAAACCTCGGATCATCGATGACAATGAAGCTTGACTTTGACAAGTTTTGAAAATTAACGAACCTTTTCAAAAAGCCATTTCCATGCCCGTAGATAGCATTGATACAATCGGCATCGGCAACACTAACATGATGCGGCTGGATTCTCACCAGCTTGCCATACTTCTTGTGCGCCTCATCGACAGCCTCAAATCTCTTTCCTTGCCTACACTGCCACATCAACCACAGATTCGAAAAAGCCGCAGCCGGCGGACCAGGAATGCTTCGCAGCGCGCGATTGGCCGTCAGGTAGGGATAGAGATAGTAGAAGAGCACCAGCAGCACCGGCGTGAGCGGCGACAGCACTATATCGTGGATCGCCATCTTCGCTACCAATTTCTCAATCACCGATTTCGATGTGGAATCCCCGGAGGATTTGAGGTCTGAGGAATGTTAAGTAGGAAGATGGGAATGAAAGAAGAAAAAGCAGAAGCGCGTTTGTGGAAGTTTGCGTGGTTGTGTGTTAACTCTAAGTGGGGTTGGGTGGGAGGAGGTGGCTGGCTAGAGCGGAATCAGCTTAGGTTGGTCCAAAGTCGACCCACAAGATAAGTAGAAGAAAGAGCTCAGCTTGATAGGTATAATATTACATACGGGGATCTTTTTGTATGTCGACTGTCGAGAGGGGAGGAGAAGCCGGCTCTGGGTAACGGCTATGTATGTTGTGTGTCTGATGATTACTAGCTTTCCCGGCTTGTCAGGAAGGCTGATCCGTGGTGGTGTGTGTGTGGGGTAACAAGCTATATCCTTGACAGGAGCTTTGGACAGAGCTCTTGGTCCTCGGGGGAGAATAGCCGGCTTTGACGTCAACTCCAGCTAAATTGTTTGTTTAATCGACGACACTTGATCATTGATGGGAACTCGGCGTTTGAAGATGGAAGGAGCTGAGATAAATAGAGAAAATGGCAGGACTACAGACTAAGGTACGGAAGAAGAAAAGGAGGGAAATAGCGGGCCTACATATAGAGAGCCAACATCGCAACCACCAGAACAAAAGATATCGCACACCGCGTTTCATCTTCCCGCGACCATCCGTTGGCGCATAGCTTGCCGAAGCCTTTCTTCCGAACCAACAGCACCTTGGACTCCCCATATCCCAATTTCTGGATCCTGTGGGTAAAACTCAATTCTTCCACAAGGCCGTTCGGTGTCGATGTACGTCGACGAGTACCGTTGCATCAACATCTTGAAGCCCTGGACGTGCATATGCAGCCGCGGAGCCGCTGCAGATGCTGAGGTACACTCAGATACACAGATCAGATAACCATCGTGAGTAACCACTCGCTCACTCTGGTGTGTAGATCACTCTGCCGTCCTGCTAGTCATAGCAGAAACCCCTATAGGTCATGACGCAGACACGAATTCCCAGGGTTGAACTGACAGCGAAGTCCACTTACCTCTCGCAATACCTCTTACAGCGCATTAGTGCCAGCTGTGCAGTCGCTTTCTTCCCTCGTATTCGTCGGTCTGGGTAGCAAAGACCAAAGGATACCTGGTACTTGTCCACCTTGTACTTGCTTGTACCTGCGGGGTCTGAACACACAGATGCTGAAGATTGAAGAACCAGGGTTTTTCTTTTGTGCCACTTTGGCGGGGTTCTCGGTGTCAACCTTGCCTTCGGTCCAGTCTGAACTTCTGCATGACCCAGCTTCCAAATACTCTGCAGCTTCTTCCATGTCAAAGACCCAAAAATGCAGGACAAATTGTCATTGACACGCGGAATGCTCGTTCTAGGCTGTTCCACGGCTTCAGCGGCATCGCTATAAGACCTGCAAAATTTCTCGCTTGGGTGTGTTGGTCGTGGTCTTGTGCCCATGCCAGATTGTGCGTGCTGTGTTGGCGCTTCGAAGGTTTAGGGAGCGGAGACCCCGCATTGGGGTCAGGACGGTGATAACTCGGCTTGTTTGCCAAGCTCAGGAACTCGGCATCTCTCTGCAGAGGTGTTGCGAAAACATGGTTAACTGTGCTGCCGGGAGTTGAAGGCGGATGGAACGATGGTCCAAAACTTGCCGTCGCTGCCGGTAGTCTCTGGAGGAGAGGCTGGCTGGAGGTTGGAGCGTGGATTGAGGACTTTCGGTGGAGAACGCGGAGTGCGGAGCCGGGTTTGTGGGGTTCCGGATGAGGGGAATGGAGGAACATCAGGGGATTGCGCATTTAGTGTGGACGCGGTGGGGCTGGCCGGTATTTGAAATGTGTAAATGCGTCAAAAACATTGGATCAGAGAACTCGTGAACTCTGGAAGTTCGTATAGACCATGTTTGATCAAAACGGACATGCAAAAGTCTCCCACATGCTTGATACATCATACTTGGCAAGAATTGCTTTGCTGCCGGATAACCGGATTCAGTAGTGATTGAATATTGATTTTGATAGGGATGCAAGACCGTTTTTCGTACCGTGGATATTCCAAATCCACAGCAGCTCAAGCCTCGTGCTTCTGCGAAACATGAAGATCTGGTGCTTTGCTGCACTACATATGCACCCTCCCAGCGCCCATCTAATTTACAACCTTCTCCCGAGTCTAAAGAGATGTCTTGCGACTTGAGTGCGATTTCCCGCATCATGCCCGTCGCTTCTCAACGGCCTCGCGGAGCAGTCGGATTACGTCCTTGGGGTCTTTGGCACCAAACACAGCAGAGCCTGCGACAATGACATTTGCACCGGCGTCGGCGGCTTGCTCGATCGTGCCGGGTCCCAGGCCGCCGTCGACCTCGATGTCTAAGTTGGGGTATTTGGCACGGAGGGCTTGCACTTTGGGGAGTTCGGAGGCCATGAATTTTTGGCCGCCGAATCCGGGGTGGACGGTCATTACCAGTACCATCTGTGATGATTGTCAGTTGATTGCCGGGAAGTATTTGTGGTAATGCTTGTGTGCAAAGTTGCAAGGATAGACGGATCAAACGGAAAGAATGAGGATGTCGATGAGGATATGTAATAGAGGGGCTGAGAGGACTCACATCGGGGACCTCTGCTGCGTCCTTACTCTCCAAGATATCCCACAAGACATCGACGGGGGTATCGGGCTTGATGGCAATACCCGCTTGCATACCACAGTCGTGGATATACCGAATGAGTTCGCGAGGGTTGGTCTTCTCAGACGAGGTACCAGAAGGAGTATCAGCGGCGGTAGATGAAATGGCCGCCTCGTAGTGGAAGCAGTAGAGATCACAGCCAGCAGACTGGAACTCCTTGACCCACTTCTTCGGCTATAGTGACAAGTCAGCTTGGTACTATTTCGAGGTTCCATGGCCAGTTCATCCTCGACCTCAAAGATGCTCGACCTCCAAAAATAGTGAAAGATGGAAAGTCTGATGCGATCCATTGGACTTGAAGAAGACGATGACGGTCCAGCAGTTACAGAAGACGTACCTCAGCTATCATCATATGGCAGTCAAAGGTTCCCTTGCCCTTCTTACCCGCCGGCCTCTCCACATGCGACCGGATTTTCGTCACCACAGGCGCGCCGAAAGTTATATTGGGAACGAAGTGCCCATCCACTGGAAGTTTCAACTGTTAACAAAAATACACATATGTGTGAGGAGAGCGAAAAGAGGCGCCTGGTAAAACATGATGAATCCGAACATCCCGTGCCGGAAAATCGAACCCACAAAGTTGAGAGAGACCAGCAGCAAATCGAGGCTACGAGAAAGTAACGGTTCAACTCATTTGAAAGACAGCACTCTTCTCAAGTGATCATGGAAACATAAAAACTGCCAGTTGTTCACCCCTGGGCAAATTGAACATCAACGGCACTCCGACCCTCACCCATTCGAGAACATACGCCACTATTTCCTCCAGCGAGATAAAGGAAAGCAAATATCACCTACTAATATCGACATGGAGCCAATCAGCGCCATTGTCAATGGTGCGAGAGCACTCTTTTCCGAGCTTGGCGAAGTCGGCGGATAGGATAGAGGGAGCGATGATGGCTGGCGGACCCATCTCGACGGCGGCGAGGTGTGACTGAATGCAGGTACGGGATTTAGTTCAGGTGGGATTCCCGGGGGACAATCGTCGATGAGGCTCAGCGGCTAGGTTCGCAGATGAGATTGGCAGACGTGATGGGTGTTCTTCGATGAAGCTCTTGGAAAAGTCGTGATCGATGAGATAACCGCTTTGGCGGGGTGGTGGGGCAGTTGGCGCCGACGTGTTTCGTCACGTGATTGTGACGGTTGAAGTAGGAGCTCTTTTGTGGTTGAAATTAAAATGAAATTAAAACTTTTGCTTTCAATAATCCGAATCAATTCGAAGGATTGAAGGTGGCCAGAGGATTCAGATATATATCCAATAAATTGTAATTTATATGAGTATTGAATCCGAGTATTCGATCATCTTCTCGAGAACGCACGGGCCCAAAAATAGCAACGCGAGAATTCCATCTCACCAGGCACCACCAAGCCTCCTCTTCTTCTCAAGCTCATCGGTCCACTCAAAAATTACCACATATTCTTGCTACTACTACTCTATCCGCATAGCAACTCTTCGCAAGCACCGACGAACTTCGGTTCATGCAAGCCAAATGCTTCACGATGCTTTCGCGTTTCTCCACTCGCAACCGCTGTCATCTTCAGCGTGACAACGTCTGCTATTCATAGACACCGCAAAGTCGAAGTACCATCTCCACCAGCCAAATTCCTCGACGCTTTCCAGCGTTTACGCCCTATCGTTTCTTTGCATTCAACCCTGACGAGGCTGGTCACTGGCCAGTCATGTGTGCCGGCAGCCGGCGGCGAATCGATGATGTTTCTTAACCGCCGGCCTCACTGGAGGCTGCATCAACCCTGTACGACAACCCACTCGGATGGTGCAAGCTGTTCTAAATTTGCATCCTCCCTGCAAATCGCTTGGAATGACTGTCATCCATTGGATGCAAACTCGAGTTGGGTCACCTTACGATGCATCCTGTACGTGTTCGCGTCTGAATCTGGCGGGCGGTTCGCCCTCTTTCAATATATGCACTCCCAATTGAGGCCCGACTGTAAGCTATCGGCGGCAAGCCAGCGCCCTCCGTCTCTACATTTCAGTATAAACAGATCGCCGTTCCTTTGTCATCGCTTGCCTTCATCCTTTTCCCTATTTCTGTTCATTTGGTGTTACGGCTGCGCCTTGTTGCCTGTATTTCAAAGTCTCTGTTGACCAGAGCACCTATCACCTTTTAATATTCCCACACGGAGACGTTGACCGTCGATCTACACTTTCCTTGCCTTCTACTTAGACAGCGCACAAGCAACAAACCAACACAGCAGCCCGTCTTCGCTCATTGGATTTTCGAGATGGCGTCCTTCGATTTCATTCTTCCAGCCACCACTTACAGACCACCCTCCCCCACGCAGGCTCGTGGACGGCGGAGGTCTCTTAATACCATAATAGAGGAGGCTGAGGAGTCGATCCGGGACAGCATTGCTTCGATGCAATCAACTCAGTGGAAGTTGAACGTATCGAACCTGTCGAACCTGTCGAACGTGCCGAACGTGCCGAGCGTGCCGGACGACTCTCCGGATCGACCGAACTGGCTTTCACCCCTGAGTGATCACTTTCCAACACCTCGGGGAGTTCATTTCATGCGAGCTCCAACACTTGACTCACCATCTTCCGCTTCCGAAAGCGCTTCGCCGTCATCCTCAGCTCCTTGGACACGGAACAGTTACAGCACCAACACTACCGACTTTGACGACCTATACGACGTGTCTGATGATGAGCGGAATCGAAGGAAGTCTGCGGCCGCGGAAAGAACTCGCATACGACGACAAAGTGCCGCTTCCTCCCGCCGCTCGTCAGGGGCAAGTCATACTTCTCTGCCAGCCCTAGTCATCCCCAACAATGGCAACACTGGAGGTGGAGATCGTTGGCCAGGAGTAGCAGCATTCAAGATGATGTCGTCGCCAATTCCACCGACACCTCCACCCAAGATCCCAATGTCTCCCGCCGTCTTCTCATACTTAGCATCGATGGAAGTTCCGTCTTGTTCAAATCCTCCCTCCCTTGATGGAAGCATGACTTCAGAGCAGATGGCAGCAATGTCAGCCCCAGCAACCCCTGAGGTCGGCAACGACGAAGTTGATGTTCGCAGAAGTGGGCATTGGGACGATGATGGTGGTGTACAACTTCAACCGGAAGCATTGGCAACCCTTCAAGCAATTGCTGGTCATGATACCTACGATCGTCACACCGAACATATCATCGAGGTCCCTCCACAGTCACCAATGCGAGAAATGCAGCAAAGCCCTCCCAGACTGAACACCAACATCCATCGCAACGACTCGATCGTCTTGTCGCCAGATACTCAAAGGTCCTTGAATGATCTGACCCGACTTGAGATTCCTTCTCCTGGAGGTTTCTTCTCGGCCTTGCCTACTAACGCCAGACACACTTGGCATCTGGTCTCAGCATCACCTTACGAGCCAAACCCACCGTCCTCCACCACTGCAGAGCATTTCTACAAGACACCATGGTCATCAGCCCCAGTCGAGCGTATCGTCGAGGTTTCAGAGACTATGTCTGATGGCATTCCCACTGCCCGACCGCAAGCCAAGCAGTTCGACTCAGACTCAACCATCCGTCCCACTGTACGACCTGACATCCAACACATCGATTCTGATGAGACCATCACCGCTATCCCAGCTGCCACTTCTCCTGTCGAAGACATTGTAGCAACGGAGATCCTTACTGGATACGATGAAAATTACGGCAAAAAGATCAGCAACACTGCAGCTGTCAATCTCGACCGAACCAACATGTGGCTTTCAGCACAAACCGACTACTTGGCCGCTTTGATCAACCCCCCAGAAGCTCGAGACGATGAAGTAGCCCTCAAACGACGCTCCACCATCCACCAAACCAAGAAAGTCGCCGCAATCCTCTCCCCATCCACAACCGGCATCCCTCCCATGCCCACCATCCCCAAGAAATCCGTCCGCTTCTCAGAAATCGTCCAACAGCGCCCCATTTCCTTCGCCGTCCCCCTTCCCGCCATCCGCCAAGAGTCAGCCTACTACCGCGCCTTCCAGCACCTCCTCGCCGCCTCCCGCCCCCGCGACGTCTTCGTCCACCGCACCCCCCGCTTCGAAGCCCTCCAAGCCTCCCGCATCTCCTTCACCCTCTCCCACCGCAATCAACTCCTCGGCCGCTACCAACTCTCCGCTCTTCCCTGTTCGCCCAAACGTCGCATGTCTGCAAATGTAGCCCGCGGCGACGAATTTACCCCCGACGACCCGGCGAAATTTAAGCGCGAGAAGGAATTCGAAGCTAAATTGCAAATGCGCGCTGCGGTGTGGAACGTGCAAGCTATCAAATTGCTTAATGGTGGACGGTTACTTTGCGCTCCTGTTGCAAAGAGGCTTGCGAGACTTTCGAGCATGGGTCCTACCACCTCCGGCGCACCGCGCGACCGTGCAAGGATTTTGGACTTGGGAGGCAATGCTACTTGTGATTGGGCATGGTATTGCGCCGCCGAATACCCAAACACGAAAGTCTACACAGTGACAACCCACAGTATCCGCCAACTCAGCAACAGCAACATTCACGGCCCCAAGAACCATCGTTCGGTTTACGTGGACAAGCTTGTTAAGCTGCCGTTCCGCGATGCGCAGTTTGATCTGATTAATGCACGATATGTATACAGTATCTTACGTGCCTCTGGGGAAAACGGCGAAGATGAGTGGGCAGGCTGTTTGAAAGAATGCATGCGCGTGCTCAAACCAGGCGGTTACATTGAATTCAGCTTGTTAGATTCGGACTTGGTGAATGCGGGACCGCTGGGGCAGGCGAAGAGCGTGGAGTTTGGCTTGATGCTTAAAACGCTGGGCTATGATCCTTGTCCCACTAAATCATGGATTGGGAGACTGAGGGCAGCGGGGTTTGAAAATGTGAAGAGGGCGTGGGTGGTGCTGCCCATGGGGACGAAGACGCAGGGATGGGGTGATGTGTGTAGGGATAGTAGGGGGGTGGAGAGGAAGGTGGTGCTGGAGGCGATGGTGCAGGGGAGTACGGGGGAGGTGGCGCCGGTGACGGGGTTGGTTGGGGGGTGGGCGTGGGAGAGGTGGATGGTGAAGGGGGCGATGGAGATGAGGGGGAAGAGGGGCTGTGAGGGGGCGGATAGCGGGGGGTTGTGGGAGGGGGTTAGTGAGGTGGTGGAGGAGGGGAGGAAGTGTGGGGCGGGGTGGAGGACGCTGAATGGGTGGGCGAGGAAGCCGTTGGTTTGAGGGGAGGGGGGGTTGTGTGAGGAATGTTTTGGGGGTGAGAGGAAGGGTTTGGATGCATGGGGTTGTTGTCTTGTATCTGAGGAAGGCGATGGTAGGAGAACGATTTGCATGAGTTGAACAGTGAATGGACCAATGGTTTAGGCATGTGGTCAGTAGGGGTTGGACAAGGGGACATTTGGGTGGTTTCTTGTCGAGTTTGTAGCCAGATTGAATGAATGATGTAAGCTACAGGAGAACGAGGGATGGGCAGGCATCGGTGAAAGGGTGGCCGTTCGTACTAAGTAGATACCCCCAGATACCCCAAATCAGAATGAAGCATCATTCAACCACAACCATCATGCCCTAACCATATGGTGATATACCAAGTGCCTATCTCAATCTGCAATCCCGGAAGCTCTAATCTCCTCCGTGGAAGGTGCTCATAGCCACGTTCTCAGCTTCTGGAGTGTGACAGTGTCCCCTTCAACACGTTGCCTAGCCACCTCATGCGAAGACTTGAACCATCAGCCTATCCGAGATTCTTGCTACTCATGATTCCTTCCACCTCGACATCAGTACCTTCCCTTATTCTGAGAGGCAATCGAGGTCCTCAATCCAACGACATGCAACAAAACCTGCCCATCTTCATCCGAGCATGCGAGGCTGTTTTTGTAGCACGTCGACGTCGAGTTGGCATGGATGTACACCAACTGAAGCGTGTTCTCGTTCTCATTTGTTATACGTTGAGTTGAAGCAGACAGGCCGCTTGCCATTACTGTCTTTGATAAGTGATAGATAACTGTAGTCTTGGTTTGTTGCACGTCGGCGTTGGTAGGGGGGCTTCTGTAGGCCATTGGCGCTGAGTAAAGGACTATATGGAAGTTTGTGATGGGGTTCAGACCTGGGTTTTGTTGCATATTGCGAGAATGTGAAATCTGCGTCGTTGATTTCGGTGCTTGGTCGATGTGCATCAAAACTTAACCGTCGATGTCGGATACGACTAGGTTTTTCTTGCATATCGCAGAAATGGAAGTCGGAAGCTAGGTGATTGTGAAAGATCATGAAGGAAGCTTGAATCACAGAACTGCTGTGCTAGTGGCTCGTGATATGTATGAGTCTTGGGGGAAGTGCAGTCATGGAATATGTTATTGTCGGAAGGAAAGAAATCGAGGGGTATGAGCAGAAGAAGCATAAGGTCTCAGTTCAAAGCCCCCCGTCGCCATCTCGTCTTTTTCCTCGAGGGCTAGTCCCGCCGTGCTTCAAGTGTAGTATGTCGATTGGCATCCCGTCCTTGCCTCGTCAGTTTTCTAGCAAACTTTCTGTTCGTCTGCTTTGGGTCGCCACTGTGGCTTCGGGCCTTCGGCTCGGTGTCGACTTTTGGTGGTTTTGAACGGTGGTTTTCTGTGATGAGGCAGGGGTTAGGTGATACTGTATTCTGAGGTTCAAAAGGGGTTAGATTTGCGAGCCCGAGTGGAAGGACCAAGGACTTGTAGCTCAATCCTGTCTAACACCGCCAAGTTATGCTTGATCGGCTTGGGTCTTCTCAGCCGCTGCGGGATATAGCGGTTGTCAAGTTTGGTCATACTTCGATAATCGATATCAGAACCTACAGTGAGCCGTGGCTACGGCTCTGCAGATGATGTCTAGATTGGCGATCCATGGGGCTGGGTCAGTGTCACTAGGATGTCAGACTTTATTGAAACTGCGTCCTCCCGTTTTCGAGTCACATGGCCGCAGGGATGGTCTAAGTCATCCATGGGTTTTGCTTGGGTATATACGAGGAGCCGGTGGCCACGGAAAAGAGCATATACGACTATACCTGCCATCTTTGTCCTACGGTGTATAGTGGGACAACATTAACAAAAAGTCTACATACACTATACCGGCCCTAGATCTTATGTTGGTCGAAGACTCGAAGTTATGAGAAAGAGATCTAGATAATCGAGAGAATACCAAGTAAATGGGATGAATAGATCAAGACATAAGGAAGCATTAGGGCAGTAGGATTACTAGCAAGAAGATGCTGTGCTCTCACTTCTGACTACCTCATTTTCAAGAACTAGCCAGAGCCTCGTTTCGTGAAATCTGGAAGCTCACCATCTCAACTCCCGTTCCGTCTCAAGTCATCAGACTTCTTGGAAGCTCAGAACGGATATTTTTGGCGACCGAAAAGGTGTAGCGAGTACTGGTGGAAGAACCTGGAAGAGTCATGACCAGTCGATCCTATGTAGCTTCGTAGAAGAGGAGCAGGGTTTCTATCAAGCCCCCGCGGTGTTCAACACTGGCCGGAGATCAGAATCCGTAGCCATTCATACTAGGGTGAACCGTCGGCCAAGACGGCTGGAGCCTGGGCAGAGATAGAAACTGGTAAGCCTGTTACTTCACCAGCTGGACTGAAACCCAGTCATTCAAGTCACGGGTTTTCCTTCGGAGGCTTGGCTGTCTGTTGGTCCTCCATACTGGATTTTGGCTTGGGGATTTGAAACTTGTAATAGACGATGGTCCTGCGGGATGAAACTGGAGATTGAAGAGACAGTGAGCAATCTGGGGTTTCTCTTCTCCTCCCGCTTCAACTTACCAGGCACCAAAGAGACAGACATTGTCACGTAACAGAAATCATACCTGGATATTGGATTGGATTACTGCAGTTGTGGAGGCTGAAGAGTTTGAACGGATAATAGCCTCATCATGTAGGGTAGTCCCAACATGGAAAGGCCTGCCGGCTTGACGGCGTCAGCGGCTAAGAGACGGCTTGGACCGTACCTTATTTAGACGCCGTGAAACATTGTCTCTGAATCCCACGAACCAGTCGCAATTCCTGAACATGCCACGGAGCTGGCACGGACGGCCCAACAAATTCAGTGTTCAGAGAAAAGATGTGGTGTTCACAACTTGACACCAAGAATAGCCGACATGGTGTTTCTCGACAGATTCTGACTAGGAAAGTTCTTTTTTTACGTCAAATTCGGTGCCAGGCCGTTCTTTGCATCCTGTCGCCAGTTCCAAGTCCATGGTAAGGACTAGAGTACAGAAAAGTACTTTACACAGACGAAAAAAAGGGATGGGATGTTTCAGATATAGGGTATCATACTAACGCCCATTCGACTAAAGCGACGCTCCTCAGCATGAAATTGTCAAGAACCACTTTCCTGCCGTCGAAATTAACTTTCTTCTCAGCCTGCTTCCCATGAACGGACACAGTGGGATTGCGGGGAATCCTGGTCTGGTGTGGTACAGGGAAACCAAGTCTGGGCACCGAAGCCTTTGGCGAACGACCAAGCCATCTCGACGACATATCGACACACACCCGGACAATAACGCAGCCAACCGAGCCAGTCAAGCCCCGGTCAAGCCCAACTTCCAACCAGCCGTCGAACAGGCCCTGCCGAAAGGCCTAAAATGACGGGAAGGCTGGATGACACGCCGCAAAGGCGAAAGATGCAAGCCACTTCGACTCTCTTCAAGCCTGACCCTTGAGCTTCGTCGTCGGACTCGTGGATGCTGCGCCCTGCTGCAACATTCGTGGAATTCTCCGCCAGAACGTGGAATGGACATTTGGATTTCAGCCTCCGACCTCCGAAGACTCCATCGTGGGATTGCTCTGCCACTACATCACTTGTGTAGCATCGTGGGTGCTGCGCCGAGCGGCGCGCCTGATTTCTCCTTTCCGGGTGCATCGGAGCCTGCCATCCGTCCCGTTCGAGCCTTCAGCTCCCCAAGGGTCAGAAACAGCTGTCAGTCGTCAGATTTCAGGACCTCATCGAGATGAGATCGAGATAGTCTTGGCCTCTACGGGTACTCGCATTCGATTTCAGGGACCCATCGTTTGCAGGACAATGAAGGCGAAGCTGCAACCTTCCTGTTTGGCGTTTTTCGTACGATTCGACCGCAACTTGGCTTCTTCGAGCAGACCACTACTGAGCAGCCACTGTCGAAATGGCGGATGATATTGTGTTTCATAGGGCGCAGCGCCTTCTCAGTGTTTCTTTCAAGTCCTCCGATTGCAACGTCGGGGGTTGTGTCCAAGCTGAAGTTTTGAACGTCTTGAGACCTGGCAGTTGAACACAAGTGCGACCTTGGGGATAGGAAGTGCTACTTCCGGCAAAACTTGAAGTCTCAAGCCATCAGCCATACAAACGGATTTCTAATCGATAATCGAGTGGGACAGAGTATGGTCAGCTCCGTTTGCTCTCCGGTCAAGTTCTTTTTTGAATAAGAGAAGCCTCTTGGTATTCGGCGAGAATAAGTGGAGTTTTCGTCAAGTTTACCGATTCACGGCCCCTATTATCCGCTTTACCCCAGTTTTTTAATTTCCCGAACACCTCATGGCAATCTCATTTTCCCATCTTTTATATCCGAAAGTCCTGCAGGTACGCATGTCATAAGTGGGGCGTGCGATGGCCACGTCCTGTAGGATCTGCGCGGGGCACCGGACGATGAATGCGGTTCCACAATAGGTGACAGATCTGAACTCCACAATAATAAGGTCACCGTCAAGGTGGCAAGGATTCAATTATGCTGACCATCACTTATGCACGGTTCCTAGGCTAGTGCAAAGAACCGGGGACTTTGTAGATCCCAATATGGAAGATTCGGTAGCGAGCATCCTGGAAGCGCGGCCCGTCAACTCATCCCGTCATATCAGACGATCTATACAGATATTCTTGGACCATCAGCTCATCAACGTCGCAACAGTTTGTGTCTCCATAGTCTGTGTTCCCAGAGATTCCTTCTGTTCCGTTTTCATGAAAGCTGATGTGAACGGTTAGCCCGGAATGGCCAAGTCTAGGCGTTAAGCCACGCTTTCAATGTCCAACGACCTCGTCACTCAGCCCAGGGGATGAATGCTACACACATATCCACACGTGGCTGGCTACTTGCTTGAACTGCAGACACGCATGACAGCGCGGCGTCTACATGGCGCCCGGCACAAGACCTTAGACAATGTTCTGACCGCACGTTTCTGAGAGAATACGACGTGTTGTGGATGTTGCGGAGCCAAGTTCTGCTCAATCATGTATTGGCATCAGTGGCAAAGCTCGTCTGGAACATCAGTTCATCTGCACCTGTAAACCAAATCCTGGAAAAGTACCCACCGGGCATATGTCTCTTTTAGGCAAAATATCCGCTTCCCGGATCTCAATATTGGATCTCGAGCCAAGAGTTCTCGACAAGGTTCTTGGAAATCTCCATCCCAAAACTCCGACGTCAAGCTGACAGAAACAGATATATAAACCTCTATTCCCATCTCTCCAAATCTTCTTTTCAACCAGCTCATCATCCACTCACTCACAATCCAAACAGTCAATCACTCCACCCTTCGCTTCTTCAAACCACTCTTTCGACTCTTCCAAGTCCTTCAAAAACCCAACCCCAACCTTCAAGATGCAGTTCTCCAAAATCGTTGCTCTCGTCGCCGCCATGGCCGTTGGCGTTGCCGCCCTCCCAGGCCAAGGTAAGCCAACCACCAGCGACTCCTGCGGCGCCGCGCCCCCTTCCAGCTCTTCCACCTGGGTCGCTCCCTCTTCCAGCTCTTCCAGCTGGAAGACCAGCACCACTGCCAAGAGCACTGCCAAGAGCTCCAGCACTGCGAAGGCCTCTACTTCTTCCAAGGCCTCCAGCACCAGCTCCAAGGCTGACAAGACGACTTCTTCTGCTACAGCCACTGGCACCGGCTCCGGCTCCGGCTCCAGCGTAAGTCCCATTTCCCCCGATGAGTTCCTCCGGAACGTGGCAGGTTGCTGATTGAGGAAATAGTACACTTGCTCCAACGACTCTACCTCCATCTGCTGCTCCACCAGCACCATTGGTCTTCAGTGCATCCTGTCCTCCCTCTTGGGCACGACCTGCACCAACGAGCAGTTGTGCTGCCAGAACATTGGCAACGGCGACCAGACCTGCACCAACCAGGACGGTACCACCATCCCCATCAGCATCCCCATCAGCATCTCCATGTAAGTATTCCACACTTCCCTCCCTCCACAGTTCCACTCTGCATCACTTCCAAAAACTGACGCCATCATCACAGCTTGTAAAGACCTCGCCACTCAGCGCCTGGTATCGTAGACGGAAGAGAAGAGTAGTTGGTTGTTAAAAGCAAGGATGGGATGAAAAACGGCCTGATTTTGCGGGAAAAAAAACGACCATCACGACATTCCTTTTGCAGTGTTCTTTAGTTCTTGGTCAGCGAGGGGCCCCAGGGAATGGAGGATTTCAAACTTATTTCTTTTAACTGGAATTTTCGTGGAAACTCTATAGCAAGCAACAATCAAGGCCCGCGTTATTAGGCTACATACAGAAGTCTCAGAAACATGTATTTGTGACAGTGACAGTGACAATCAGAACCTGACATCGTGTATTCAAGGCAGAGAAAGAAGGGCGATTTGAAGAGAGATTAATTGATTTGGGGAGGTGCTCGAAGAAATTACGAAGGGGTACTTGAACTATACCAGTCCAGCTTGCCTGAACAATCTTTGCAAAATGTGTAAGACTGCAGAGGAATCGCAAAAGGAAAGAAATCGCCAAGAAAGGAGACTTGCCGAGTATCTTGCAAGATGAAAAGATCAATCTTTACTTTTTCGGGAAGTCGAACCTCCGTGACTACTATGTGCTGCTAGAAGTACACTACGGGGTGCCTATGTCACTGAGCCATGTACCGGTATGAAACTATGAATCGTGGAATTTGAAGTCATTCTTTTGACAATTCGGATTGATATTTAGGAAGTGCGCTGCTTTTCGATCTCCTCTGAAGTCTTAACTTCTTACAACTGCCAAGAGGCTTCCGTTGAACAGCGCCCTCTTCACTGGAACTTCTTTCGACTGCTATCTCTCTGCTTCAGCTTCTCCTCCACCTCTTCGATTCCCTTACATCTCCCTTCCAACTTCACCTCAGGGGCAAAGACTCATCGAGGCCCATCCCACACCGGCTCAACCGCCAAGTCAAACCCGCACTTCTCTCTCAACGGTAGTAAGTTCTTAGACACACAACCCTTTCCTCTTTCCCCTGAAAGTCCTACTCTCTTCTCCCGATTCTCAGCCACCTAGTAGACAGCGAAGACCGCAAAGCCAGATACCACCAGATGCTCCAAACCGAGCCACAAACAATCTCCATGATCATGTTTAACCATCATATACAACCTTTTTCTCTATATACCAACATGCCGACCTTTTCCGACCCAGAACCAAGCGATCTATCATCTTCCCAGCCAAAATCCCAATCTATCTACCTTATCTACCCCAAAGTTTTAACTGACCCCCGAAGGCTGAAACCCAAAGAAACACACCGTCCATCGAGTCTATATCCACAAAGTATACGGTGACCCCCGCCCCGCACCACCAGTTTTCCGACAAACCGGCCCCTCAACCATAAGCTCCATGTTCCTCTTCTCCTCCATCCCCTCCTCCCCTCCCTCCCTCTCTCCCTCCCCATGATCCCCATTCCTCAAAAATCTCTTAATTATTCCATCGCAACCAACTCTTCCAAACATTTCTCCATGATCAATCTCAACACCGCCACCGCGCCCGGCACCAACCCAAACACCCCGCGGCCACCCATCATCTCAGACACCCTCTCCTCACCCTTCCCAAACACCTCCACAGCGCTCTCCAAATCCCCACCCCCCGGCGCCATCTCCGCCCGCGCACGATCACACACCGCGCTTGCAGCCTCCGCATCCACAAGGTCGTCATCGCTCTTGCTAAGCTGCAACACCAATCAGTCTCACCGCCTCAGCAAACCCCTCATACGGCTCCAGTTGATCCGCGCCATAATTGCCCAGTTCCAACGACGAGAGTCCCCAATCCAAACCTTCGTCAATGCTTGCTTCAACAACGCTCGCAACACCCGCAACACTCTCTCGACGCGGCACAAAACCATCGTAAACGTGCGGTGCCAACGGCCTTAACGACACGCCCAGGTCGCATTCCGCCTCCCCAACGTCCGCAAAGCTCGCTCCAACAACATGCGCAACACTCGCCAGACTCGCAAAATTACCTCGACGCTGCAAAAAAACCATACAAATCAATAACCGTCGCCAATCCAAAAATCCAAAAAATTCAAAGAGGCAGGGGAAGCATACAGCCCAGCGCTGCCGCAGAAACAACCTTCCGATCCGCAGATCCAGCATGGGGAGAACCAGGAGCAGAAGGGGGAGGATAGAGATCGCTGAACCAGAATGTGGGCTATAAATGACTCTGCTCAGCAAATCATGTATGGGGAATCCAGGCCCAAGAGCTAAGAGACACCAAATCCGTCCAACACCCGCACAAACACCAATCCTCTTTCCGTTTTGGAAAAGTTTCCGTGTAATATAAGCACCTTTGAGATCGGGCTGCATTGTTATAAAACATCGCAACTTGATATACACGCTCCAACATATGTACAGTTGCGAAGAATGCATAATGGCGACTTTTTCGGGCAGGTAGTAGTTCAGCGCCACCACCCCTTGAATGCGAGAATCCTCTTGAAAACTAGAAATCACTTTCAACCTTTTTTTTTTTTTTTTTTTTTTTCCAAATCGGGCTCTGAAAATTCAATCGCCGATTGAGGGATCAAAGTAGTCGTCGTACCAAACATGCGCCGTCGCCCCGCCGCCGTCACCACCACCACCACCACTCGCAGCAGCATCATCATCAGAAGAAGCGAAATTCCAACTTACAGGATAATCCGCCCGCACGCTCCCCCCCGCCTCCCACTCCCCATTCCAGTGTTCCGGAAAACTGCCTCTCCGCGCCTTCTCCTGCCCTTCCCTCCCACCATCCCCATGTATCGTACTCCCATGCATCTCATCCCCAGTTCCCAGTAGCAGCTCACCCTGTCCACCGGCGAGTCAAAAGTCAAACTCCCCCCTGAAACTCTCCACATCCATCCCCACCACCACCCTTTCCGCCAAATCCCGGCGTCCCATCTGACTAAACACCCGCCTCAGCGTATCAAACAGATTCGTGCTCTGGTTCTGGCTAATCATGCTCTCCAACTGCGCCTCGCCCAGTCCCGCGCCCCCGGCCAGCTCGCGCGCCTTCTCGCGTCCCTCCTTCTCAACCACATCGTGCATAGCCAACGCGCCCAGCAAGTGTCCAGCCGCTTCTTCAAAACAGCCCACGTTGATACAACTCACACCTAGGTTGTATCTCGCTCTTACGAAATTCGGACGCAGGGTCAGCGCTTTTTCGTACGCGGCGATCGCTTCTTCCGACCGTCCGGAATTCGCAAGCGTAGCACCGAGTCGGTTCCAGAGCAGATGCACCTCGCCGTCTCGCGTAGCAAGGCCGGCTTCCCTGCTAGCCAGCGCTGCAGAAAAGCAATCCACGGCTTTAGCATATTCCTCGGCGCCGTAAAACAGCACACCCAGACCGACTTGCACGTCTGGATCCATATGCTCCCCGTCCGGACTCAGTTGCGCAGCGCGGATAAACAGATCCGTGACTTTCTCGTGCAGCTGATGCCGATCCGTAAAGCCGATTTCCGTATCCTGAGATAAATCGCCCGGACCGATGATGCTTGGGTATTTGACAGAGAGCCAGCGCTCGAGCGTGCGGTAGGCTGTGCTATCATATCCCTCGTTCGTATAGCTTACAGCCAGGCCCATCAGCGCCTCCAACCTCGTCGGATCGAGTTTCAGCGCCTGCTCCAGCGCCCTGATAGCCGGCGTCTCTTTCTCATTCTGCGCCTGTGCGCTTCCCAGCATAACCCAAGCATCAACATGCTGCGGATCCTTCTGCACCGCAGCCTCAAAAGCCAGCGCCGCAAGAGAAAGATTACCGCCTTCGGCCATAATGCGCATTCCTTCATCATAAGCATTAGCCACGTCGCGAAACAGGTTTTCGTCTTCAAACATATAATCGCCCAGCTGCGGATCGCGGTAATCGTGCGTATTGAGCGAATCAAAGTTCCCCCAGGAGTCGAAATCGCCCATGTGCGTACCATCCAGCATATCATTATCACGAGCAAGATCCCTAGCACGTTGCGTTTCAGCCTGGATTCCGCGCCAGATAGCCTCAAAATCGCCATGATTTTGCTGACCATAGTCATCTAGGTCTTGAGAATCGACTGACCTGTCCATTTGGTTCAGCTCGGCCTCCATGGCCGCGGCTGCTTCTTCCGTACCCGCCGATTCTTGCGATTGCAGGTCGAGTTGCGCGAACTGTTCTTCCCAGTTTTCGTCGTCGAGCTCGACCATCTTGCCTTTGCCCTTGCCTTCGACTTCTTGCTGATGCGGTGGCGGTTGGAAGGGTTGCTGGCCGAACTGGGGGCGGAAGGCAGGGGCGTAGCCGCCCATCATGCCGCCGTTCATGCCCATGCCCATCATACCGGGCATTCCGTAACCGCCCATCATGGGTTGCGAATAGGGGCCTTGTTGCATAGGTCCAGCAGTCTGTGGCGAAGCCGAAGTCGCTGCCCGAGTAGCCTCCAACATCCTGCCGTATTCCTGGGGTCCGAATTTCCTCGTAAACTCGGCCGGACTCAGCGAATTCATATTCATGTTCGGTTGTTGTAATTCGGGGTTGTATTCGCTGGCCCACGGAGCAGGGCTGCTCGAACTGCCTCGTTGCTGGGCGAACTGCTCTTGTCGCATTTGCTCCATGGCGAAGGCCTCTGGTGGCATTTGGTTCATCTGGGGTATCTGGCCGCCCTGTTGCATGAATTCGTTCATCATCTATGAATAAGAATGATAGCACATTTGTTAGCCCATGTCCTCTCCCGCAGCTTCTCTCGCAGCTTCACTCGCATCTTCATTCGCAGCTCCAACCCCATCCTCAATCCAAACACCTCTGCCAGTCACCCCAAAGGAAATTGCAGACCAAGCTTCACTCACATTATCCTGACTCCCATTCAACGGTCCACTCCTCATACCCTGCTGCACCCCCCCCGGTCCCCTCCCCACCAACCGATCTCTCTGCAGACTCTTATCATCCTGCGTATGTTTCGTAAACTGGCTGAGCGGATTGCCGGCCGTCGAGCACTCAGCGCCACCGAGAAACGACATCTTCACTTCCTTCTCCAACGATAATCAACGGGTCTGTGTGTTCGAAAGAGGATGCGAGTAGGAAATTGTGGCGACCGTCGGCTTTTCGTGATGTACGTAAACCATGCAAAGTAGCTCTGATTCGGAGATAGGTATATTGATGTAGGGGAGGTGAGGAAGGAGAAAAGAAGGCGTTCAGGACCCCAGCCTTGGTCGAAAGAAAGTTGCGGAGAAAGTGTGGGGTTGAGGTCTTGTTTGGTGGTCAACCATGGATGGAGCTCTCGCTCGCGGGGTCCTTTGCGCTGACTTTCCGACTTTGCCGAGGTCGTGTGGTAAGGCTGAGAGTGCGCTTCAGTGGCGCGCGCGTGATGGGCTTTAATTATTAATCACGGGTATAGGCAGGGAGTTTGTGAGTGGCAAATTTTTTATTGAAATCAGGAACATGATGGTCCGTCACAGAATATTGGATTTTTCGCACTAGACGTGTAGTCGAATATCAAGTGTTGCATGTGAAGACAATATAGGAGTGAGTTTTGCGGGCAGCGGCTAAGGGCGGGTCAATGTTCGCCCACCAACTCATTCACATTAATAATACACACAAAAACTGAAGTGAATTCATGATTCGATTCTTCTGGGGGTATCTATCTAGCCATTGCCTCATGCCATGTTCTGTAAAGACCCATATCATAGACGCCTGAGCAGAGAAGAAGACTGGAAGCCAGGTCATTGCCAAGCCGCTCCGCAAGGTCCGCCACCTCCCCTCCCTACGAATGCAAGCAAGGAAGCCATCAACCTCCAACTCCATAGCCTCCATAGCAAAGCGCGGAAACAGAAGCAAGAATCAATCTGAGAAATCCGCATGATAGTGTACAAGCAATGCCCTCGCCATGAATCGCGCCATGCCATATGTATGTGCATCCGAGAACTGAGCACAAAAGAACTCGATATTTTCTGGTACCCGGGAACGCCCCCATCTCTCCATGGAATGCCGTCAAACGCTGTTGTGTAGTGTGAACACTCTGTTTTCTTTTTCGCTGCAAATGCGTAAAATGCTCCCAAAAGGACTCCATTCACCATAGCATGTCGAAATTCGAGAAACGGCAAAAGACAAAGGACGCATGAATGACAAAGATCATGAGAATGGCAAGGTCGAGGAACTCAGAAGTAGCGGCGTGGGGCAGCAGGATGAGAGCCAGCATGCTTCGCGATGGCGGCCCTCCTCTTCTGCTGCTCCTCTTCTTTCTGCTTCTGCTACTCTTCTTTCTGCTTCTGCTCCTCTTCTTTCTGCTTCTGCTCCTCTTCTTTCTGCTTCTGCTCCTCCTCTTTCTGCATCTTCTCCTGGTAACGCAGGTTTCGCAACTCCAGCAAATGCTTCTCATGCACACCCACCTTCCAGTCCAAGGTGCGCGCCGCAACGTGGTCGAGGCAGGCGAATGTCTCGCCCTCGCGTCTGGGTTGCTTGCCTTCGCCGACGAAAATGTTGACTTTGAACTTGAGGAAAATCTTGCAGGGGGGCGCGGTATGTCCGTCGAAGTCGGCTGGCTTGTTGCCAAAGATACCCCACACCTGGATGATATCGCCGTGCTTGAGCTCACCCCAGTAGTAGTTTCGTCCGCAGGTATCCTTGGGCTTGTAGGATGGGATGTGGATGTCGTTGATTTCGATGCCACTGCTCGCCTTGGTGCTGATGTAGAAGTGTAGGTCGTCCACGCGCACACTCGCATCTCGACCTTGCACATCCGCCGTCACATCTCTCATGTTGTCTGCCTTCGCCTTGGCTTCATCCCACTCTGCTTCCTTCGAGGAGGGTTCGTAGCAGAGCACCAGCTTGAAGGCGAACTTGGGAATCCGGGTGTCCATAGTGTCAGTGTAGATCATAGTATTGTCGGGGTGGCGACCCCAAGATGCAAACTGGTCGTTGATGTTGAGAATCATGTTCGGGAAGATCGAGTCTTCTGTAGAGACCAACTTGGCAAGAATACGTCTGGGTGTGGCAAATTTGAACTCAGAGCCTGGAAGATTGTTATCATGGCGATCCTGAGTATCGGGGATATGTTTAAATAGTTGAGGCTCACTGGCGTTGGTCTGAGGAATACCAGTAGAGATTGTGGGAGCTGGGACCGGTGAAAATCGCTCAGTGGTAGAAGCTGTAGCGCTGGCCGGGCTCATGGTCTTTGCAGTGGAGGATTCGGTCAATTGACGGTCATCGCGCTTCATCAGAGTGGGTCGAGCCGCCACAGGAGCTGCTGGTGCCGACTTGCTGAAACTGTCCTGGCGCTCAGGCTCCACAGATGGGCTGCGGCTGCGGCTGTGACTGCGCATCAGACGGTCGTAAGTCGGGTTTCCAGCGACGAACTCCTCGCCCTTAGACTTAGCTTCCTCCGTCCAGGCGCCGTATTGTATGGTCGACATCTCTGGGTAGTCCTCGTGCCAGGTGCTCCTGTCTCTTGCGTCCCAGAACACCTTCTTGGGCAATGGCATGTCGATGAAGCGCGAGGACTTGTACTTCTTGACTGGCACAGGAAGGTCATCAAGATCGTCTTCATCTTCGCGCTGCCTGCGCAGACTGGTTGTTGTCGAGTCTGGCACCTTTGAAGGGCCAGAATCAGCTTTGCGGGGGCTTGGAGCAGACATGATCTTCGGTGATGGTGAGTCCAGGTCGCGTGGAGGGGAATCCATGGGTTTGATGCGCAGGTCACGCACGAGCGATTCGGCGCCGAGAAGGCTGGGTGCGGCAGAGATGGGGCTTTGCGCAATCGAAGGGCTGCGTTGCGGCATGAAGGTGATGGGTGGTGACGGGTAGCTGTCTGGAGGTGAACTGCCCTCGAACGAGTGCAGAACCGGCTCGCTTGCTCCGTCCATAGATGGCGAGAACCGCGGGCGCTCACGAAGTGGACGATTGAGTATGTTAATGGGAATAGCTGCACGGCTGCCCCCGTTCACCTCGCCAAAAAGCGTCTGTTGATTCGCTGCGCGCCTGTCGCTGTAATGGACAGCTTGTCGCGGTGCTCGGATGGTGCTGAAATCTTCAACGGAAGTGTCATCGCCGCTACTGAAACTACTTGGTATTTCACGCTGGCGAACTGTGACATCAACATCGACGTCGACATCACCATATACCTCGTCACCCAGATACTGCTCCTCTGGGCCTGGATCTTCAAGGCTGAGCTGCGATGCCCCTTCTTCCAGTTGCGATGCCACTTGTTCCAGTTCAGACTGACCATCGAACAGTTCCTCGTCCTCCTCCTCAGACTCAAATTGATCAACATCCACCGAATCACCTGCATCCGGGATAACACGAAGCCAGCGATTGTTCAGGAGTTGCTCAACCGTCGCGCGCTCGGCAGGCCTGGTCTTGAGCATAGCCTTGATGAAATCAACACAAGTTTCGGATACCGATACCGGCTTCGTCATCAAAGGTCGAAGATCCAGCGCCTTAGTCATGATGGTGTTGAGCAGCTCTTGGTAGCTCGTGGTCCTGCTGCTGGCCGGATACGGTGGTTGGCCACAAAGAGCAAAGTACAGCACGCCGCCCAGAGACCAGATGTCGACAGCAGGTCCGTATCTCTGAGGAGGCAGGGTAGCCTTCCGGTTTGTCCTCTTTCCTCCATCGTACTCCCGGTATTCGGTGTACACCTCCGGCGCACAGTAAAGCAAGGTTCCGCAGAACGTGCGCAGGAAAGTCTCGTCGTTTTCGATCATCTTTGACAGGCCGAAGTCGGTCAATTTGACATGGAGGGGATTTCTCTTCTGGATCAGGATGTTGTCTGGCTTGATATCACGGTGAGTGATACCCATTCCATGGAGATAGCCCAGAACGCTGAGAAGCTGAGCAGTAAAGGACTTGGCGACCTCTTCGGACAAGCATCCCTCTTTCTGCAAGAAGCCACCGAGGTCGCCTTCGGGCACGTATTCCATGATGATGTAGAAATGATCACACCAATCCACGTGCTCGATGAACTGGACGATGTTTTCCTTTGCAAAGGTCAGTACGCGTTCTCATTTGCTTCAACTTCCAAGACTCACATGCTTGATCCTGCTCATGATCTTCATCTCCTGTTCAACCTTCTGATCAAGATTTCCATTCTTCATGAATCTCCTTTTCTCAAGTTCTTTGGCAGCGAAAGGCTTTCCTTCATACTTGGAGACGAGCTTGTAGACCGTTGCAAAAGCACCCTTTCCAATTACGCCTTCCTTGTTGTATTTCGGTGCACCTGTCCATGGGCGCTTGGTCATTGTCGTCGAATTGTGGTACTCAATGCCTTGCTTAAAGATGTCGTTTGGCTTTGGCATGTTAGCGACTTCAACCGAATAGGAACTGGGGAATTTGCTTACAGTTTTGTTGTTTTTCCTGTTAGCAAGTTTCTGCATTTCCCGGAAATAGTGGGCGACATTGGCTTGGTACTCTTCCTGGTACTCATCACTTCTCTGTGGTATGCGCACAATGAATGCGTAATCCAAGGGCTCAGTGATCAATCTGACTTCCATCCCGTTCCTGAGGACATGTTGGCAGCTTTGACCATTCTCTTTGTCCTTGGCTCGCAGCTGGTGACCATCGACCTGAGTACCATTTGTGGATTGGTCTTCGAGCATGACCGAGCCAAACTGGTTGACATAAATCCGAAAGTGCACGTTGCTCACTCTCCTGGCAGGGTCAGAGGTGCCAAGCACAATGTCACAGCGCGAGGCGTTGCGACCGAACTGGAAGCCCTGAAGCGGATTCTTGAGGCTTGGAATTGCCGAGAGTCTCAGGACGATGGTTCGGGCGTGTTCTCGGGCCTGTTCAGGATCGATCTGCTCAAATTCTGCTGCTAAGCGAGTGCTCTCAGAAAATTGGGTGCTTGGGATGACTTCTTCGCCATCCTCGTTCCGCAAGATGTGTTGAGGTGAGTGGTGAGCAATTTGGGCAGTTTCCACGCAGGCTTCGATGGTGATTGGGTGCAATATGAGAATGACCTGGCTCATATCCTCATCGCTGAGGCCTGAGTTCTGGCGGCCGAGACGACGGGGATCGACCACGGGTTGGGTTGCTGCAAAGGAGTAGTTGTCAGCATACTGTTGCCACCTGGTTTGCGAAAAGGGAGGTTGCAAGCCATCCTCACGTTGGGAGCCCTCTTCCGCCATTGTGAAGGGCTTGGAGAATCCCGATTCAAGTTGTGGGTTGCGAGGGAGATGGAGGTTGGATCAGGGTCGAGTCTGATATTTTCTATGGTTAAGCGCAGGATCTCGAAGCAGCTAGGCAGCTATCGTCGGGACGATGAGGGTTTCTATCCGGACAGGCTGGGGGGCGGAGATATCTCGAGTCCTGGTCAGATCCTATACAAGGCAGATGATGGAGGAGGTTCCGCAGGATCGGTGATTCACGATTCTCTCTCTCAGGAGAGAATTGGAGTTTGAAGCAGGAACATACGACATCAGGGGTCGGAGGATGGATGGGCAAGATGCAAGACTCAGGATCGAAGAAAGCGGAGGTTCTGGAGCGAGTTGATGGCAATCTTGCAAGTTTCTATTCATCAGCGACAGTCTTTGGGACGCCGTGCATCACAATAACAACAATAGCAAATTCGCAGGCAGGAGACAGTGCATTGATCAGATCTCACCTTCACTTGCACGCCCTATACGGGCCCACAGGCAATCATGAGGGAGAAGCACAGAGTGAGGTATGGTCAGGAGTGCGGGTCAAGTGAGGCAGACGAGAGGAAATGTTTCTGGGAGAAGTTCAACATCACGTTCGCGAAGCTCGAGACCTATGTCGCGACTCATTCGGCATCACTGTTTTTCCGTTCCGGCCCCGCAATAGTGTGCCCCACTCAGATCTTCATTGCTTGGCAAAATGGGTGGACAATCGACACCGTGAACTTTTACTCTCTAGAAGTGCTGCGGAGCTGGCTTGATGGGCTGAGAGTGGGTGGTGACAGCGTATCGGATGATTTGTAGCAACGGCTGATGAGTCCGCTACTGAAATGCCGCATGGGAAGACGCGACATTCTGGTGGTGGAGCATGATCGAAGGAGCCAAGTCTGTCGGGCTTCTTGCTGATCAATTCGATCAGGAGTTGAAGGTTCGTAAAACTATAATTTTCTATAAGTATGACGTCTTAGTTCCTTGTATCTCAGCCAGAGCAGGAGTGTTGATGAGTGGGATGACCTGCGACATCACCAGTCCGCCGGTTTTGTCCTGCAAGGCATGGAGTCATGGACATCCAATAACAATTCGTTGAGAGGAGTCTTTCATATTTACTTCTATGCTTGTTCCTCAGTAGAGAAGGTGGCGTACTCTTTCAAACTTTCATCTTCACAGGATCTTGAAGACGGGTGCATGGATGATGAAAGACAAAACCTGCCGTCGCAGAGTTGGCAGTGGTGAATCTTGAACATCATCACCCAGCAATCCACTCTCTCTTATTCATTTCTGCCCAAAGTCCGCCAGACACCTTAGTAACACTTGCTAGAGTTTTCTTTACATTTCTTTCAGGAACTAGCATCTATAGTGACATGGAGAATTTCTGGATACGGCCTGATTTAGCGGGTGGTAATGCTTCCAAGTTCCAACTTCCAGGTACTTGAAATATTCCAAAGTATTTGAAGCATTCTTGATTATGTGGATTACTTCCGATCACTTGGGATGCTTCCGATCTCCTGGCATACTTCCAATTACTTCAAATACTCTCAACTCCTTGGAATACTCTCAGTGACTTGAAGTACTCTCAATTATTGGAGATATTCACAAACCCGCCGAAACTGTGAACCGCATCCTGACTTCTCACGTTCCACTGCATCTCTTAGTTTCTTGACTGGTTGGCTTCCAGTTGATAAGGACTGCTTTCTGATTTGTAGAACTTTGCTTAAAAGACAGAAGCCTACTCTCAGGGCTTGGGTTCCAGCTTCCCTGAACGATAGATGACAAATGAAGCGTCATAATTTGTTCGAGTTGGTGTCTGGTTACTGGGTTCAAAGGAACGATGATAAGGAAAAGGGGCTTACCAATGGAATCTTTTTACCTTTCATCATAACCTTCCAGAGTTTGCTTACCCCTATTTCTTCAATGGACTTATAGAAACAGCATTCATCTGGGCAAGATAACTTCTGCATAGCAGATGACATCGCTGTTCCGCCCGCCCCTGGAAATCGGCCACTCACGACTCTCGATTTGAAACTCACGATGTCCGCCCCGGGGGGTCTGCCAAGTCGAGATATCCGACGACGATGTCATTTCCTCAAGCAGGAGGCAGCCCAGATCGCATGAACACGTCAACCAACACCTTCTGCGTCACCCTCCCCGGCTCCTTTCTCGTTGTATGTTTTCCGTATAGATATCATTCGCAGTCCCTCAGTCATTTCTTCCCCACAACACTTTCCACGCCATCACAGCAACGGCCTTGCACGCACAACTCCGAAACACCAAGTCCTTTAGCACAAGTTCGAAGCTTCGGTCAGAAATCTGCAAGCACTCTCGTTCTGCTTCCTCGCCTGAAGCAAGCTACCCCGAATCCGAAAGCTCCGAGCCCATCCTCGAGTGCGAACACTCACCATCCAACTTCTGGGGCGCAACGGCGCGGGCATGTCTCCTCAGAAGCACTCCGACGACCATGGCCGAGAAGGACGACAACAGAAAGAACATCGAACTGGACGCGCGGCTGCTCGCCTGACGCCCCTGACTCTCTGGAAAGCAGCGCAAAAGGTAAGCCAATGGCTTTGACGAACTCCTTCGCATATTCAACGAACTCTTTTGCTGATGATCACTCCAGACTGGCTGTGCGAAGGCTCCGTGAGCGCTTCGAAGCCGTCAAGCACCGATCCCGAAGAGATCGCGTGGGCCGCGGCTGCCCACTTCATGCCCTGGCTTCGCCAGCCTTCGCCGATGCCGACGGTTCATCCGTCGCTGGTTCTTCGACTGGCAGTGCTCGAGGCATCGGCTTTGGAGGATCTGCCGTCAACTTCGCAGGATCTTCGACGAGGATCTTCGACTGGCAGCGGCGTTGGCTCTTCCACCAGCTTCGAGTTTGGAGAGACTTCGACCAGCTTGGGAGTGGTACCCCGAGATTGAGCATCACGCTCCCTCCGTCCCTATCATCCTGGTGGGTACCAAGCTTGATCTTCGCGATGATCTTGCGACTCTGGGAAGTCTGAGGAGCAAGAAGATGGAACCTGTTTCCTACGACCAGGCCATCGTCGTTGCGAAGGACATTCGTGCCCACAAGTACCTCGACTGAGAGTGTCGGAACTGCCGTCCAGGGTGGTGGGGGTGGAATCTTTGATTGGTTCATGAGGATGAGGCCCGAGTTGGGCGATGATGGGATGCTCAATCCGGCGCTTAGAGTGGCCGAATGGGAGGGCAAGATGGATAAAGAGACGGAGGTCACCACGGAATATGTTGAGCCGTCATAGATCCCACAGATACTGTGGCGGCGAAGGAAGGGGATCATGATCCGAAGCGCAGAACGATGAGGCACTCGATGAGGCAGTCGACGAGGCAGTCGACGAGACCCCAGCTCCTGCTTCGGGGGTGAGACGCTCCACTCGAGCTCGGAAGCCTGTCATTGCCAAGGTGACCGACGATGACGATTTTGTCGAGTGCTCTGCTCTCACGCAGAGGAACCTGAAGAGTGTCTTCGACGAGGCGATCCGGTAAGTCTTGACTGCTGCTTTCTTCCCTTGGTGGTTTGAGTGGGCCTGCTTATTCCTTTCCCTTCAGCATTCTCCCACAATTATTTCCAATGACAAGCATTCTGAATGCTAACAAACAAGCAGATTCTCAACTTTCCATTCTCACAGCTTGGTAATGGCATCCCCGACGTTCAACTTACAGGTGCAAACCTCGCTCGCGGCAACTTTCCGCGTGCCGTGTTCAAGGGTGCCAGGCTCACGGGTGCCAATCCCGACGATGGCAACTTCTTCGGTGCGAACTTCCTAAGGGCTGAGTACAACGGCGCCCATCTCACTCGCGCCGTTGCTGTGGCCACCTGGCCCACGTACACCCTAGGCGCCCGATACATTCCCTCCTCGAAGTCTTGTACGAATTCGCCTGGGAGCGTCATTTCATCGAGTTCACGCCCCTGAGGACACCCTCACGACAATCCTTCGCAGCCACGGCAACCTCCCCTGACAATGACGCCCGCGCCAACTACTTCGGGACCGAGATTGCGAAGACCTCCGAGCTCTGCCACGACTGGGCCGTTGAGTTTGCCGCTACTCCTGGCATGGATCCCACACTGAGAAGAGCGGCGATCTGTGGTCTTTGATGATTTCCGTCCTCGCTCCCATCAACGCTCCACAGCGAGTCCGAGAAGCTGTCTCCCCCTTCACGGGAGTGTTCACCGATCCGTCGCAGACTACCCCGGCAACTCCCACCAAGCGCGGATCCGTTCCTCGAAGCAAAAGCACCATCCATGGTGCTGTTCTCGGAAGCTCCGTCAATTCGAAGCTTCCGAAGCGCGAGTGAGGTTTTCCGAGCAGGGGGTGATCTGGCCTTTGACCTTGCCAGTGCTCTTCACTTTCTTCCGGAAGAGGACAGGAAGATGGCGCCGTGGGCCGAGGAGAAGCGCCACCGATACATCATGGCTAAGGGATGGGACTTTGACGTTGAAGAGGAGGTCAAGGAGGCTCAGTGCATCGAGTGTAACGAAATGCACAAGATGGTGTACGAGCAAGGATGCTGGCCTGCTGACTCCGGACGCCGCCGAAGAAGGCTGCTCATCGAGCTTCCAGGTGAGTCCTCTAATACCCCTATCTCCGATGACAAAGTTGTGGAGCCTTTTTTCATGACTGAATCCTCGCTAACCACCCGTTTTTCGCAGGCCGGTCCCCTCTCGACCCTCCTCGTCGTCCAAGGACTCATCGACCACGCCCACTCGATCATGTCTATGATCAGGGCTACGCTGAACCAAGAGATCGCTCTCCTCCACAACGAGGTCGCCGCTCCCGGGACACCGATCCAGCCATAACGACCTGCCAACACATCCGGTAGTTCAGTTCGAGGGAGCGCCGATGGACTTCGTTTGCCTTTCGGATGAAGGAAGTGGCTGCGGACACAATCGTGACCGTGGACACCACGAAGATTCCAGAGGAAGCAGTGAAGTGCTCCAGGAACCGTCCGGAGTACTTCAACGGCGGCATCCAGCATGTAAGAACGGTGCTAGGATTGGGAAGGGTGGAGCTGGTGCGCTGAGTGTGGCTAGCAAGCTTCCTCAAATTCATCCCCTCAACATCTCCCGCTCACCCTTCCAAATATGCCTCCAGCAAAGAAAGGCGGCGCCGGAGTACCGGACTTTAGCAAGCCCGTCATTTTCGACGAGAATGGCGAGATCATTTTCATCGTTGGTAAAGGTCTCATCGGAAACTAAAAGTCGATAACAAGGGACCCTCTACCGGCGACAAACGCAAGGCCAGCTAAGCCGCCGACATTGCCGCCAACCTCCCAATCGTCATGAAGGTGTCTGCCAAGTGTCTTCAGCTAGCTTCGTCGGTCTTCAAGGCAATGCTCAAAGACAGATCCTCACCCAACCCTCCTCGTCACAACCAACTGTCATCACGACTCGGGGGTCCACACCCGTCACAAATCCCTACCTCCAGGAACATCGGCTCTCCGACTTGGTGATAGGTTCACTTTTGATGGCCTGGAAGAAAGGATACCTCAAAGCTGAACATCTTCGATTCTTGGAATCGTTTTCACCATTACCAATAGGAAATGGACACAGCTGCGTCATCAGCGGCCCCATGAAGGCAAACCATTGGGTTCTCCAAAGACCCCGAAAGGCTCCCAAGGCCGCGCCGGTGCGCCACGTGCGATCCCTTTACATGTATCGAAACATGGGGTCGTCTGGACTGCATTCCTCTTCGGTGCCAATCCTTGAGCTTCTTCGGGAAGACTCCGACGTGGACGCTCTCGTCGAGCAAGGCAGATCCCTAGGTCGATCCTCGTGCCGTTGATCCTCGTGCCGTCGATCCTCGCGCCGTCGCCACATCCAGTCCCCTTCCAAAACCATTTGCCCGAACAAGGAATGCATTGGTCCCCACATCGTCGATGGCGTCTGCGAATCCTGCGGTGACGTCGCCAGGGAGTTCCACATAGCCTCCGCGGACAAGTTTGAGTCTTCCTCCAGACCCGCCGTCCTTCACGGAGCTCAAGCTCGTGGAGATAGCCCTTGGCTTCAAGAACCACCGCTCAGTCAGCAACAAGTTGACCAAGATCAATTGGTAAGTACAGTCCGCCTCCACCTGATGCAATCAACTGACATCTCTGTGTAGTCTCCCAAGACATCGATTTTCGAGCGGTGCGACTGCCGGATGAGCATTTCGAGTCCCTCGGCTTCTTGCTCAGCCATGAGTGATACTTACCAAGTGTCTCCCTCACTTGGCTTGCAGTGCTGCATTCCAAGATGTCGTATCTCCCCATGGGCGGCGCTACTGTCGTACCAGCAAGAACACACGCAAGTCTTTGCTGCGGTCGGCGCTTCGACGTCCAAGCTCGCAAAGCCTCAAGTCGGCATCGCGAAGGACAGGTGCGAATTGCCTCGTCCGCGGTTTCAAGCAGGTACTCAAGAGCCACCGCATCCGCGTCGTGTGTATCAGCGACACCCACTCGAACACTCCAACCGACTTGATCCCCGATGGCGACCTTCTCATCCACGCCGGGGACTTGACCAGCACCGGTCGGTTCTCGGACATTCAGGCTGCTCTTAAATGGTTGGACACCTTGCCTCACCCACAGAAGGTGATCATCGCCGGCAACCACGACGGCTATTTTGACGAGAAGTCGAGGCAGCTCCAACCAATCGGGGTTTCGTGTCAACGGGCGACAACACCGGGTTGGACATGTTGAGGGGTTGGACATGTTGAGGTTTTCGTCTGGAAGATGTGAGCATCGTCTGCTTCCCCCTCTTCACCGCAGTTGAGGATGTCGCGGCACAAGATGTGCTCGAAGGGCATCGTTTGCCCATGGTGCGGGTGTTGTGGCCGTCGCATGGGCTGGGAGCAGTGGGACTGCGAGAATGCGGCTTGTGACTTCGTGTATGCGCCGGATCGTCAACTTATCTCCAAGACCTCGCTCGCAGCCTTCTTGTTTCCTCCCGCTCACAATTTTGAACGAGCAATGGAGCCACCGGGGCCACAAAGTCGTCCCCGTCCGCCAACGACGGCGCCATCGGACAATCCACCGGGACCTCATCCGCGTGCTCCTCCGCGAGCATATTCACCAACGACGACATCAACTGCCCTTGAGATGAAGGAAGTGACTAGGGCTCTCCACCGTCCCCAAGTCCATCTTCCCCACAAGAGTCTGTTGGAGTGACCACACCTGACAAGAAGGAGGTCATAAAGCGAGCATGTCTTTGAGGCAGAGGACAACCGATGACGAAGAAAACTTCTGGGCTGGCGAGGAAGTGGTCGAGGACGATGAAGATGTGGATTGGTGGATGAGGCTGAGGCCCAAGTTGGTCGATGATAAGATGCTTCATCCGGCGCTCAGAGTGGCAGAATGGGATGGCAAGATGGATGAAGAGTCCTAAGGATAGGTAGGTAGCTTCAATTTGACTTTTTTCGAGTCCATTGTTCTTTCGCGCTTTTGGTGACTAATTTGCATGTTCGGTGACTTTATGAGGTGAAGAGCGTGGGATCCAATGCTGAACATCGTTCGGTCAATCCCAAGGGGTGAAGATGCTTCTGGTATTGGACATTGATGCCTTCAAGTGTCGCTGCAAATCGAATTCGATGCTGTCGAAGGTTTGAGAGCAGTCAGTCGCCGACTCCTTGGCCTCGAAGGATACGAAACCACAAACTTGAGGTTCAAGGTTCTGGATGCTGAGAGGGACGACTTGCCTTCAAGGCCGAAGCACGAATCAAACGCACTGTTGAGATGGCATGATTAGTCATCGAGCTCTAGCGTGCCTTGGCAGAGGTCTCCATATCTTCGGATCGCTGGCCTTAAGCCAGCTCTCCTTATGCGCCATTATTCTACGTGTTTGCCTGCTTCTTGATTGCTCCCCTGCCTTCGTGATACCCTGCAACAGCACCCAGCCTCACATCGCAACGAGCACTTCCTCGAGACCACTATCGGCCGATGAGCGTGCCCAGCCCAGAAGCCACTCCAGCAGGTCTTACTGCTGCAATTCCTCTCTCGCACTCTCCCACGATTCTTCGATACAAGGGGCATCTTTCTCGTGTTCCGCATGAAGGCCAGACATCGAAAGCGTTCGGGATCAGAGCGATATTCGGAGTCACTGCGACCTGCACTGTGAGGTCGGGAGTCAGCCATCGAGGCCATGGTACCCTTTCCGATCCCGGATTATCACTCTCGTGACCGACTCCGATGATGCCACGGTGAGGTGTTCGACAGTGGCTTGCAGGCTGTTTGGTATCCATGATGACCGCAAGTTCATCCAGTACAACTTGTGGTAGCCTTGGAGTTCTAGTCGAGGTTTGCGGTTTGCGGCTTGAGGTTCCGGTTCCGGATAAGATGGTGAGGTTTTCCGTGGTCAGATGGACTGAAACCGGCTGTGGTACGGTACATTCGGTCCTGTTGTTGGGGAGGGCTTGTGGTTTGCTGTAGGTATGCAGCACCCCTGAATGTTGTCTTCTCATACTGCGGTGTTTTTGTTTCGTGTGTTGAGGGTTCAGCGACCCGTGGCCTGTTGTTGCGAAGATGGTGAATGTGAGCGGAAACCGTCTGTGTCAGCTGATTGTTGAGAGGATGCGGATTCACAACTGTCCACGTCCGTCGTGGATCTCTGAATCATCCGCCTGTTGAGGTCTGGCTCGGGGACCTGTCACCGCAATAAACGTGTTCTCTGTTGTTCCCAGCCCTGAACCACAATTCCTGACTTTCTTTCGTCGCCCTCCGCAACGCCTACTCCTACCCGAATCATGTCGGACAGGCCACAACCAGACCCTTACGCCTACCTATACCCACCAACGAAACCCACAGCACCAACAAGACCAGGAGCCCCAAAGCTGTGCCTTCTGCCATCACCCTGGTCGTTCTCCTTCCTCGTGAATGGCACCATCCACTCAGGCTCTAATCCTCGATGCCGCGCACATGGTGCCCAATGATTGATGACTGTAAGTCAATCCTTTCCCGAGACTCCTCAACCTTGTGCGTCCCTGACAGTTCCTTGCGCAGACACATTCGATGTGTGGCTCATGCCTCCGCAAATCAACATGATCCACACTGTCGATATGCGCACCTTCAAGGTTCGGGGCGACGTCCAAGGACAGAGATACATCCGGGACTACTAGTAGATCTTCAGCGACTACATCCCCAAGCGCATCCGCCCCAGCAACATGCCAGCCTTCGGTGCCCAAAAGAAGACCTTGAAGGGCCTTCTCTCTCTCCGAGTCGACAACAAGCTTCTGGGAACGCCCTCAAACTCGAGTTGGTCTCGTTAGGGACAGGCCTTTCACACCTTTCCCATCCATCACTGCCTAGCTTCCTTCTTGCCTTGCCTCAGGTAAGATACATCCTTACTCTTATCCCAAACCCTCCAAGAACTTCTACTAACAAACAACAGTCATGTCCCCTTGCTGCTCCCCTGCAGGACTGCCGGACAGCTATGATTGCGCAGTCACCGATGACCATGATGACTGCTTGATGGGGACGCCAACAATACTCCATTTCTATCGCACCCCGATAAATACATATAGCGCGACAATTGCAAGCTGGCAAAGGGCTGAGGTCTTCGATCATGGGTACTTACTTTGCTCTCAAAAGGCAGTTCGTCTTTCGTGGCGAGACAAGAGGCTACCGCCGCGAAGCGACAAGCGCTCGAGGGTTTGAAAGAAGCAGTCGAAAGGCCCCAACGAGACCGCCGACTTCGAGCCGCCTGTCAATCGTGACTGCGCAACTCCGGACGCTTGCCGAATTTGTTCGAAAGAACAATCCAAATGTCGATCCTGCTGGCCGTGCTCGGTATTCAAGGCAACCACGGGCTTTCACGTCCTCACGGAACACGCAACCTCTGCTTTCCGGCTGGTGAACGTCTTTGTCCTCGATGTCCTTCATGTCTTGAGGAATGCTATCTCGCAAAGGAAAGCATGGGGCAAAACATACACTGCTCAGGATCCAGCCACCTTGACTAGCAATGTAAGCCATGCGCACTTCACGGTCTCCCAGAACTTGACGTCAAAGCCAGCAAGCTGTACGTCCTTTCCCCCATCTCAACGGGAGACGTTGTGGCCGGCCATTAAGGATTTACAGAAGAAAGTCCGCGAGTGGGTGGACGGCGAGTTGGGTACAAAGGCAAAGCTTGAGCATGTCGACTGCGAGGGATGGGACACTACTGACAGTATTGACATGGGTGGCGCAATGGTTTGGCCCGTTAAGGCGCGAGGCCAGAGAAGTACGTCGAGTGTGAAAGAGCGGTTTGCACTTGAAAAGGAACTTCGGGCTTTCTCGAGAGCCGTCGGCCGTGACCAAGCTGCCTGTTTGACCACGTGATTAGCACGGGTGAGACCTCTGGCCGCTGCAACAGCCATCTGAGAACTTTGACTAATAACGAATAGTCACTTCCTCACTATTCCTCCAACGAGGTCACGGAGTTGGTTCTCTTTATGGACCTTTCTCGCCCCTCCGGCCCCTACACTCGCCTACCAATTGGCAGACGAAATAGACGATCAAAAGATCACCATTCAAGTACAATCCTTCTTCCAGGACTTCGTCGAGGCAATCACCTTTCACAGCTTCCGGACAACATCAACAGCTGCAGGATTATGGCCGATCTGATTATGGCTATGGATGGAAATGGTAACCACGGGGAAAGTCGCACTCTGTCTGGTTAGGAGCTAGTGGGCTAGTGATGCTTCCTGTGAAGCTAGGAACGACCAAATGGTGTGGCAAATGGAAGGATGTGAAGAAATTGACGGAACCCAGTGCGTAGCAACCAGATGCAAGCTTCTCAGTCCACCTCTACACCACAAAAAGAAGGCTTCATCACAGCAGCAAGAGCCCACGACTCTTGCCTGGGAGTCTTTACCCACGAGCAATTCATCGTCATGCCAAAGTCCAATAAAAGACTGGAAAGTGTGCGCAGTTGGGATTCAGCAGTCTCGCTGAGGACATTCTCTTCTCTCACGGCTTCTGACTGCCTGTCAAGAGCCTATTCGAGAGCTTGTCTACATACACAACCGCCTATCTCTCCTCCATCTCAGCACGCCTGTCGATGCGACTTTGACCAGTACCGCTTCGATGCCTTTCCGGCTGAGATTCGCGAGTTCCTCCTCTCTTCGGAAAATCCTGCTCATTCCCTGACATTTCAGCCTTCCAGGTGTGCAGAGGGCCTGGCGGGTGGCGACTGTGGATGGTGGCGTCAGAAAGCAGCTCAAAGCTAATTCACGAACGATAGATAGGTCCTTCCCCCTATCCCAAACCATCTGAGATGAGACGTTGATGCTGGGAATTGTTTCCTAGTGAGAGGTTTAAAGAGCGAAGTTGGATGTTTTGGGTGCTGTTTGAATAGGGCTCCTGTGCTGGTTTAGGGCAAGTAAACATCAGACTCATTCCTTTGGGTTTCCTTCGTTTCAACAGGTAGAACATTCCTCGGCAGCAACAAATTTCGTGATGCGCAGTTCGTCTTCCGACAGTACCGTTTTCCACGACAGGAACCTCTTTTGCTGGTGCTTGTCTCCAGTAGTAAGATCGTGGAAGCTGCTAGCTTGGAACTTCTGCCAATATCAGAGGGCAGAATTGCTGAGAAGCTCCTTCTCTATTTCGCTCTGTTTGGCTGCATTAGCAGCTATCATTTCCCCTTTAAGTCTTAGGAAAGCCTGGACCATACCCTTGAGTGCTATTTAAATAGGAGTTCAGATCCACATCCCAAGTTCAAGATTTCAATCACATGACGATCTTTGTTTTCCAACTTTCCAAGATTTGATCTGATATCATCATAATATGTAAGCGCAACATCGTATATTCATCCTGTGTATTCTCCAAAACTACCAGCCCTCACCAATCTAAAGAACAAAATTTCACCAACCCAACGCTCAACTCTATTAATACAATAACGGAAACTCTCAATCATCTCTCGTGTACTCATAGCACTCCGGCTATTGCGAGCGCCCCTATACTAGTCCCGTTTTTAGCCTGATAGCCTAGGATTTGCGCGGTCCAACTGCTAACGTACAATCCCCCAAAGACTGGTACGGTGCGCGTGATGGAAGAGACCTACGCTTCTGCGGGAAGTCCAGGTGCAGCGGGGGCAGCGGGGGCCGCTGGAGCAGCTGGGGCAACGGGAGCAGCTGGGGCAGCGGGTGCAGCTGGGGCGACTGGGACCGCTGGCGCAGCTGGTGCAGCTGGGGCTACAGGGGCAGCTGGGGCAACTGGGACCGCTGGCGCAGCTGGTGCAGCTGGGGCTACAGGGGCAGCTGGGGCAACTGGAGCGGCTACGGCTGGAGCAGCTGCAGCCGCCGCAGGTGGAGCAGGATTGGGACCCGCCTCACCTGCAGGGTACATACATTGTATGCCCTGGCCCTCCTGTACAGAATGTCAGCCATCTCTCACATGATTACCACATCTCACGTATCGGATATGACTTACCAACACCTGAGCGCAGCATTGAGCCTCCTGACCACTAGCAGCACAAATAATTCGGAACTCGACGGCGGTGTTGGGAACGACGGCGGCTAGTAATCTTGTTAGTGAGGTTCGACATTCGAAAGATAGTACAGGAGGAAGAAACTTACGAGCAGCACAATTTCCGCCGATGAGGCCGAGGAGGGGCTCGGAGCAGCATTGCATGTTGCCGTTCATCATCGGGCAGATTGGTGGAGGAGCAGGCTCAGGGTTCTGGCGAGCACCGAGGAGGCTGCCAAGGCTCAAAGGGTTGGGACGGGCGAGGGGATTGGAGTCATTGAGATCGGAGTTCTTTGGGTCAATGTTTTGCAGTTGACGAGCAGTGAGGAAAGTGCCGTTGCCGCCGAAGGGAGCAGCGAGGATGGTGGATGCACTGGCCAAGATGGCGAAAGCAGCATAGGTAGTGGAGAAACGCATTCTGACGATGTTTTTGGCTGCTTGTTTGGATGTTGTTGTTGCTGTGATGCAAAGTTGAAATGAATGTGGAGTGCTGTAGAGCGGACTGTAAAGACTGAACTGTGAGTGCGTCGATAAAGGAAAGGACTGCTCACGAATGCTTGCTGGATAAAGATTGAGAAGAGAGAGCTATCCGGTTGGTATATATGTCATAATGAGAAGGCCTGTGAAAGCAGTGGCTGTCATTCGATGACGCCGATGGCTTCAGCCTCTGCCACGAGGGGATTGAAGATCGTCAGGTTCATTAGGAAGCAGATGAGCTTACCATTGGCGACAGTCATGTTGATAGTGAAAATGACAGACACTCGTATCTCTTGGGAGCCTTCATTGGAACTACTCATTCCCATCTGGTCCCAAAACCGATAGTTTGTGCCACGAATCTCGGGGACTTTGGACCTGGGCTGTGAGACTTGAGCTCTGAGCAGCGGAAACAACATTCTGGAAACCGTTTTTCATCATGAGTATGGATTTATCGTCATTTCAGCTGCCAGGTCCCAAGAAGTTAATTCTGCCAAGTTGATGAAAGCAATCTTCACCATATCAAGAATAAGAGATCAGATCGCGGTGTTTGACAGTGAATGTAGCACAAGCAGCTCTGCAAACGGTGAATAGAGGACGACGTGAAGATTATCTCCCACTCACCTAGTAGCCATGAAAAGACACACCAGACCTTTTCCATCTCATGACATACGGGAAGATAGAGGTTCTCAGCTGAGAATTGTGCTGATTTGTCGAATTCGCCAATCTCGTGTGCTGCAGATCGTGGGGTTTGGCACGGCACGAAGTCGCACGAGATCTGCGAGGCAGTGACACCTCGGAGATCCGGGAATGATGATGTTCACGGCATGTTGTCTCTTTTAGCACGTTATGCTCATGTGGCTGGATGTTGTGCGCCCGCCAGACTTCGAAGAGCTTCAAGCCAAAAGCTCACGACGGCGAATAGGGGGCCTATAGCAACATTGACGAATGTCTACGGCAGTAGAAAGCTTTTTTGTCAGCAGGGAGCTTCTGCGACACACATGAGGTAAAATCATATCCGAGTCTCGAATGCAGGGGAGGGCTATAAATACTAGTCCTTGGCCACTGTTTAAAGTTCAGATTTCCGACATCAGAGCCACCGATGTATGTCTCGATTTCTCGACGAGGCATGAAACACAGGGAACAAAATCTGGTTTTGGAGAACCAATTAGCTAATTTTCTTTCAGCTCGTAACTAACGCTGCAGAGATTAATCGGAAGATTGACCTCAAATTTATCTGATAGTTCTGCGAAGCTTGAGCTGAAGTAGACAACTCGTTCGACAGCGGAGAGCCTGCTTGACAGCAGTGAGCTTCTGCGATACTCGAGAGATGAGGGCCCCTGACCATTCTCGGTTTCAAAGCCCAGGCCAGAGAGCTATAAGTACCAGGTCTTTGCGATTGTCCAGAGTCCAGAACTCGCACTCCAGTTTTGTGCAATGAATGTCTTGGCAACTGGATGTCTTGCCAGGGTATGAATCACAGCAAACAGGTTCCAATTTGAAGAACTAAGAAGTCAATAATTTTCAGTCGGTTATTACCATCACAGTGCTCAGCTGTGGTGTTTGCTGCAAAGTCTGCTTGGTAGTTCCCCAAGCTTGACATGAAAGTAGACACTTTGACAACGGTGGACAGCTTGTTCGACAGCAGAGTGCATCTGTGATACCAGCGAGCCCTAAGTTGATATTCATTGTCGTTTTTAAATCTCAGGGAAGAGCCATAAATATCAGTCCTTTGCCACAAATGAGAATCCAGATTCAACAATAGCGATACAAGCTTTGATGTCTCGCGAGTCGCGGTGTATTAATCGCAGAGTACAAAATCTGGTTTCGAAGAACAACTGACAAGCTTACCGTGTTTCCAATCTCTGGTTCAATAACTGCAAAGCTGTCTGCACTGCTCGACTGGGGGTCGGCCGCAAATCTGCTCGGTTCTAGTCCCGCCAAGCTTGACATGACAGTAGACATCTTTGCAACAGCAGATAGCTTGTTTGACAACAAAGAACTTCTCGGTGCTCGTGAGCTGAAGTCCTATCCCGGTCTCGAAGGTCAGGGGAGAGGAGAAAGCTATAAATACGAGTCCTCTGCCATTACATAGAATCCAGATCCAGTGGAAAATGAGGCAGACGATCATGTCCCGCGGGGCATCAACCACAGGAAACAGACTGGTTTTCGAGAACTCAGAACTGAGAAGTCGATGTTCTTTCTGTTTGCAATCAAAAAGCTGCACCGCTCGACTGTGAGATTCGCTACAAACGTGCCTGGTAGCCCCACCAAGCGTGAAATAACAGTAGACGTCTTTACGACAGTAGACCGCTGGTTCGACAGCAGAGGTTCCGCAGCAATACTCTTAAGTGGACCCAATCTCTTTTGCGAACAGCCAGGAGAGAGCTATAAATACAAGTCCTTTGCCATGGTTTAGACTCCAAAACCTCGATTGACGCGATGACGGTCGACCCTCTGACGATACAACATTTCGATGTCTCGATGTCTAGTGCGGTATCAATCATAGCGAAGAAACCCTGGTTGAGAGCAACTGATTAAAAGGCCGACTTCTGTCTATCTGCAATCGGAAACAATGCGGTGCTCGATTGTGGGGTTGGCTGCAAATCTGCTTGGTAGTCCTGTCAGTGTCATCTTGATTCGACAGTAGGCATTCTTACAACAATAGACTGCTTGTTCGACAGGAGAAAGCTTCTGTAACACTCTTGAGGTTAGGACCATATTCCCTTCAAAGGTCAGGAAAGAGAGCTATATATACCAGTCCCCAGCCATTGTTGAGACTCCAGATCCAAAATACGGAGTCAAGCTTCTTTCATGTGTCGCAGAGGTACGAATCACAGCGATAGAATCTAGTTGCGAAGAGCCAACAAGCCTTAAAGCCGATTTTCTTTCCATTCTGTGACCTAACTTAACGCTGCAGCGCTCGACCGTGAGGATGGCTGGATATCTGCTTGCTAGTCCCGCTAAGCTTGGAACAACAGTAGCGATCACGTTCGACAGTGGGTCCTTCCTGTGGTACAAGCTGTCTTCCAATTTCTACAACTATTGTCAGCTTACACACAGTCACAGTGTGAATCACTCGTAATATTTTCTCTAACTTCCCGAGCCAACTTATCCCCCACACATCCCTTTCTTCTCCTCCCTCGCCCCTCCCTCACTCTCCACCCATTACACTCTACGCAGCAGGCCAAACCGCCGGCCCCGGAAACGTATAATTTGTCGGCACCGGATAATAAACATCAATCAGAATGCCCGGATCCGTCGCACTATACGCTCCCGGAAATTCCACAAGCGGCCCTGGTGTCCCGCTCCCTCCATTAGCAACCTCCACCTGCGCACAGCTCAAATAAAACTGCGCCCCGCCGACTGACTGTGCCACATGCAGCGCAATATGTTCGACTCTGACAAGATATTGGCCTGAGGGGAGGGCGGAGGGGAGAGTGAAGGACACGGATGTTGCGTCGGGGTCGTTGGTGGGCCAGACTAGGGCTGAGGAGGTGAATTCGGGACCTTGTTCGTAGATCTTGAACCAGACGGCGCCGGAGCCGTCGAAGGTGGATGCGTCACTGCCGGAGGGGACGGCGGCCATGTAGGCGAGGATGGGGCCGGGGTGGTCTGTTGGGGTGGAGGATAGGAATTAGCTTTTGTTAGGTAGGAATTTGGAAAAGAGTCTAGAAAGGTGTGATGGGGAAAGGAGGGATATAACGCACAGATGTCAGGATCAACGGTGAACCCCAAAGTGTCGCCGGCGTTGACGGTCAAAGTGGAGGCGCTGGCGGTAGATCCGTCAACATTGCAGCGGATGTCGGTGGATGTGACGTCGGTGACGGGGTCGTAGGTGTAATAGCCTGTCCACTGGCGGACGTATTCCCAGGCCGTAGTGGTGGTGCCGCTGTAGATGAGAGCGGGAAATGAGTAGTGGGCGTGAGCGGCAGCGAAGAGCGTGATGAGAGGGAGTGCAGACTTCATGGCGGACTCGAGAATGAAGGGCACTCGGAATGTGAGTTTGAGGGATAAGTTGGAGTAGGAGACAGACAAGATGGGGATTTGTTGTTATGCGGGGAACCTCATCTACTTATCCTGATATTTGGAGAGGCCACTTGGGAGACGCACCACGGATAGCGCGGCTGCCATTGAGAGAAGCGTCTCGACAGACAGGTAACCGTGGACATGATGTCGTTAAGAACGTGTCGCATTCGTAATCTACTCTCTCGGTTCGGTTGACTGCTTCAGATGTCCACCTATTGCCGCCAACAGCCTGGGGGGAAAAGCTTGAAGCAATCTATATCTTCCAGTGTCGTAATCCAATGAGCCAGCATTCGAACAGCGTAGCGATGTGATTCAAGTGGCAGATGACCGGATGGCAGCGTACGTTGCAGCAATCCTGGAGATGGTAGATTGAATCCAATATGGGCGCTGCCGGTTAAAGAGGACACCCGGGAAGCGAGCCGGCAGAATGGGCAAAACGACCTCCTTTCCAAAATTCGAAACACCACCAGCGAATGAAGACCTGATCAGATGGACACAAGGAGAGAAGACCTTATAAGAGAGAAGGGGAAGATGTCTTGTCATGAGCGGAGAAAAGTCCGGGAGAGCGGTCATCGAGGAGGCCGGTGTCTACCTGAGTCCAGTCGGCAGCCATCCCCACTTGCGCAACCTCAAAAACACCCAAAAAGAACGCATCAAAAAGGAAAAAGACGTCCCCAAAAAAATGCAAAAAAACCAAGTCTCCCCAGTCTTACATGCACCCCCATCCCGTCTTAGGATGCGAATGTAAGTACCCCCCGCAGAGGGTCATTTCTTTTTTTCCCAGGTAAGCGGTTCGAAACCCTGGGCATTTTGCTCCCTATTTAGAATATACACTAAAGTGCACAAACCATTGCGCTAAGTAGCCTGTCACCGCTTGAATAAACAGTTGCGTTTTTGGGTACTTATGGCAAGGCTGGCGATTGAGTCGAGCGAGATCCCGTGACACGCCATGTGACCCATACCCGCAGGCTGCAGCCCTGGAACACAGGAGCCGCCCGGGGAGTCGGATGTTTTGACACTTTTTCGGCACTCTTTTGTTGAACCACGTTTTTCTCCAGTTTTCATCGCACTGCGTCCACGCACGCATGCTTCGAGTTTCCAAACTTCACTTCTCAACTTTACCAGGAGCATGGGAAGAGGCGGAACTTTTGTTACTTTGTGAGTCGAGGCAGCGGAAAACTGGCCACTGCACAGTACCAAGTACCCAAGTAAGTAGTCGTAGGGAAACAAGATGCCAATCGGACCCAACCCAAGCATCCGGCCCTTTCGCCATCCACTGTGTACCCACGGGGACCGTTAAGAAATGCGCTTTCTTATCTATTTCATCTAAACCTTCCACCGCTTCCCTCTTCACCCTCCCCACCCCACACCCCCCCGTTCACTCCCGGCTCTCCAAACCCCCCCTTTCCCCGCTCAATCCCAAGCAAAAGCGCCCCCCATCCTCGCACTCCTCTCCCTCGCCCTCAGCGCATCCCCATACCCAAATGGATTCCTACAAAGCGGACACGTACTACTATTACTACTACTAAACCACCTAAACAAACAATCCGCATGAAACAGATTCTTGCAAGTCCCACACCTCTTATCCGGCAGTCTCCTATCCTGGCTCACAAACGAGTAGCAAATCGCGCATTCTGTTTGACCGCTAAGAAGCGCTTGTACGTTTTTGCGGAACGTCATGAGCCCGTCGGTGATACTGCCGCCGGAGAAGGTGATGACGCCTTGCGTGATCATGAGCCAGGATTGCCATTTGCGCTCGGAGACGGCGACGCGTTGGAGCCCTTCGACTTTGACGCCCTCTAATGGGTATTTTTCAGACAGACGGATCACGATCTGGATCTGCGCTTCGTCGATCTCGTAGCCGGCGAAGATTTCGCGCGATTTATGCGATACTTTGACGATGAGTTCTTTTTCGTCATCGCTAGCAGGCACTTCTTGTGTCGAAGCCCAGGCAGATACTTCATTGAGCGCGTAGGAGATGATAAGCGGGGAGAAATAGGCGGATGTCCAGGACTCGACGGCGATGCAGGTGCGCTTGGATTTGCATTCCAGATACCATTTCTTGACGAGCGAGGGCGTGAGTTTGAGAGATAGGTTGTAGAGGTGGATCATGAGCCACTGCATGTCTCGCTCGCTGGGCTCGGTGGAGGCGATTTGAGGGTCGTAGGATGTGATGAGGTCAGGGCCAAAGTTGGATTTGGTCAGGTTGATGGGCGATGCTGCGGAATGCCCGAGGACGTCGAAGATAAACTGTAGCAAGGGTGCGATATAGTCTTCGGATTTCAGGGCTGTAGTGTAGTCTTCACTGACTTTGTGAGAGGCGTTTGTGAAGCAGTCAAAGATTACATGCCAGGAGAGTAGGTAGCCGCGGACGGGGGCGGGGAAGTTGGAGAGTTCCTCGTCGGTGTAGCTTTCGAGTGAAGGTGCATCGAGTAGAAGAGAGAGCAGTTCTTCTGGTAGGGTTGCGTCTAGTAGGATATGTTAGCAAAACATTGGACAAAACTCGTCAGGAAGGGTACTCACCTCTCTTTTCGAGAATCACATCCACCGATAGCTGCTCTTGCTGAGAAGGTATTACGCGGTGCAGGATGTCAAAGGCCGCCATTTGAATTGTCCGAATATCAGAGGCTACTAAAGGATATATGGATGTCAAGTCAGTAAACCTGCTGATGGGAAGCTTTGCTACCTGTCGGCAGATCATTTCATCGACAACCTGCATTGGCTGGTTCTCTTTGCCCCGATGCATCGCCAACAATTGTATCAGTGACTGTGACATCAGCTCATCGGCTCCAGCAATAGCTTCCTCGAGGTCATCATTTGGATCTTGTATGCTCTTGAGAGAAGTAGCAAGACGCAGAGAGCTGTTGATTGCTGGAAGTCTCTCATCAAGAGGCCCTCCATCACTGCATCTAGACCACACTTGGGCGCAAAGATCAATAGCAGCATCCCAATGTGATCCATACATATCCTTAATTGAAGGAAGAAGCATTTGCAGAATCTTGCAAACCTCGGCTGCTAATCGAAGATCCGAAAGGAGCTTGTTGACTGGCCATGAAGTTACCTGCTTCACTGCAAACATCAACCTGTTCTGCGCAACCGGAATGTCTCCCTGATCATACACACTGAGACATGCATTCAGGTATACCAGGAGATCCAGAGTTTTGCCTTCGGTTACGGATGCGCCGGTCACGTCGCTGACGAGTCTGTTGCAAAGGTTGTTCACCAACTTGCTTGTTCCCAGAGCCTCTCGTAGTCCCGTCAAAAATGCGGTAGCTGTGAAGATGCTTGTAGTTGCAGTTTCTGGTGCCTTGAAGCCATTAAACAGCGCTGTTGCCGTAAACTTGCTGGCGGATGCCGTCTTCAGAATATCCAGTTTTGTGAGCCATGCCTCTCCCTCAGATGACTGCCATCCGTGTTTCTCCACCAACGTCGATAGAACATCGCTCAGACAACGTGCAGCATAGTATGCTTCCGAGTGGAGACCACTGGATGACTGCAAGAGCACAGTGATGAAGTCTTGGACAAGGTTCGAAGACTTCACATCTGGCAGAGGACGCCAATCTTGAGTCTCGCCTAGAATGGTCGATAGAATATTCTGCACACCCGAGATGAACTCCAGAATAGCTATCTCACCATGTTGGTCTCGGTAGGGGTCTCCCGACCTTTCACACAGCATGTGGTTCCCTGGAACACCCAACTGGTCGCTAGCAAGTTCAGCAGTCATCCGAAGCAGATACAGGACACTGGTGTCCAGATATTTGCGGATTGGCTGGTGCATTGCTTGAGCTTCTAGTATTCTTGCGGTGTACATCGCTATCCGTAGAGCGGTAGCAAAGCCACTCGAGTCTCGTGCAATGGGCTTCTGCGACTTCGGTAGAGTTGGTTCTGCCAAAAAGACTGTGCCACCTAGAGAATGGGTAATTGCCAGGGCTGGATTCAGCTGATAGCATAGATGTTCACCCAGTTCCTCTTGCCAGACTTTTGAATCTGGCAAAAGTTTCGTAAAGTCTTGTTGTGGGTCGTTTAATATAGCTGTTGCTTGCTGAACCAATGTATTGACACTATGAAGATTGTCAGTGCACGTGCTCCGGGGAGACTTGTGACGAAAATCGACGTACCTCAAAGACCGTGGACCTCCATTCTCCAGGTTATCCCTGATAATATCTATCATAGGAGAGTGTACTTGGTCATCTGGACTCGCATCATTTGTTGGCGCGGCTTGAAGACTAGCCTTCAGAATACTTATCTGATGATCCCAAGCTGAGCCAGGACGCTTCTCTGTTAACGCAAGTAGTTTTGTCAGAATAATGAGATGCGTCTCTGCGCCACCTCTCAGATATTCCGGCCTTCTGCTATTGATGATCTGTAACATCCGAAGAGCAGCATCGAGAATCTTGTCGTCTGCGCCAGAGTCCAGACAACCGCAAGCTCCATTGATGAAGGTAGTAATTGTTGTCTCCGCAAAAGAACCGAAGGTCAAACACGCTTCAAACAGCGACCAATCACCGATCTCGTCAACAACGATCGACGGGTACGCGGCCAAGAAGTATTTCTGTAGCCCATCGTTTTGACGAGCCAGAGCTTGGACATGGTCGCTCATAATAAGGTCTCGAATCGAGGCCCAAGTCCTTGAAAGATCCGGTACTTCAAGCAGTGCAACCACTGCAGATGACCAAATCTTCTCGAAAAAAGAGTCCTGACCTGGAATTGAGCGGAATGCATCAAGTGATGCTATAAGGTGCGTCGCAGATGGTGATTGAATAAGCCGGGGGATGTTATTTTCCAAGAACGATCCCAGAGATTTGGTTGCTTCGGGAGAAGAACTGATCAGCAAGGGCGTCAATCGTATTGCAGACTCGAGCGTCCCCGCTGCACCAAACGGTTTGCCGTTTCTCGTCTCTAGGATTTCGATCACGCAGCCCACGATGGCTAGCGATGGAGGCTGAATTATGTCCATAACCACCTGCTGATCCATTTTGAGCTCTTGCGATTTTCGCAGGATACCTGATTGCAGCTCAAATAAGCGAGTACCTTCGGCAGCAACAGTCGTTTGAGACTTCGCATGGTCTTTGGATTGCTCGGGAAGGGAAACTTGTACAGACTTGACGACTAAACCGCCCAGCCTCAACCATTCTTCCTTCAGTGACTTGAGCGTGTCCTCGCTTTTCGTCGATGCGCATAGGAAATAAGCGTCAACAATAGCCTTGGCTCCATTGGCAAGAGTCCATTGGGCATTCTCAGAGGACGGTCGAAGATACTGCTCGAACACTGGGAACACACTCGATTTGAGCAGTTCGCTCTGCTCAGGGGTGTTTTCGAGTATATTCATGAAATGTTTGACAACCCCAAAATACATCTGCCACGCAATGGGAGCATTGTGCTGACCGGCACCTCGCTGTGTGATGCCACTTCTGACAGCCTTCAAAAACCGCTGTATGTTCTCAAGATCCGACGGTAAGGAACTAAAAGGCACCTGAGTGATAAGCTTCTTCAAAGCAAACCAATACTCTGCTGGACCATTCTGCGACCCCTTTTCAACAAAGTGCCGCAGCCGTGAGACAAATTTGAATTTCTCAAAATTGTCGCAAATCTCAGGGAAGGCAGATATGAGAGCACTGAGAGCTTGAAGCAGCTGGAAAGCAGAGCCGGATTGATCTGCCTTAAGGCCTTCGGACACAAATGCCTTCCCAATCAGCTCAATATCTTGACCGACCAGCTCTTGTTGCTTTTCTAAGCATACGACAAGTAATTCTGAGCATGTCCTTCGAACTGAAGCGTCCTCGCAGGCCACGAAACCCCACAATGTTTTGTTGTTGCTCAGAAAGTTGTCGTATTTCTCCTGGTGCTTCGAAATATCTTCGGAATTCAGCCGCTTCAACAGTTGCACGACGAGAGACAAGCTCGAGCCAATGACTCTGTAGTAAGTCGCCTGAGCATCGTCGACACTAACAGTGCGTTCATCACTCAGGGTCTGAGCAGTCTCGTTCAGGGCCTCCTGGGCATATTCCAATATTTGGCTTTGGCATTTTTTCCAGAACAGAAGCGTCTTTTCGTCCGTGTTCAAAAACGAAGCAATCCCATCCTGAGCGACTCTTGAAACTGCGCGGTCCTTGTCGTATGTTCCAGCCAGCCATGAGCCTACGGTTTGCGGTAGCCGTTTCTCCATTCTCTTTCGCGCCGATTTCAGAAGCTCGTATTGTAGACTATGTGACAATTCACGGACCCGGCGGGAGTTATCGATGGACATTCGAGGATATACTTTGACCTTTAGACAAATTGTCAGCATTCCCAAGTTCGCAAAGCTTTGCAGCTGGTCAACCCACCCAAGCATCCAGAATTGCGTCTTCGGCCCCGCCATCTTGTTCGAAAGGGTGCGCCTGGACATAGGCAAGCAGGTCGTCCAAGGCCTTTGCTTTTGTCGTGCTGTCCTTTTTCGAGAGATTCTTGAAAGCAACGACAAGGTTGGGATCCGAGATGGTCGTCAAGTTGGGCGGTTCGGCGAGGTAGGACAGAGAGCTGCCGGACGACACTCCTCCAAAGCCTCCAAAAGCGTTGCCTCCAGCGGCGCGGCTGCTGGAAGCCTGGGATTTGAACTGTTTCTTGCTCATGATGTCGGTATGCTTTTGATCTGCCGACCCTCGGATTGGATCAGATTCCTGATACTGGGAGTTTGCGAGCTTGCGGAAAGGTCAATCTCGAGAAGGGCCAGCAGCTTCACCCAAAATCAATGGCCCTTAGCAATCATTCATGACGCATCTGGCCCTTGCAGCAAAAATGCCCCTCCAAATTGGTCCACTCTCGCTTATGTAATCACAGCCGATACGCCGGCGGGTGATAAGGGGCCTCCCAGTTCGCACTTCCCCAGACTCCCTGGGGAACGCCCATGTTCCCGGACATGCTTTCACTGTGCTGTTCACGACAACTCACAAGGTTTCAATGACCAAGTTTTCTCGATAAGGTTTGAAGTCAGTTTCCATTCTTCTGCTCATTTGCTTGTGCTCTTCCAATTCGCAATTATTCACGTTGCTTCCAATCACTCGTGGCGTTCGCGGTCCCGGGATCGCCATCCTTCCCCGCATTACAGAGCTCGTACGATGACTGCACAGTGATCTGAGACAACAAAGCGAGGAGCTTGGTCCGAAGCTTGTCTCCCCTCCAATTCCATACTTGAATCATCTCTCCTCCTGAACTTCAGGACTGCGTCGTCCACTGTTCTCCGAGCTCGAGAGAGCTGCACCTACCTCGAAATTGAATGGCCGAACCTCCGACGACTGGAGGCATATCCATGTGAGTACTCAAGACTCGGTAACCTAAAGAGCACGCGTGATCAACCGACGAGCCAAAGCTAACATGGCGTGGTAAAGTCAACCTTGACGCGCCGAGTAGCTAGCTAATGCTACTGCCCGTCGATACCATACTCTCAGTACCAGACTCCCACTTCTCGATGACCTGAAACCTCACATCACTCTCGCAATGTCGTCCGCCATTGTCCGTCGTCGTCCAACGACCATCGCCCCCACTCATCATCAACACCTCTCACAAACCCGGAACTTCCGCATAAGTTTCTGGTCCTCCCACCTAGATCCTGCCTTCGCCAAAGAAATGCGACGTCGGGCTCGAAGCTTGAAGCATAAAGACGCTGAAGCTATCAACCGCCGGCTACAGTGGGACCGCAATGATCCCTTGGCTACCCGTCGCTCGGGTTTCAAGGACTACATGTGCAGTGCTTGGTTTGGATCTGATTCGAAACCCGGTGGACGTTATGTCAACTCAGATGCATCCGGGTCGCCGTCTTCGAGCAGTAATCACAACTGGGACTTCTCGGTGCCGCCATTCAGGCCACAGCCTTGGACGTCATTGATGGACATCAGAAACCTCCACAGGGAATGGATGAATGGCGCATTTGAACCATCCACCGTACCATCTAAGCCATACTCGACTTCTGCAGATGGACGGAATCAGCCTCATAGGACTGCATCTACCTCTACCAAGCAGCCACAATCTCCCCAGAAATCACCAAAGAGATCGAATCAGAACGAGGCCGAAGTAGAATATGATATTGATCCCATCACAAACCGAAAGGTTCCGCGCAAAACGCCCAAGGTTGAAGAGACTTTTAATTCGGACTCTGGCAACAATACCGTGAAGACCTCCAAGCCCTACCGTGAACAATTCAAGAAGTTTAGACCGCCGGTTTTCGAAGAAGAGTCATCAGAGACGACTCGCTCAGATGGCCGGCCGGCTTACAATGATCTGAAGAAGTACGGACCGTTCCGATCATATGAGCCCGATGGCAAGTATGCGTCAGCATCAGGTCGAGATACTGAAAGGGGCACTGGTATTGAGAATCCAAGTCAGGATGAATTGAAGAAGTATGGACCGTACCGATCCCATGAACCCGATGGCAAATACGCACCAGAATCTGAATTGCCGCGCTATGAAGACCTCGAGTCGTATGGGCCATTCAAATCCCACGAGCCTGACGGCAGGTACGCGCCAGCACAGAATCAAGAGCCAGTGTATGAAGACCTCGACAAGTACGACGGACCCTTCAGAGCTCATGAGCCCGATGGCAAGTACGCGCCGGAACCAAATCAAGAGCCCGTTTATGAAGACCTTGATAAGTACGATGGGCCGTTTCGATCTTATGAACCTGATGGCAAGTATAAGCCAGCACAGACTCAAGAGCAAGTCTATGAAGACCTCGACAAGTACGACGGACCGTTTCGAGCCCATGAACCTGATGGCAAGTATGCACCAGAGGCACAGTCCCGACCGCAATACGAAGACCTAGAGGACTATGGCCCTTTCAGAGCCCATGAGCCCGATGGCAAGTACGTGCCAGCAAAGTATCAAGTCCGTAAAGACCTCGAATCGCATCAGCCATTGAGACGCAATGAGTCTGATGGCAAGCTCTCTTCTGCACCAGATCAAGTCTATGATGACCTCGAAGACTACCCGGCCAGATCCAAGGACAACGGACCATTTCGAGCTCATGAGCCGGATGGGAAATACGCACCACTGGCAAAAGCTGTACCGCGCTATGATGACCTTGACAACTATGGACCGATCCGAGCCCATGAGCCCGATGGCAAGTACGCACCCCTAGCAAAATCTCAACCGGGCTACGAAGACCTTGAATCGTATGGACCCGTCCGAGTCCATGAACCCGATGGCAAGTACGCTTCAGCACAAAGTCAGGAATCGTACGAAGACCTCGAAAGTTACAGACCCTACCGATACAACGAACCAGATGGCAAGCTGCCTCCAAGACCCGACTCCGTAACTGAGAGTCTCAAAGATTTCGGTACGAAGCAGAACTATTATCATGAGAATGCTCCCAACCCCAGCCTCAAGCCAAAGATACCAAAGGTCGTGAAGTCGTCTTCTGCGACTACCAAGTTTGAACCTTCCCTGCCTCGGCCTTCGCAAGCAAAATTGTCCGCCTTTGAATCACTAGGCGCATTTGAAGAGGAAGACTTCGGTATATTACGAGCGAGCGATGTGCGTGCAGCTGTGGGAATCTCGAAGAAGGCAAAAACCGTATCAGCGGACGATAAGTTTGCCAAGCGAGAGAAATTGGAGAAAGAGTTTGCGGAGGTTGAACATCCAATACACACGCCTGAGCTGGAGTACGTGAAGACGATCAGAACTGGAATGGCGGCGAAGGCGAGAGATTGGTGGGACGGTGATAAGGACAACGCCACCCAAGAGAAGCGAAAACTTCTGGAGAGACATGACGCCATTGAGGACCACCGCCAGTGGATACGTATCTGGGAGAAACTCAGTGTCCTTGCCAGAGACCATGCCGAAAAGGCTACGGCCCTCCACATTTCCAGCCTTCTTGACCGTTCCAAAAGACGGGCCAAGGCCTTTCTAGACAAGGTAGATGACGAAAGGGCAGTGGATGGACCAGAGTGGGCATGGGACATGCACTGGCTCGACAAGCAATTGTGGCAGGGAATGGAAATCGAGCTGCGCCTGGCTGTTGCCGATGTTCCAGATGGAGCCAAAGCCGACGACGGTATACTCGACACATCCGAGGATGTGAAGGCATACGAGAGTCTTAGGAATCAGTTGCGGGGGGATTTTTCCCCTCTGGGACGGGCTGTGCAACCTGCGCTTGAGAACTCTTGGACTTATGGGGTGGACTGGGCCCGTGAGCGCCACAACACTACCCCATCACCAAAGCTCGAAACGGCTTTAGATCGAAGTCTTCAACAGCAAGAGGAGGAACCTGGCAATGTCGACAAGACTCAAGCTGGGCTCGATCCTTTTTCCAAAGAGCCACAGGGGCTGGAAACCAACTACAAAGAAGAAGTCATCACTCAAACTGAGATCGATCCCTTTTCCCACAAGCCTCTAGGGCTCGAAACGAGCTATGCTGAAGAAGTCAAAACTGAGGCTGAGATAGATCCTTTTTCTCACAAGCCACAAGGACTCGAGACCAACTACAGTGAAGAAGTTCAACGCGAAGTTGAGATCGATCCTTTTTCTCACAAGCCTCAAGGTCTCGAAATCAACTACCGCGAGGAAGTCGCTACTGAAGCTGAGATCGATCCGTTTTCTCACAAACCACAGGGTCTCGAAACCAACTATGCTGAAGAAGTCAAGAACGAAGTTGAGATCGACCCCTTCTCCCACAAGCCGCTGGGGCTTCAGACGAGCTATGCGGAAGAAGTGAGAACCGAGGCTGAGATCGATCCTTTCTCTCACAAACCGCGGGGGCTTGAGACGAGCTATGTTGAAGAAGTGAAGACTGAGGCTGAGATTGATCCTTTCTCCCACAAACCGCAGGGACTTGAGACCAACTACAGTGAAGAAATCAAGAGCCAAGCCGAAGTCGACCCTTTCTCCGACAAGCCGCAGGGACTTGAAACGAGCTATGCGGATGAGGTAAACTCGAAGACCGCCAATTCTCCTGCTTCAGCTTCCTACGATCCTTACTCCAAGGAGCCACAGGGGCTGGAGACGAGCTATGCTGAAGAAGTTGCAGCATCAAGATCCGACAGTGGTTCGGTCTTGCATTCCTCCTATGGCACCGCTGACAAAACCGCCCCTGGAATGACTCAATGGCAGAAGAAGCTCAAGGATCGTAAAGAGCAGAAGACGAAGGATACAGAGCTCATTCGTGAGGTTCGCGGCATCTATGAAAGTACTTATGGGACGATTGACTGCCAGCATCGCCAGGTCCCACAGGGCAAGATTGTCGTCGACGAGTCCGCTAAGCCGGCATCAGCGTCTGACACCGTGGCGGCCATCAGATCGAGAGCTATGGAACGGCTTGCCACCGCCGAAGCACGAAAGTCGCGTCAGTTGAAAGAACTGCAAGCCAGGGCCAAATCGGCCTCCAGCAAAACAAGCTCCGGACAAGTTGGAGAATCAGCTCCCATCAGCTCATCAGCAGAGTCCAACGCCTCGTCTGCTCCATCTCCTGAACCAACCTTCTATAAAGTCCTCGCCTACGACTCCGCCATGCAAACCATCAACATCGCCGAAACACCCTCCACAGTCCATGATTCGTCAACTGCACTCACTCCCGCCGAAGCGCTGATGCGTCTCTCGAACCCGGCTAAATTCTTTCCGCACTTTCAGGGGCTCCAAGCCCAGGGCTATGAAATAATCTCTGGCTCTGGCGACGTACTCGTTTTCCGAAAAGTGAGGGACGGGACTCCTTTGGGTGCTTCGGTAGATGCTTCAACTTCGAGTACTACTGGTAATGGCAACGAGGGAAAGACGGTGCGCAATCCAGTAGACGGCACCGAAGCCCCAGTCGGTAATTTTGCCAGTCCTACCGGGTTTGTGAATCACGATGTGGTATCTCCAGAGGGCGAAAAACCTTTTGTGAGCAACATCAATGTGAGGCGAGAGGAGCCGTACTTCAGCGGGAACAAGAACTGGGAAGATGATAGTGAGTATTACAAGAAGAGAAACGCAAAGGCGCCGTTGTGGAAGAGGGTGACAGTGGGCGCGGTGGGGGTGGGGGCTTGTAGTTATGCGATTGGGGTTGTGAGTGAGTATTTTAAGACGGGGGGCGCGGATGGGAAGGGCCCTGAGGGGTTTTGAGGGGGTGCGATATGGTTTTGAGCATCGATGATTTGAGGGAACGACGATTGTCGTTGTGGGGTGGAAGGATGCGTTCGTGTTGAGCAACGCAGGCGTTTTGCGGACTTTGAGGAGTTCTCTGGGGACTGTGGGATCGTTGACGGTTGTCGTTTCTTCGCGATGATTTATATCTAGCGTGTCTTTTGCATGGTCTTTTGAGGGTCCCGTGGGCTTCTGGGGGTTGTTATGGCTATCGCGGGTTGTTGAGGGTATCGCGGGTGTTTTGCTTTCATTCTTCCCCCGTCTCTGATATTACTCCACACAATTCTGTTTGCCGCTTCAATGGGCACTCCTCTCCGCATGACGGCCTACATATCATATTCGCAAATGTCAGATATACCTATCGCACACTTCCTTGCTGCATGATTTTGATGTTGGATTGATGAGCACTGAGCTTGCGCGTTTCATTTTCGACAATTCACCCGAGCGAGGAACACGAAGGACTCGGGATTGTTCTTTCCCGAGGACCAAAAAGAGTCGCGCTCAGTCCAAGTTTCGACATGTCGAGACGGGAAGAAGTCGAAACTTGAACGTCGTCGCCATGATCTATGTCGCCGATTTGATGGGAAATTTTCCTATTCGAGCCAAGAGGCCAAGACGGGCGGCTAATATGCCTGGGGCACGGGCCGCCTCGGGAAGCAGACGCGGCAAGCAAAGGTTCAACAATACCTAATGATTTCAAGCATGCAAGGCACGAAATCGTTTTTGGGAGGTTTCATCCGCCGCGGCACTTTGCGATCCTGGAATTGTTGCACCACATACCCGTCGCCGGGGGTTATTATTCATTGACGACTTCACATTGAGGTCTTTCGAGCTTTCTAAGTTACGGGGACGTGATTTGCGTTTTGTTTCTTTGTTGAGTTTGGACTTCGAACATTCGGGCTGAGCTGCGGCATGTGGGAGGGCCCCGAGGACGCAATGAGATCAATGATGTGATGAAACTGTGGAGTCGTGGTCTGAGGGTCCCGGTAATTGTTTGGTCGAGGAGCAGGGATTCTCCAGCTGTTCAAACCCGGGCACGGTCACGGTCTCATTGACGGACGGGTGTGCTTGAACTTCGAACCTCCGTCCGGGAATATGCGATTTCAAGACCACAATTGATCCCGTCGAGGCTCGCAAGCTTTGCCAAAAGAATGGATGTCGACTGATGCTATAAGGGGTTCGTTGATATGATGTGCACGGTAGGTGGGCAGTTCTCTCATGGTCTTCAATTCGCAAATGGATGCTCCGAGCATGGCTTCCCTGAATCTCACGGTTGTGACGGTCATCATTCTTACCAGTTTTGTTTGAGCGGATGGTGGACCTGGAGTCTGGATGTTTATGACGATCCACCCAGCTCGTGGGCTGCATTACCGCACGCGTGGATCCATGATAAATCGAATCGTGTCCTGGTCCCTGTTTATTGCCCGTTATCTGATCCATCTGATCCCCACGGCACGGTCTTGTTCGTCCTTTTCCTTTTCTCTTCCTCTCTCTCCTTTCTCCCCTTCACTCCGCTCTCTCTTTCCCCCATTCTCTCTCAACAGCCTCAAGTTCGGTGCTTCCTCGCCGTCACGATGCATCTCTCCTTTGCCTCCCTCGTGGCCGCGTCCACCGCCCTCTCGGCCAACCTCGTCTCCGCCTCCCACTCCCGCCGCCAGACCTCCAACGTCTGGGTCTCCTCCGTCCCCGACTACGTGCGCCCCTACGCCATCAAGCACCTCCAAATCCCCGGCACCATCGTCTACTCCCAAGTCTATCGCTTCCCCGTCACCGGCCCATCCTCCGACGACGCCTTCACGCTCATCAGCACCTCCACGCCCGCCGCCGGCTCCCTCGGCGTCCTCCCCCACATCCACCAAACCCACTACGAAAACTTCTTCTGCGCCAAAGGCCGCTTCCAACTCTGGACCGTCAACAATGCCAACGACTCGCTTTCCGCAGATGACGCTGAGCAGGCTCGCTTGATGACTGTTGGTGACTATGGCGCCGTGCCGCACAACACTACCCATACTTTCCAAATCCTGGATCCGGACACCGAAATGGTGGGCATTATCCACCCTGGCGGTTTTGAAGAGTTGTTCTACGCGCTTGCTACCGGAAACTACACTTCGGAGACTATCTCGCCTTACGTTGCTCCTTCGGTCTACGATGCTTTCAACGCATCGCAATCTTCGCCTTCTGCTTCTGTCATCTCCTCTCTCGAGTCTTTCGACGTCTATGCCCAGCTCGAGTACTCGCCCCGTCGCGACTTCGTAAACGGCTCTGCACCAGCTGACGCGACCTGGCACACCGGCTCCAACACTCCCTCCGAGAACTCGAAGGAGCCCTACTTCCTTGCCAAAGACTTTGGACCCAAGTATCTCGTTTCCGCAGGATCCTTCAACGGCGTTGGATTCCACCAAGTCGTGCAGCCGCTCGTAACCCCCATTCAGAGCGCAGGAAACTTTACTACTGCTACGATTAGCTTGAGCATGTTGGGCAGCAACGGTACTGAATTCAGTGTGGCGGGGAACAGCACGCTTGGAACGACCGGTGGTGTGAGTACTGGGGTTTTGACGGGACATTGCGCTATTGAGGTGTTGGAGGGTATGTTGCGTGTGGAGATGCTTGGGGAGGAGCTGAGTTTGTTGGGTGGTGATGTGGTGTTTGTGCCTAAGGGGACGGCGTTTAAGTACTGGAGTGAGGAGGCGTGGACGAAGGTGTTGGTTGTGTCTCAGGGAGCTGATGGCGTCGACAGCAGACTGATCAAGGCGGGTGAGAGCTGGGATTACCCGGTTTGGCCTTCTTATGCTTAGGTGGGGTGATTGAGGGAGACGGGTTCTTGTATATATATATATATTGCAGTCACGTGTACGGTTTTGGATAAAAACCAATTCAAGTGGTTGAGATTACCTAATCCAAGGCTCTGGACTCTGATCACTCGAGCTTGAGGTATAAAAGGACTGGGACCGATCTTTGGAGGCATCAATCAAGAACGCTCGAACAGAGGCGTCGAGGGCACAGTGCACCAGGACCAAACATGGGATCGAGGCCGCAATCTGTTCTAAAGATAGTAAAAGCTATGCTAGAGAGTTTGAGAAATCATTATCGAATAGCAACAAGACGGGAGCTACTGTTGGAGGATGACATTTGCTGTTGGAGAACTGGCACTGCTGCCGAGAAGGAATGGTGCTGTCGAATGAGGATCCATCACTGGCCCGTTCATTGGTTCGAATAAGTAGCAAGCAGCGCATAATGACTATTTAAAGAGACCTTAGCACCATTGCTCAACTCTCCAACGAACTATATTACAGGCGGAAAAATCTAGGGTCTGGAGTCTGGAGGTTTCTGCTCAGCGAGGTCACGGTATCAGCAACGGTTACTTTTCATCGCCTTCTCCTCGTTGCATCCTAGTCTTTCTTTGAAGAAAGACATAAACAATTTGTAGTTACTGACAGAGAAAGCTGCTGTCGAAAGGAAACACTGCTGTCATCAAAGTCACTGCTACGCACCGAAGAAGAATACTGCTGTGGGAAGAGGGACAATTGTTAGCAATTCGTCCACATCCAGCTATCACCAGGCACAGAATTACTATATAAACAGACCTTGGTACCGTGGTTCATGCTCTTCGAGCAAAAGAAAGGCTGATGAATCAACACACGATGAAATCCAGGATCTGGACAATTCTGCTCTGCATGGACACAGTGTCATCAAGAGTTACTGCAAATTGTGAGCCAGGATTCACATTACTCTTTTTTGCACTCTAGGCCTAACGGTAATATACTTCTTCGAAACAGCTGAGAAGGAACCGGTCTGTAATTATCGAGGGAGAAAGCTGCTGTTGAACGGAAACACAGCTGTCGTCAACGCTCCGGCTGTCGTCAAAGTCACCGCTACCGGGGGGCAATGCTGCTGTCAAAAGATTAGAGAAGACACGGGCTCGCCCATTCTGAAGAGCCCAAACTCGCTGTAAGCACAAGATTACTATTGAAACAGACTTCGGTATCATGGCTTGAACTCTCCAAAGAGACTAACCCTCTACCTGCTCGGCATGGCTCGGACACTTCTGCTCTGCGACGACATGGTATCAGCAAGTTACTGCTAATTGTAGACCAGGATTCTTCTTCTTTGCACTCCAAGACCTTACTGACGATGTGCTTCTTTGTAACAGAGAAGTGAATGGTCTACACTTCCAAAGAAGAAAATTGCTGTCGAAAGCATACACTGCTGTTGTCGAAGCCACTGCTGCTGGGGGAAAGTGCTGCTGTCGAAAACTCAGAAAGACACATCCTGCCCCTGGTTCGTTTACAGACCCCAAACTCGCAGTAAGCACAACATTTCTATTTAAAGCAGACCTGTAGCGCTTCCCATGTTCTTCAGAGCTTGGGAAATGGTCGACGAAGTTCTGACGCTCTGCTTTGGAGGAACGTGGAAAGGGACAGTTTGCGTTTACCGACGAAGAAAGCTGCTGTCGAGAGCAAACACTGCTGTCGTCAAAGCATCGGCTGCCGAGAAACAATGCTGCTGTCGAATCTTCGAGGAAGGCATTCCCATACACTCGAACTATCACGAAATTACTATATCAATAGACCTGAGGACCATGGCTCAGACTCTCCAGAGATTGTTAGCATGGAGACCCTGGCAATGTTTCAGCGCTTCTACTTTCCGAGGACATGCTTTATCCTCTGCTGATTTAGGGCTGCAATTCCTCTCCGTTACATTCTGGGAGTCTCCTACTGTTGTATCTTTCGGATCATGGAAAGCAACGGACATTCTGTATGTACTTACCGGGAGAGAAGCTGCTGTCAAAAGAAAACACTGCTATCATTGAAACAATTTTCCGGGAGAAAGGATGCTGCTGCCGAGAAAACATTAAGTGATTGCGCTCAATCACACAGCGCCATCATTCATCAAGCAAGCTAAGCTCCAGGATCTCTATATAAAGAGGCCTCGTTGGACGAGATGGAACGGCAGATCCTGAACCTCGAGTCAAAGTCGAACAAGCAGCAGGAGCAGATCGATGCACAGGCAACCGAGATTCAGACTGGTCTGAGACTTCCAGAGTTTCAAGAAGAAAATGTCGTATGATGGAAACAACACTTGACTGCTGATCCCAGGCCAAAGTTCCTCTTCGCTGAATTCTAGAAGCCTGCCGGCGCTCGACCACTTCAAGCTAGGAGGGAAGCGGTCTGCATTTACTAGAAACGAAGTCCTGTCGGAAGATAACGCTGCTGCCGTTGAAGCTATTGCTGACAAGGATGAATGCTGCTGTCGAGGAAACATCGCGGTCACGGCGTCACCGAGCCAGTGCAGGGCTTTTACATAAATAGAGCTCGCAGGACCGACCTGAAACTTCCAGAGCTTCAAAGGGGAATGTGACCACATGATTGCAGCGACACTTGGCTGCAGATCGCAAGCCAACCTTCCTCTTCATTGCGCTCTAGGTTCTAACAAATAATTTGTCCTTTCGTATCTGCTAGTCAGAGAGGTTACAGTCTGCAAAATGCATTATGCAGTCACTAAGAGGAGAAAGCTGTTGTCGAAAGGAAACACTACTGGCAACTGCCATCAAGATCCAAAGCTACCGCTTTCAAAGAGCAAGACTGCTGTGAAGAAAGCGCTACCCTCAATACCACAGTGCCACCAAGCAAGCTCTAGGTATGTAGCAGAAAAGTCTTACAGCCTCCAGGAATTTGAACAGCCCCAGACCTCTCGAAGTCAACTTTGCACTTTGCTAAAGACTTTTCTTCAGCCAGCTGCTACGCTATATGACAATCATATCACGTTGAACCTTTCTATATTTGACAGACTAGATGGAGCACGTGACTGCCGCCACGTGGCAATCTCTCTCGAGCCGGCGCGTAACTCTCTCAAATTACTATATAAGGATCCCTTGTCCCACCATGGATTCTCACAATTGTCCAGCGCGAGACTGTATCTTAGGTCTATGCACCGCCCAAAGCGTAAACCCTCAACAGGGCCAATTTCAGTCCCAAATTTGGCTGTTGGTATGAGCAGAGCTGAGATGCGCTTCAGGAGAAGAAGATTGGGCAAGTTTTCTGAGATTTGGGGGAATACTGCTGTCGAAAGAAAGTACTGTTGTCATTTGTTATCGGAAGCTACTATTAGTGTTACCAGAGAAGAATTCTGCTCTCAAGGAAGCATTGAGGTTACAGCGTTACCAAGCAAGCTTTGATCAAGACAACTATTTTAAACAGCCCAAGAATCAAGATCCATGGTTCGGGCTTCTAGGGCGCACGACGAAGCCTTCCATCGCTTGAAAGGTTTAATATTGTACCTTCGGGTCCCTTTTATACCCAGAAGCCAGCCTGTTGGTGTAACAGAGGATGGCGAGAGTCACGTTCACAACACAGAAGTATTGGATGTCACGTGATGACGGCTACCGCATGGTATACCGCCTGCCAGAGTCACTTAGTTAGGCAGGATTCATCTCATGGTTCAGGCCTTCCAGATTCATTACACTGGGCGAAATGTTGCACTGCCTGACTATCAGCATTTCAACATGGCCGATGCCTATTCTCGCGCTGACTACTAGCACGAGTAGATCTTCGATGTAGGAGGGAAAAAATGGGTAAAACTCGAAGGTTTAGGGTAATACTGCTGTCGAGAAAAAGTACTGCTGTCGTCAGATGATACTGCTACCGGAGAATGATCACACTCCCAAAGGTGGAAAGAAAGGGATTGCCGCGGCGAAGTCAGCAAACGCAGAAGTACTATATAAACAACCCTCAGTCGCATGGTTCAAGACCAAAGCTTCGCGATATCAGCGACAATTTGAGGGCTTCTGACGTGGTAGTCTCAATAAGGTCAAGTCCACCTCCAAGGCTGCCTACTGAGATGAGCAGCGCGTCAACTCTTCTGCTTTCAAGGAACAGGATCTCCGATCGAGTGCGAAATTCGACAGCTGAGAAAGAAGCTACTGTCGGGAGAATCCATTGTTCTCATCCAAGCTACTGCCGCGAAAAAATGCTGTTGTCGAACATGCATTGCCGTCATAGCATCACCAAGCAAGCTCAAGATTACTATTTAAGCAGCAAGAAGTCGATGGCCAAGGTCTCTAAACACATGATTCCAAACATCCATGAAAGCTATTGCAAGGATACCGATATCACCCCTGTGTTAGCACGTGATTCTCACCGCATCACCAACTCTCGTGATTCTGACATCGGGGAGGTATTAATAGCACAGCGTCATCAGCAAGCCCTCGATTACTATATAAACACCACCTAGGAGCAAAGCTCAGACTTTCCAAGCACGAGTCGTTCTCGACAAGCATATCATTGCTATGACTTTGAGAAAGCCAATCTAGGATTCACGCTGTTTATCGGAAATCGGAGTAAGGGGAATTCCAATTTTCTGCTTTGGGAAGATGACCTTTTGGCAATATCAGTTACTATTTCACCTGTATTTGAGAAATCACACTATTGTCGAAAGAGATATTTGCCATCAACAAGACTTACTATTGCCTGAAGAAAAGGCGGCTGTCGAAAGAAACCACTGCTACCGTGAAATATGGCATTTATTTGCCCAAATCAAAAGAGTTTGGATATTGCATGTCAGCGTGACCAAAATTACCACAGTCCCTGTGCAGGAATACTATATAAACGACGCCCAGCTGCACGTCTCAGGTTCTTTAGAGTATTTTTCCACTGCCTCCAGGTTCATGTTGCAGTACAAGGGCAGGTCATGACTTCTACTCCAATTCAAAAGCTTTTCCTTCCAACACTAACATCAACCCAGACCGGCTGTCATTTTTTCGATGGTTTTGTTTTAGAGAAGAAACCAAGCGTTAAAAGCCACTGGAGCACAGACACTGCTGCCGAACAAAGCGCTGCTACCGAAACGTTATTGAGTATTGTGGCGTCACGTGAACCAAACAAGCACAGGAATACTATTTAAGCACCACCTAAAGGCACACTTAGGTTTCTCAAAGTCCCCCAGCCCAACGAAACAAAGTTACGAGATAAGTTGTGCAGATTCAGGCATAGGACAATTTGGTTTGGTGTTTTACAGAACTTCTGCCCTCGATATCAACTCCAGGCTGGCCATCAGGGATTCAAAACTTTTGCAGCTTTGCTCCTGCAAAACTGCCAGCCGAGTGGCAGCAAAGAAATTTGTCATCGAGAAAAATTGCTGATATTAAGAGAGGCTACTAAAAGGAAAATCGAATATAGTGTTAGAGCGTGACTAGATGCTTGCATCAAACCAATATATAAGTAGCCCCCATAAGCATGAACCAGGCTTTTTAGAGCATTCCTTGACGAGTACCCAGCTATACGTGCAGACATGAGTATGAGGAAGTATGGGTCGATACTACCCAAAGCTCCTACACTCGATCTTGACGGAAATCATAGACTGGCTTTCTGATTCGACGCTTGACACTTCCTCTCTTGAATTCTTGAAACATAGTATGCAATAGGAGCTGTCATCGACGAGAATCGCTGCTATCGAGAAGAAATGCTGCTACCGAAAGCCGTCGCACCTCTGAACTACCGAGAAAAACTCAAAGGCTCCACTGGATAGGGAGGAAAGCGTAGTAAGTGCACCAGATTTCCATGAGTAGTTTTTGTCCAAGAGAGGCCGTGTCGGTCTTCCTATTTCTCTTTACAAATGGCGATGCGCATAGTGTTTTTTAATCTTGAGAGATTTAGTACTGGACCTTTGGGTTCCTTTTATAGCCGGAAGCCAGCTTGCTGGTGTAACACGAGGTGGTTAGAGTCACGTGCTAACAACACAGAAGTATTAGGCGTCACGCGATCACAGTCACCACAAGCCCTGCACAGGATTACTATTTAAAAAGCAAGTTACTCAACTGGTATATCACGTGAAATCTTACTTTCCTAGACTAGTATATAAAGACTCCCCTTCTACCTCTTTTGGCTGTCCAAGAAATACTCAGCGAAAACCATATATCAATTTTCTAAAGCTAGCTGCTGCCAACTGTTATGTCGGTCAAAGCTATGTTTTCTCTCTAGGAAAATCAACGCTTTTGCCTTTGGAGACATGGTGTCTGTCGACAACTACAAGGGCTGTTGCTAAAAAGACACATTGCTGTCGAAAGAGTACAATTGCTGTCGAAACACCGCATCTGAAGAGAAAGAGAAAAGAAGAAAGTTGAGTATTGGATGTTAGCTGAGACGCGGCAGACCCTAGCACTAGCGCCTCGTTTCAGCCTTGGCTCAGGGGCATGGCGTTGACATAGCGCACGTGACCATAATCACCATACTTCTTGCTCAGCACAGCTATATAAACAGCACCCAGGGACTTATCTGAGACTTTCAAGAGTCACTGTAAACTCTACAAACCCTTATGGGGCAGAGCATTGTGCAGCCACAAGCATCGTCAAACATACTTGGTAGCTTTTCAAAACTCCTCACACTGTAAATCACTGTGAACATGACTTCCAAACTCATCTTCTCTTCATGGTTTTGACGATTCTGCTTTTGAGGAACAGAGTAACGGCCAGAGGAGCTGTTGTTGAGAAAGAACGCTGTTGTCGAAAGTATAAGCAATTGTTGTCAAGAAACGCCGAGAAGAAATAGGAAGTGTTGTATATCAGCATGACCACAGTTACCCACACCAAACATCCCCTACCCAGGGTCCAAGTACTATATAAACAGCACCCAGTGGCCAGACCCAGGACTTCCAAAGCCTTGAACACCGACTCACGCACCAACCTTAAATGCAAAACACAAGGTACGCGTGAAAACCCATGGTCGATGCTGTTCCAAAACTCCGACCTAAAAGCCATCAATCTTTCCGAGTTCGGCCATGGAGAACAGCTACCTCAAGTGGCAAACAATCGTGCTGTTATCGAGAATGAAATCTGCTGTCGAAAGAAAGCACTGCTACCAGGAAACATGGCAACCTGTCGCAGAGAAAACCGGCAATTGAGTAGGTATTGTATAAGCGGCTGCGCACATGAGCACAGTCACCACACTCCATCCACAGGTCTTACTATTTAAGTAGCGTCAGGGCCATATCTCAAAGCTTTCAGAAGTCTCACTGGCGCGAACCAAAACGTATTTGATGCTCCACACAAGCATAGAAAACAACATGCTATTGCTTGGGGCTTTTCAGAACTCTGGTCTCACTCGACGACATCACATGACAAAGCTTCGGAGTTCGCGTTTCGGGTCTCAGACGTTCTTCTCAGCTTCTGAAATTGAGGAACAGGGTAATGGCGATAACAGGGCCTGTTTTCGAGAAAGGAAAAGTGCTGTCGAAAACCGAGAGCACTGCTACCAGACGACACTAACACCTATCCACACAACGGGACAGTTGAGTTTTTGTATGGTAGCGCACGTGATCACAGTCACCACACTCCGCCAACAGCTTTTACCAATGGCATTTCAAGCAGCGCGAGAGCCATGCTTGAAAGACTTCCGCGAGGTCCAATTTAATATGCAAAAAGGCGGTACCATGCATACCATGCCCGTGGGCATTGTGCCCACACGAGTACAGCAAATTGGATGCCTGGGCTGTTTTTCAAAATCCTCTCACTCACTCAATCAATGTTCATCTCGAAGTTCGGGCTTCGCGTTTCGCGTTCAATACAGAGAATAGGTGGATTGGAAGCTTTTGTGATTTAAAAACAGGGTGGTTGGCAATAACAGTCCCTATTATCGAGAGGGAATGCTGCTGTTAAAAGCAGACACATTTCCCGATATTTACCGACTCGTTGGCATTTTCCCTCCTACCTACCCATTGAACGCCAGAGTCGCAGAGTAGCCAAAGCTTTGAAAATTAGCTTTTGGGTTCTCGGAGTGTCCTCCACCGTCAATGCGAACGAATCGAAATGCGCGCACGCGCGCGCCTCATTACTCAATCATGAGGTCTTGATGAGAAACTTTCTGTGTGCAAAAGTTGTTGTGCCGGTGGTTTCCATCTTCTTGCTCTCCCTCCCAGTATGACATTTCTCTCAAAAGATCTGCATTCTTGATCTAGGCGTTCCGGGCGTTCCGCGATGGTCTTCCAAGACGTGACGTGATCAGGGGCGTAGGCATCCATTCGCTCGCACTGCGGCATTTGTTTTTGATATTGGTATTGTTATTATCATTTCATTCAGCTTGTCTTCAAGGCCATCCTCGTGAGGTAGGCCGCTAATGAGTCATAGTAGCGAACGTAACGTACGCATGAATATCAAGCTTTCGCATCCACACCACCAACTCCCCGTACCCAAAAACAAAGTTTTCCTCCCGCCGACAAAGTTTTCCGACCGCTCGAGAGACACCGCTCAAGGAATCGATGGCAAGATGTCCTCCTCCTTCGGCTCCACCAAGTAATCTTTTGGCATGTGCGGTGGCGTAGTCGCCTGGTGGTCCTCAGCCCATTGTCGAATATCATCATAGTTCCTGCAAATATGCTTGGTGTTGAAATCCGGAATCGCAATATTCTGGTTAGCCGCGCCATGGTACCAGACCTGCCCAAGGATATCGATGCTAGGCATGCACATCAGTTGCTGGCGAAGAGTGTCCAAGCAATGGCTGACGTGCTTCTTGAACACCTCGCCGTCGTTCTTGAATGCGTGCTCGCCCTTGGCGCGGTAGTGGTCGTAGTTGTACCATAGCGATTGGCGCAGCACGTTCAGGCAGTGCAGATGGTGCATGGCTTCGACGTTGCCGGGGTAGCCGCCGCCGTATTGGGGCGCGACTTGCACTTGGCCGGGAGCGAGACCGGTTTTCTCGGCCAGGTGGTCGGGCACGACGAGCGCTTTGTAGTTGACGCCGAGGGATTCCCAGGCGGCGTCGACTTCGTCGCTGCCGTCTTGGCGGAAGATGGTTTCGTTCATGAAGCGGCCATCGAATTGGACCCACTCGTATTTGATTTCGATGTCGTCCATCATTGGGGCTGGGAAGTTGTTTAGTATGGGGTCGAGGAGGGGAGTGGAGGGGACTTACACCACTTTGAGGTTTTCAGGATGATGTCTTTGTTGGTGAGTGTGTCGGCGCGGCGGGAGCCCATTTGGAGGCCGATGAATAGTGTGAGGAAGGACGAGGTTATGACGAGGACAGTGGTGTAGAATTTCGATAGACCCGATCGAGATGTTGTCGTCTGCTGCATCTTCTCTTCGTAGCCTGGCGATCCGGGGATGAGGTTTTCGCAGTCGTCATCCTGAGGGACTTTGTGGAAGCTGGGGAACTTCGGGAAGCTCGACCATTTGGAAGACATGTTTGCTAGCTTCTGAGGAGGAATGACTGGTCGCAGATACGGAGAGAATAGAAGAGGAAAGACTTTCACCAACGTCGTCGTGCCTGTGGTCAGGAAAAATGTAGGGGCAAGAGTTGCTTGTAAGGAAGAAACTCCGGTGCTCTTGTTTGAGTTGAGGCAAACATTCGGAAAGTCAGATGTTCCGCCAAGGTGGCAGCCGTTACACTTGATATGCTTTTCCGTCACACACCGATGTGAGGCATGATGGTGCGATCCAGGATGGCTCCTGCAGGCCAAGGCATGGAACTGCCATCTTGGTGCCCAAAGTACAGCATTTGACTGGCTGCTCTGGTTATGCGTTCTGCGTTCTGCGTTCTGCGTCGGCTCCGGCTTCTTCGGCTGAGGCGCCGTTGAAAGTCAGTCGGGCGGTATGTAACATCATCTGGGGGAGCTGGGGCGCACGGGCCATGCTATTTGTGGGGTGCAGTCAAAAGCCGAATCCCTCCGGGTCCCGACGAAAGCCTCAATCAAACACGACAACTCTAAACAACAACGAAGGCCGACTGTCTCCACGGACACTCCTATCTGTCTTGACAGAGCGCAATGCATCGGAGCTATTGCATGTTACACCCATGAGTGGAAGGCGGATGGGGAACCTCCGGACTTCAATACATATCGACACTCAATTGATTGAGGAAGCATTCAAACTTTCTCGGTGCTGCCGCATAGTTCCTCGGGTACGAGTCGAAGCCGTCTTTTACCAATTGTTCTCAAGATCCCATGTCTTCAAGGTATTGTCCGGGTATATAAGTCCTAGCTTTCCGGATATACCCACCTTTTGAATACCAAGGTTCGGAGCCTTGATCTCCAGCTTGAAGTACTTGAGCGTCAGCAAGGTCTGAAGAGAGTCTTTTAAAACAGCCGGGTCCCGAAGGACGGAATTGATTCTTATTATCTGATACATATGCCTCCCACTCCTGCCTTGCACCGTCAGTGCACTCACAAGGTCCTCTATTCTATTCCACAAATTCGTGGTTCCCCTTCAGTTCTGGATCTTCGGATCAATCCGCAATCATGAAGCTCACTCAATTTCTCTTGCTTGGCATTGCCTCCCTTCCTTTCATCTACGGTGCTGCCATTCCTGCCGCTCCCGAAGCCCAGGCCGACGCTGCTGCTGCCAAATACGACAGCTATGGGATTCCAAAGGGTGGCTATGGCAAGTACAGCGAATACCAACCACCACCTCCAAACTACGTGACCTATGCAAGACGCAAGCGTGAAGCTGAGGCCAAGGCCAAAGCACTACACTGTTCTGGCGACGGGCAAGCACAGCCAGACATGCCAGTCTGCGAATGGTACAACCGTGAAGCTGCAGCCAAAGCCGCAGCTGTAAAGCGTGATTTTCAAGCCGCAGCCGAAGGAGCTAAGAAGGCATCTGAAAGTAAGCCATGATGTCTCCCATCTGATACGTCAGAGTCTTTGCTAACCAGCAGCTGAAGTCGCCAAGCGTGCGGCCGTAGCTGAAGCCAAAGCAGCAACTCCAGAGCCTTACGGTAAGTGATTACATCTCAAGTTCAGTTGAGACGCTTGGTCCAATCTACCAGTGCTTCTAAGAGTCATTGCTAACACATCTTCTCCCTAGGCGAATATTCCGATTACGTCACCTATCCATATGATAGCTACAACTACGAAGAGTATCCCACCAAGTCCAAGCGTGGGGCGCAAGGGACTGACTACGAAGATTATGGGTCTTTCGAGGACTACGACCACTACGGCAATTTCGACGAATACTCTGCCGTGAAGGCCAAGCGAGCCACTGACTTCGACAATAAATTCGCCGATTACGACACATATGACCCGAAGGTTAACCCCTTCCAGTATTATAAAAGTTACGCTGAGAAGGCCAAGCGTGAGGCAGCCAACGGCCAGACTTTCGATGTGGTGTACCGTAAGCGTGCGGCACAAGATGGTAGACATGGAGATCATCATGGTGGACCCCCGAGATATGTCACCTATGATCCTCAATATTCCGACTATGACCCCGAATTCTACATGTCCTATAACCCCGAGTATCAAGCATATGCTGAGAAGGCCAGGCGTTCGGCAGTACCGGATTACTTCCCCACAGACTACACTGACTATAGTAAGGACCCCTTTTATATACAAGGGCCAAGGAATAATTACGCTGACCAAGGTGAAGAACCAATGTACATCGGTTATGAGAATATCGGCGCATATGCCGAAGATGACAAGCGTGAGGCCCAACCCGCCGCAGCACCTCAGGACAAGAAAGCCAAGCGCGAGGCCAAAGCTGACGAAGACCCTGATTACGGCAAGTGGTTCTCCGCGCTAGCTCATTCTGAGGCTCTGCTAACACGTATTTCTCACACAGACTCGTACAGTAGCTTCGAAGATTACGATGAATACAAGAAATCCAAACGCGAGGCCGAACCAAAAGACGAAAAACCTGGCGAGTATTTCCAGACTGATAACTGGAGTTATGACGAGAAGAAAGTCACGCGTGGGGCTGAAGCCGAAGCCGCACCCATGGCAACCCCTGATGAGGAGTTTATCGACTACGACATATATGGTTTCGACGACAACATTGAGTATGCCGACAAGTCCGCCGAGAAGAGAGACATGCTTGAGGCCATCGCCCGAGCTGCGAGACGCAATCGTCGAGCTCGAGCCCGAAGCAGTCGTCTTTAAAGCTCGTTGTCGAGTATGGTAAGATTTTCTGAAGCTCTCATTACACTTCTTTCTGCCTCGCTTTCCGCCAGACGTTTCCCCAAAACGACTAGCAGGTGAAAAGATGGCGTTTGCTTACACGTTTCGCAGGCGAATGTGGCAGCCTTTTTTTTTGGATTTGTTAGTTTAGCGAAGGATTGGAAAATTGTGAAAAAGACGGTAGCAAATGCTTGCGCTGGTGTGGAAAATCAGTACACATGTACAGGCAGGCAGGCACATGCGTTTTGGGTTGATTTTAGCAGACGCGAGAAAGACTCCACACGATCGTTAATGTTATAATGTATTTCTTTTTTTCTAGACCGCAGACTCCTTGAGCTTTGCATGACTTGCGATGTCATGGGATCGAGAAGCTACGGTTCGCGTGTAGGAGCTGCTGTCGGGGAGAAAGCTGCTGTCGCCGATATTCTGGTAGCCCCAAGCGCAAAGAAAGCAGTGTTTAGCTAATCTTCTTCCTCTTTGCATGATACTTTCGAATAGATCACATGTGTTGGCCGAGATGACTACATGATGCAACCACAGACGGACACTGCAAGCGTTCTGCTCCTGCGACCATTGCAAGGGCGTGGCGTCGCTTTTTGCTTGTAGAAGAAGAGAGAGAGCCCACGGGGTCGGGAGCCACATTTATGCCTGCGCTTCAGGACTTGATATTGACGCGGTCACATGACAGGACTATCAATGGGCACGACACGGGCTTAGCAGTGCTCGTGTCCCTCGTCTCTTCGTCGTCTCATGCTCAGCACCTTTTTTCCTTTCCTCCAGCTCTCCCTCCTTGAAAACTAGCTAAGCAAAATGACACATCTCCATTAGTTAAAAAAAGAAAGAAAAAAACTTCCCTCGCCAACTAAACTTGAAAACTTGAAAACTTAAAAAGAAGAAAAAACTGGTGTTCTTAATCACGGTGTTCCGTGATTCGCAGGAATGCGGCTTCTGTGGATCGAACACAGTGCCTCCAGATAATCAGAAAGGTGACCTGAAGTGAAGGCTTCAGTCTGGCGCTCTCCCAAGTGAGCTAAAGCCGCTTGGTAATTGATGACTTTGTGCTTCACACCTGGTTACTTAGTTCCCGTACCGCGGCTGAACTTCGGTTGTGGAAGAGTGCACAATCCGACTGCAGAAATCACTGGTGACATATCAGTATATTCATAAACATTAAACAAACGAACTAAATGTGGTTTTTCTTCTTCTTCTTCTTCAAGCTAATCATTCCATGTATTTTGAAAGGACTTGTGCGCTTCGGAACCTACCTACCAAAGGATGAAAGCCTGCCTACACGCAATCTCAACTGCCTACAATAGAGTCACATAACAGCAACTTCAACTCCACAAAACACCATCTCAACACGCACACGCACTTTTAAAAAACTACCATTCTGTTTACTTCATCTTATTCCAGTAGCAGTGATTCCCAAATTTCTACAAGCAGCATGCGCAAAAAAACACAAAGAAAGAAGAAAAGCCATCATCCCTGCGTTCCAGCATACACAACACAACACGACACAGCCGGCCTGACCCACCGCCCTCAGAAACGCAATACCATGCCCATCTATCAAATTAAGTTGATGTTTTTTCTGTTCATCGTCAAAGTAGTAGCATCTGCGCAGCGACGAAGCCCTTGGAATTTCCTTATGTCTTGAGAAGAGAGCCCTCCTTCAAAGTCCATCAACAAAGACGAAGCCCCTTGGGAACTTCCGACCGGTCCGATCGGGATGGCACCAAACGGCCAGGCACAAACAAAAGAACCCATCGATCGCGAACTTTTGATTCTTCGCGCTTCTTCTCCCAGTCCATTCCAGTCCCGAAAAGCAAAGCGAAACCAAGCACTACTGTTGTTGATACCCATTCCCATCCTCCATGAGCGTCGAATTGCCTTCCTCATCCAGGTTGTGGAACTCTAGAATCTCCGAATACCTGTAGTGTTCGCAAAAGACAAGTCAGTAACAAAAAGAAGATATTTTGAAACTACCACTTCTGCAATCTTCCTCTTCCCAAGCTCGAAAGACGGCAGGCGAGGAAGAACGAAAGAAAAAGGAGGAAAGCGCCGTTTCGAGAATTGGGTCGAGTTCCTGGATTGTTTTTTCTGTTTCTTTCTTTCGCCAGAGGTAGAGGCAGAGAATTTGTAGGGGGCGACCTAGTCTTGGATGGCCTCGTACATTTTGATCTTCCACTGCTCCACCGGCAGGTCTGCGTCATTGAAGGACCAGTCGAACTTCTCTTCCGCCACGGGCTCGTCCGTGGGGTCGTGGTAAGGGGAGAGGTACTCGTGTGCGAGTGCGTCGCCTGCCTTTATTCTTGTTCTAGGGTCGAAGACAAGCATCTGTTCCAGCAGGCTGATTGCTGTAAATGCTGTTAGTAAAGGCTCAAGCAGTAGTCCTGAGTCGTAGAAGTCATAAATACCTGGTGCGTCGGCGTTCTTGAACTTGTTCTTCAGGGGTTGCCTCTCGCGCTTGGGCAGCGACTGGACAAATCTCAAGGTCTGTATTATCATTAGCAGGCTTTCGCAGTGACATGCCAAAACGGAATGACGAGTCTTCTCACGTTTTCGCTTGCAATGGTCTGGATCACATCATCTGGCGGAGTACCCAGAAGCTCCGTGATGATGGAGAACTGGTTGACGTGATCCTTGCCCGGGAACAATGGCTTGCCCTCCAGCATCTCCGCAAAGATGCATCCTGCGCTCCAGATATCAACTTCGACGTCATATTTCTGCCAGGTGAGCATAATCTCGGGTGCTCTGTAGTATCGAGTCGAGACGTAACCGGTCATCTGCGGATCCTGTATACGGGCCAGTCCGAAATCGCAGATCTTCAAGTCGCAATTTTCGTTCACCAGGATGTTGCTGGGCTTCAAGTCTCGGTGGACCACGCCGGCGGAATGGACATATTTGAGGCCTCGCTGTGTTTCCCATTAGTCCTGCCAGGGTGTGCAAATGTTCGCTTGAGAATTTACCAGGATCTGGTACAGGAAGTACTGTATGAACTGCTTTTCGAGCGGTCTGGAGGTAAGCAGGCGGTGCAAGTCGGTGCCGAGCAATTCGGTGACAAAGTAACTGCAGTGCACTCAGATCAGCATATTGTTAAGAGGCCGGCACATCAGGGGAGATCCGCACATGTCCTCGAGTGGTGAAATGAAGATGTCGCTCAGAGAAATGACCTGTTCAGAAAGTGAGCAGACAGGCTTTGAGCGGAAACGTCAATTGCAACACACGTTCTCGTGCTTCAAGTGCTTGAGCAGCTTCAGTTCTCGGTATGTTCTCTTTGACAGGACCGGAGTGCTGAAGGGTTTCATGATCTTCTTGACGGCGACGCTCTGGTTGGTGAGCTGGTCCTTAGCAGAGCTGTTTCGCCGCGTCAATTTCAGGCTCCCAGTTTGAGCAGATAGCAGCATACCAAACAAGACCAAAGGCTCCCATTCCGACGGGCTGGAGGTCCGAGTATCTGTGGCCATGTCAGCTTTGTGGGTGTGGCGCAAAGTCGTCTTGATGCGCCGCAGCGTACCTGGAGGTGATCTCGAAAGTGGTGCCAAAGATCTGGGCTCGCACGAATTCGGCCATGGTGAACGAGCGGCGGGATAGCGGATGCTATCGAACTGCGGTTGGGTGGTTTGCGGATCGTGGGGATGGAGGGGGATGTTGGTAGTTCGTGCAGGGTTGGCGGGGGATGGGCAGAGATATTGGCGCTGGCCCTGATCTAGCGAAGCTATGCGACGGTAGAGTGGTGCACCGAGAGAGTCGTTCCGACCCGACACTCTGTTATCGGGCTGACACCTGGATCTCGGCGGCCACGAGGTCGCTGCTCTTGGATGCGAGGCGGGACGGAGAGGGCAAAAGGAACCTTTCTGGCAAAATGATGGCTCGGTGGACGGGGCGAGGCTTTTTGAGGGCGGCGGGCTTAGGTGACAGGTGTGGTTTTTGTTGATGGTCCGGTCGTACGTATTTAGTGGATTCGGAGGGAAGCGCCGTGCTCGCAGAGTCTCTCTTGCTTGTCCTTGCTGCCAGCCTGACAACTTCCAGATTGTTTTGGTAATGGCCGGCTGCCGCTCAAAGCATCGATGCTGTCAATTGCTAGTGAACAAGTCTGTGCCCGAGATACTTGCCTATGTGACCCTAGGAGGCCATTGACTGCAATAATACAAAATAAATCTCTCGACGGCGCGGCAAGATTACTTGGTATCAGGGAACATCCACTCGCTCCAAGGCGTGTTGTCGAGGCGTCGAATCAGTCGCTCAAGCTGCACAACACAACCGTGGGCCATCGCAACCTCAGCTGCCTTCTTATTCATTCCTGTCCAACGCCGTCCCCGCCATGAATTCATACTATCGCCGCCCTGTATTCCCTGCGATAATCGCCATCGACAAGCCATTTCCACCCTCCCCACCCCGAACCCCGAGCCTCAAGGAGTCTCCCGTCACGGCCTACGTCAGTGACGCCAGCTCTCATCGTGAGAAGCAGCAAAACACCCAGCTGCGTACGAGTAAGGCCCGTCCGATAGGAGGACGACGAGCATGGGAGACAGCCCTCGGCGGTGAAGTCTATCTGAATGAGGCCAACGGGTGTCGAAAGTAGTCACTTAACCCACTCCAACCAGCCTGCCCCGCTGCGGGACATCACACACAGCTGGAGGATCAAGCACTTCACAACCCGCCTACGTCATGACTTCTCCGTCTCGTCTTCTCCATCGAAAAGAATCTGTCGCGGGCCTGCACGGGAAACCGGTTTTGCCAGATCCCCCAGCTTCACTATCCACCACTCGACCATCTGGCTCGCCTCACCACCCTCACATATCAAATAAGTCGACGTGTACAAGTACCTCGGCCACTGAGGCGCTGTGACCGCAGTCCAGGAACAGCACACAAACGGCGCTTATGGGGAACTTCTGGAATTGCCAATTTTCCCATGTTCGGCCGACCAAATCGCATCCGTAGCGAGACCGTCTGAGCGCGGCGTGTCAAGTCAACCCCTCTGCCGCGTCCGTCTCCTGAGCTACGACGCCGAAATCAACGGTCGCGCTATGTCAAATCCTCTGAACAAAAGTAGCTTCGATACCAACCTAGCCTGACAGTCTCGACAAAATTCCCGAATGTCCTGAGCAAGCCACAACAGATGTGATTCCCCAACGCATATTTCCCACTCCTTAATTCCCTCCCCGAAACCCTCGAAACCCCGAAAATCCCCTTACTCGTATCCTCCCATGCGCTTGAAACCCGGCTCTTTACTTTTGCAACATCGCTCAAACAGGCAGGTTCACGAGAAGATCTTTTCCTTCTCCCCTATCTGCCGCAATTCGCAAATTATTCAAGCAAAAGCTTTGACAGAAGGATTATTCATGACACGCTGACTTCAATGCACAAACGCTCCACGCGGCTTTCCTGCCTGCGAGACGCGTTCCGCGATTCATATTCCATGTCGCCTTTAACGTCATACCTGAAGAGATCTACAGACGGGCCCACCGCTCAGAATAGCGTCAACGTGCTGCTGCCTGCACCAATGACCATTTTCGACATTTGAAGACTTGCCGCAGATCTGACCTCAGGGTTCAATGAACGGAGTGTGTAGCGTGACAAATGACACCGAAAGACATCTCTCTTGATTAGAATAACTGCATCGAGTCTTCATGCACGGGGAGAATTTCCAGCTTCGAACACTCAAGGACGTTTTTTTTTTCTTTTTCCTCTTCGGCGCTTAGAAAGTCACCTACTCCTCAAACTGTCGTGAACATCCGGTAGAACTTCTAAAATGTACCTAGACAAGACTCGCAAGTTTGAACTCGTGGTGGGACGGCTAAATCTAGGAAGCAACTTTATAAATCAAGAGTGTAAGACTTTGAAAGCAGCACAGTCTTACTCTTACCCTTGGCAACACAAGAAGAAACCTGCGGAAGAGACCACATGATAGCACGTTCTTGTCCTACTCTCCATACCGCGCGATGGCGAAAGGCTCAAGATCGTTCGGAAAACAAGTGCCGAATCCACTCTTCTTATTACTAGGTACTCGTGTATCACACAGTCACAAAACCCAAAATAGTAGCTCACAAAGTTTTTGCATCGCGGCATTGTCATTTCTGGCCTAGTACCCGTGTTAACAAGCAGTGTCCACCGTGCAGGAAAGAGGTTCCATGAAGACACCTCTCCCTTACATGCCTCAATGAACAATACGAGTAAACCCGCAAGAAAGCTCGCAAGACGTCCACCGGTGAAGGAAAGAGATCCCACCCCGAATAGGATAAGTACCTCTCCCTTACATGCCTCAATGTCCAAATCCGAGAAACCGCAGAAAGCTCGTCAGAATAGAGCCCGGCGTGCAACCGTGTAACTGTATCGACACCAAGCCCATCTCTTGTTTTGAAAGCACTCCTCGATCCAGCACAATATCAATCCCTAGACCCATAGCGCCGATTGTCTAAAACCCAACGCCATTATGACCGTGTGTGAACCTCGACGAAAGAGTCCGAAAAGAAAGCAAACTCCCGATGCGCCATTGCAAGCCCCGTTTCTCTAGCAGCAGGCACACAGAATATTTTGGCAAAGCTGGTCAAAAGCCTTCGGTATCTTCAGAAAGAGAACTTGTCGAAAATGCGCATCGCTCGCTCGCTCGCAACCCGAAAGCATCGCACCGGAACGCCGAAATTTTTCGAAAGCAAAGCAGGCAGGTGTCGAGGAAGAGGGAGAGGGTGGGCCTAGTGGTCGTCTTCGATGCCCAAGGTGGTCTTGAGCGAGTCGAGTTGGGTCTGCAGGGTGTTGATGCCAGACTGGATCGAGACGACGGCGCTGAAGATTTGACGTTGCTTGGATTGGGGCATCGTGTCGATCAAGGGCTTGTCGGGCTCGTTGAAGCTGCGCTGGACTCCGTTCATACGCTGGGCTCTGTCCATGCCATCGGCGAAGCTGTTGATGGTTTGTACGTGAACGGGGGGGCGCTGTATGTACTGGAGCTCGGCAAAAGCTCGAGGAGGACCACTGTTGTAAGGTGGTGCAAACTGTCCCATGGGAGGCTCGCCAGGCTTGTGTCGCTTGGCGGGGGGCTCGCTGTTGTTCTCGGCGGGCTCGTAGTCTCTGAGCACAGCTTCTCCACCTTCGACAGCGTAGGGTGAGCGGTGATCGCGCGGGTGCTTGGAAGGAGTGCCTTGGCCGGGAGGAAGGTAGCCCATCATCTCGTTGCCATGGCCATTGCTGCCCATGTCGTGGATGGTGTGGCGGCGGTTCTCGTCGACTTCGTCCTTGACACGCGGACCCTTGCTGGCAGAACCAGGCTTGGGCTTTGCGGACTGGCGCTGGGTAGAGCGACCACGGGCTAAGACGTCAGCACGAGTGACTGTTTTCGAAGTCAGTCTCACCAGCCTGACCAGAAAGTACGTAGAGTCAAAAGGGTTAATGGCAACGGCATACTAGGACATAGCCATCGTAGGATAAATGTAGGTGATGGAAGAAATGTTGTGCGTACCAGTAGTCTGCCTCAAGTTGCATCCACTGGCGGCGCCCGAGAAGTGGCAAGTCGCGCAGGAACCGTCGAAAAAGTCAGGCGAGGAGACGCAGAGAGCAAACTTTCCAAGACCGTCCTTGCAGCGGTTGCATGGAGTAGCGTTGACGTCGCCGCGCGAGGAAAGCAGAATCGCGGCACGGATCTGAAGTTGGCGTTGGACACCACCTGCTCAAAGATAAGTGTGAGCAAATTGTGTGTAGATAGATTGTGTGAAAATAGAGTGTGCGCAAAGTTGCGTGTGGTCAAACAAGAAGTGAGGCTATCCTTACCAGTCTCTTCCACAGCACCGACACCATGGCGCCACGGAACTGGACGAACTTCAGGCAAGGCCATCAGTCGCTCGACGGCAGTAGAGCGACGAGGCTTGCCAGCTGGCTTCGACTGAGGCGGCGGCGACCTCTCGGGCGACCTCTCAGGTGACTGAAGGTCATCCATGTCTGGGCTAGCTCGCGGGTTGTCGTTGTGGTTGACGGTTGAAGATGGCTTGGGTGAAGTCGAGGTCGAGCGAGACGGCGTAGCCGAAGGGTTGGCTCCGTACGGGATCAGCGTTAACTGCCTCGCTAACACGGGATAAATGTGAGAGCGGTAAATGTTTGGCTTACCTGGTCCCTTAGCGAGACCATCCGGTTGCTTTGGCATCCTGACGGACCGTGTTGGATGCGCAGCTGTGGATGGAGTTGGACGGGAAGGCGTGGGACTCCAGAGAGATAGGCAGGTAAATAACACGCGAGGCTAGCCTCAAGCCTGGCGAGGCTGCCTTAAATCCTACCCGGCTGGCTTCCGAGAGGGCTAAAGAGGCCTATCTAACGAGAGCCCATCACGTGATCCCGCGATAAGTCTAGACCCTAGATTATGCCGGCTAGAAATGAGAATTCACGGCATTCGATGGCCGATGCCTATGGTTTTTAACCAAGATTTAGGATGTCGAAAGCTATAACTAGTGAAAATGTTGCTAAACTGTTGACCATCCTTCGAAGACTACCAAGCTTGATACTCTACTCGCAACTATTTGGTAGCTTTTCGGCATCCACAATATCTCGGTCTTTTTTTTTTGAATTTTCGAAAATCACAAAAAACAAGAATATTGGGCCGTTATAGCGTACCTTACTTTTAAACTAACGACCCTACCTCACCACTAGTCAATCGATCATCCCCACCTCTCACAATCACCAAAATGAAACAAGACCCAACCATAGTGAACTTTTATTCTATATTTTTTTGTTTCCACACAACTCCATAATCTAAGATGACCCTGTGGTTCCTCATTCAATTCTCATTGCTCTCAGAGCTATTGTTGGCAGACGTAACATCCAAGCTTTACTTTTCACCAGACTGACTTTTCTCCTTCTTCTCCTTCAACGCGTTCTCCACCTGCCAAATGGCACGCTCAAGCTCAATCTCTACCTCTGGTAGCTGCAGCTCCTTTGCTATAAGTCTCGCGTTCCACTTCTCCAGCACCATAACCTCTTCAGAACCGTCCCTGTTTGTAGAGGAAGTCGATGATGTTTGCAACGAATTGGCATCCGCGTCACTCTCGCTCTTGGTAACTTCGCGCTCAAGCTGTTTCTCACTTTCGAATTTAGGGGACTTGGCGGCGTAGAGAGCATCAAGGATCGGAGAGGGCTGGGTCACGATGAGGTTGTTCTTTAATAGGAACTCGACATGCTTCGAGCCTGATAGAGCTCGCCAGTGAGACCAAGCTCTGTAGACGAGGTAGAAGAAGGGGATATTGGGGATCCTGCAATTGTATCAATTAGCAAGTGCTTCGGCCATAAGAAAGGGGCTTCTCGCATACACAGGAACCAATGCAAAGGGCGCAACGATCGGCATTCCCACAATCGACCATATCAAGCGCTTCTGGTGCATGTCCTGCCTCTCAGTAGCCAGAGTCTTCAGGACATTCAGCACCGACGTCTGCGGGATCAGTGTCGAAGGAAAAGCCACATCGACCTTCTCCACGCCCTCCAGATCTCCATTTTTCAGCTTCTTGGGGATTGGTGGTATAGATTTGAGGCCCCATTCCTCATAGGCAATCCGCTGAAGAGCTAGATTGCCATAATCGACCAGCTTCTTCTGCCAGCCCGAATCTTTCTTCTCCCAGCTGGCCCAGAGCGCAGCGGCGCGCGACACGCCTTTGTCGACTAGGCTTTTGTTCTCGGCGTTGGCGACATTGACACGCTGACAGTAGATCAGGGTCCGGCGAGTGGAGATGGGGAGGAGGTAGAGGCGCATTGTACTGGGGGTTGGCGCAACACCTGGCGAGGTGCTTCGAGCTCCGAAAAAAAGCTTCGAGCCTCAACTCATTTCTGGGAGCTCGGGATAGGAACTCGTTCGCAGGGCTGCGGAGTGGAAAACAAGCAGGAGCTTTGCAGAGTTGCCAGGATTGGAGGTTTCTGGGAACTGTCGCAGAGCGGGAAAGCAGATGGACACGATTCGTGGGGCTTGGTATGTGGTTTAGAGAGGGATTCCGGCTTCACGTTCGCAAATGCTTGGCCAGCATCGTCATATCGCCAGGCCGCGGCCGCTAGAAACCTCCTCGAACACTGGTGCCGCCTTAGACCCGCGATTAATTAATTATATGCCTGGTTTAGTTGTAAAGCTACATGTAGCAATGCTTAAAATTCCAATTGACATAAGCACTACATAACAGGCTTGTTGCAGAAATATAAGCCGTGCTTCTGCAGTTGTTTCTAGGTGCTCTTCGGGTACTACCTTAGCATGCGGCATGACATGCTGCTCTAGGCTCTAGCCACCGCAATTTGAGCTAAGGGGCTCGAGTAACTGGAATGGGTTAACTTGAGCTTGACAATGCCTGAAAGGCTGCAATTTTTCGAGCAGATCGATCAGATCAGCTACGCCTCGTTACCTCGCAGATTATTATTATCCTAATTTGGCTCCCGTAGGACGATTCCCGCGCCGTTTGCCTTCCGTTAGTTGCAACGTCTCCGAATCTCGAGCCTCAATCTCTAACTTCCTTGTCTGGCACCGGCCCCCGATGCAGCGTCACAGCCCCAGAGGGAGCGATAGAGTTGTACAGGCATCATGGCCATGCCAGATGACCCGTGGGCCGGTCCGTCCAAGTGGGAGTACTGGGAACTGCACGAAATGAATACGCTAGGGGGGGATGCCACCCAAGATGAGAACCTTCAACCTCACCACTATGCGTCGAGATCCACTTCGCGACTCCGAGCCGACTCCCATGCACCGTCGCAGCACAGCAGCGTTATGACCCGATCGAGAGCCACGAGCACTGCTGCCCTGAGTGCCATAGAGAACGAAAAGACCGAGAAACCACCTCCGAATCCGAGACGCTTTCGCATCAACACCCGACCGCATTGGGTCGACTCGAAGGACGATGAAGACGAGGACCACCACCCCCTCAAGGTCAAGCCCAGCGGCCAGCTGCTCAAAACGCCCTCCCAATCGCACGCTCGCCGGCGCAACCACGCATCGTCGACCGCCTCGGAGAGACCCCCGTCGACTGCCGACCGCCTCGACCCCCGCGTCTGCAATGACGGCTACATCAACCCCTACGAAGCCGAAACCTCCAAATTCCTCGAGAAATCGTCCGACGACAGTGGCCTCTTCGGCGGCCACCGGACTCCCGCCCGAGGGAAGAAATGGGACCTCGCTCGAGAAAACGAAGCACCCTTACCACGGCACGCCCCGAAGCGCGAGACCGCTGTTCTCAGGACGCCTCCAATAAATTCATATCACAAAGCCATAGTCACCGACAAGGAAAGCCGTTGGGTGGATTATGAGACTTTGAAGCAGCAGATACCGGGTTATGGTAAACCGTGGATTGGCGACCAGCAGGAAAGCTATATTCAAGCTGCGATCAACACGCTCGCGGATAGGGGGAGACGGTCAAAATGGTACAATCGCGCCCAAGTAAATATATCATTCCTTGATCCCTCTGGAAATTCCCCAATCGCTTGGAGTATTCCCAATGACCTAGAAAATGGGTTCCAGACGATTTGGAAAGCAGCTCAGCAATATGTGTTCGGAGTATTCAAATCTATGTAGACATATACCGAGACTAACACTACCTCACAGCACACATTGGTCTCACACCCCTTGGTTCCCCTCGTATTCCGATTCCTCATATTCAGCACATCCGTCATCGCACTGGGTCTCTCCAGCTTCATCTTCAAGCTTACCAAGCACTCAGGCTTCCCCCAGAATTCGTCGACAACCATGGCAATCGTGGTGGACGCCATCGCCATCCCCTATATTGGCTACGTAACATGGGACGAATACACCTCCCGCCCCCTCGGTCTGCGCTCCTCCAAAACGAAAATCACGCTCGTTCTGCTCGATCTCCTTTTCATCATATTCGAAGCTGCCAACACGGCTCTGGCTTTTGTGGCCTTGGCAAATGATAATGGCGTTTGTAGGGAGGGGAACAATGGCAGTGATCCTGTGATTTGTGGCCGCGTCGTGGCTCTCTGCATCATCTTGCTGGTGGCACTGATTGCGTGGACTTCTACTTTCATGGTCAGCATTTTCAGGTAAGTTTCTCTGTCGTTGCCAAAATCGCATCTCCACGCTAATGCTTGTCACAGGCTAGTACATAAGGTCGTGGGGATGGAGGACTGATGTCGGCCGAGGTGTCTTGCATACGGGCTGGCGTTATATAGCGATCGGGTTTATTCAGGCAAGTGTCCTTGGTTTTTAGCGCGGCGTTACAGGGCATCATGGGATCTGGCAAACGCAGGCGGTAAAGCTGGATTCCCAAATTGTAGAATAGGGACAGAGCGATCGGGTTATAGGCGCATCGCATCTTTATAACAAGGCATTGCATCACTATATAGACATTCAGAGGGAGGGATGGGCTCAGTCTCAAATACCCTAGCAGAGGACAGGGCCCTGATCGCCATACAAAGGATCTTTGTCAAACCAAGCCAGTTTCCCAATTCCTTGTGTCTTTTCTGTTTCTTCGGCGGTGCCGTAGCACATATCCCAGTTCTTGCCTTTGGGGTAGCTGCCTACCATGGAGAAATCGCCGGTGGTGTCGGAGAGGAGACGGTGCCCGACGCCGGCGGGGATGATGATTATGTCGCCGCGCTTGAGGACGGATTCGACTCGGTGGGGATTATCTTCGTGGCCGAAACCTGGGAGAGGGGTCAGTGATTGAGGTCTGTGTTTGGTGATGCAAAGATGCTCCTCCATGGTCCCGGTCCCGTCAGGCAGGGGCTTGCGCGAGTCCAGTCTGGAACGGTGAAACCCGCGGAGAACATCAATCTCTCTCCTATCAATCCCTTTTCAGACTCATTCCATTCCCAAAGAAAACATCAAACAGATACTCACACAACTTGGCTTCGCCATTCGCAACACACAGCACCTCATGGGTCGTCGAGTGGAAATGCGTCGTGGGGTACATGGAATACGTCCACTGCGGTACCACCACGTCCACCGCTCTGAGATGGCTCTCAATAGCCGAGACGCTGGCTGACGAAGGAAGACACGAATGGTAGATGAGCAGTGGATTGTTCTGGATCGAAGTGTTGGGGATGTGTTTGTAGGCTGGGATTTGGTGGCGGGAGACGGAGAGGGTGCTGAGGGCGGCGAGGCTGAGACGAGCCATCTTGGTGGGGTTGGTTGATGGTACGAAGAGGTTGGGGGTCTGGAGTTTTGGCCCTGGGGAATGGGAATCGGGAAGGGCTGGACTGAGAGACTGAGAGACTGAGAGTTTTCGGGACAGTCAAGGTGGGCGGAATGCCTTTTTTTTGGAAATATTGTAGTTTTTTTCCTTCTGCTGAATGTTTATGCAATGGTGTTTGTGATCAGATGTCGTGCAGCCGTCTGGTGCTTGTAGTTTCGAGGTTCGCCGACGTCATATCTCCCACCTGAAGGCTACATGTACATGTATGTGGCTATCACTCACAACTTTATGAAGAGAGGACGGAATACATTTGGAATTTCATTGATATCACAACTGATCTCAAGCCTTTATACATGCTTAATTAATGAACCATATTGAAATCTGGAGGTAGCTTGAGATATGTTCTTGGATCTATTGAGTACCTACTGAGGTAGGGTAAATCCGAGATCCCAATCCGAAAGACTAACTACCTTCGTGATAACGATTCTTCTGTTCTCAGCAAGTCAGAATGAACCAAGACTACCTTTATTTTCATTAGAAAGCCTTCCGGTATCAAGAATGTTGCTAATTGCTAAACAGTTGAAATATCCTTGATCACAGTGTACACCCAGAGACTGCGGTATTACGTATTCTTTGAAGTGTCCAAGGTGAGTACAAAAACGTTCTCACCATGACCTAGGATGCACTCATTCGAGATTCTGATCCATTGCTTAGGTTGACATTGAGTCCAAATCTAGCCGCTCAATCGAATAATCATGGCATCTTGGAATCTGAAGCATACTGGGTAGAAATGTCAAAACGATTGGGATCATTCGGCTCAGATGATGACATCCAAGAACCACCCCCTTTCGAATAGATTTCACATCTGGTTCAAGAAAAATTCAGTGCTGGTTGCCGCTGGGAAAGACTTCGCCGTTTGAGCAGGGGAGTTGTCAAGTATCCACGTAACTGGGGGTCACCTCTCCTCCTCCATTTTCACGAGAAGGGTAGGAGGCAGCGGCACAGTTTACGGAATCCTCAACTACAACCCAGGTCTCAAGTAACCTGGAGCAGTCCAAATGGATGCAATTGGGAGTCTGGACTAGTCTAAGTAATGATCGGGAGTGATTTCGGCCCTTCAACAGGGCGGATCGAATGGGATGTAATTATCGGGAAATCGAGTGCTTGAGGTTGAATTGTACCTTAGGCGAGCAAGTTCTGAAGCGCGCTTCCCCATGAAAACATTCGAATATGGCTTATGTTTAATGGTTGTTGGGCGGGCACTGATGTGAGAGCAACAGAGGAAACAGTGTGTGATCACAAGACCTTGAATAACGGTTGATAGATCAAAGTTATGGAGATACGGCTCGGTTGTTTTGAGAAAAGACAATATCTTCTATGATATATACAAGATCCAAGAACATACTCGGAAACATAGAAATGCTCAGTCCAGAAAATCTACCACTTCAAGTCAATATCATAGTCAAAACTCAACACATTTCAAGTCAGGCAATACCGCGCGGTTCCCTAAACTCAGTATATCCAGATTGTCGTTTGATCCAGTTCAAAAAAGTCACTAAAGGCTATTTCCATTCAAGTGTTGTCTGAATGACAAGACAAGAAAGAGTCATAACCAAACGTGGAGAAACGAGCAATTTGAAAGCACAAGATTGTTCCTCTGAATAAGGATAACATGGTTCATGGAAGAGCAGTCCAAATTGGGCAAGTTGTGCTCGACTTATCGGATGGTGGGTGTAGTCAGGAGGTGGCTCTTAACACCGATCCTGACCACCAACTGTCAACAGCTTGCACGTCTCAGCGGTCTAGATGATACCAGTAACTCCGAGTCGGAATATCCTCGCTCCTCAGTGGTCCAGAATATTCTTGGTGATTCAGGATATTCCGGGATATTCTCAGTAACTCTGGATATTCTCAATAGTTTGGAATACCCTCAATCACTCGGAATATCCTCAGTGATTCCGGATGTGCTCAGTGAGTGTGACCCGGGGCATTCTCAGTAATTTGGCTGCGACCATCAATCGGACGGATAGAATGGCGAGCCTGAGGTCGTCCTACTCCTGGAGCCTTTCTCCAAGCGTTTTCAGCCTCTCCCATGTTGTTTTGGGGCATCTCTTGAGATCTTCTCCAACCTCGATCCTTCTCCAGACTTCACACGTGACACACATGACACACCTCCCACCATCACCCGCCTCAATCGCCTCAATCGCCTCTTGATCAGGCCAGTCATGGGTCCGTGCCTCGCGACTACTAGGTGCGCTAGTAAGAGCGAGCCGCCTCCGCCGGCTAACAGACGCGTGGGCCCGAGCGCTCAGTGGGCTTTCTTACACCACTGTACTAGCGACCAGGCTTCCCTACGAGTGCTTGAACACCAGATAGCCTTGATAGTGAGTCCACTCCACCCTCAAATAACACCACGATATCGTCTGCGCGACACTGCACCAATCTGCACTCCTCTCCTCTCCCTCTTTATCTCTGCTGTGCGGTTGTTTTGCATTCCTTTCTGGCCCACCATCATCACGCGCAATCTGCAGCTTCCGCTTGACCAGCCCTGCTTGAGCCTTGGTTGAGCAAGAGGCTGCTTCACCTTTCTGGAACTGCCCCGCGCAGCCACGGCCCACGACCTTTGCCACTAACATCCTATTTCAGCTCCTACGCGAGGCGACTGCTCTCCAGCCTGTCCTCCCTGAACTACTCTTCGGCCCTTCCTTCGCATTCACCTTCACACTCGCAACCATGTCGAGAGGTTTGGCGAGCATGCCGCCAATTCCCAACCGGGAAGACCTGGATGCTACGTGAGTTGCCCTGGCTGCCTGTTTGATTGTGCGCCTGCTGACCCTTCGGCGCAGATGGAAATACCTCGAGTCTGGCGTGTCCAGGATCATGGTGAACCTGCAGGATGGTATCGACATGCAGACCTACATGGGCATCTACACTGCCGTCCACAACTTCTGTACCTCCCAGAAGGCTGTCGCCAGCAACGCCGGCAGCGGCATCATCGGCGGCTCTCACCGTGGCGCTCATCTCCTGGGCGAAGACCTCTACCAGAACCTGATCGGATTCCTCAACTCATATCTGGCCGAAAAGGTCACCGAGTCCGCAACACACGCCGATGAGGCCCTGCTCACCTTCTACATCCGAGAGTGGGATCGATACACCACCGCGGCCAAGTACATCAACCACCTGTTCAAATACCTGAATCGCCACTGGGTCAAGCGGGAAATGGACGAGGGCAAGAAGAACATCTACGACGTTTACACATTGCATCTTGTACAATGGCGCTGCACCCTGTTCCAGCAGATCAACGAGAAGGTGATGGCAGCAGTGCTGAAGATGGTCGAGAAGCAGCGCCATGGCGAAACCATCGAGCACTCGCAGATCAAGAGCATTGTCGACTCGTTTGTCTCCTTGGGCCTGGACGAGAGTGATTCGACCAAGTCCACGCTGGATGTGTATCGCTTCAGCTTCGAGAAACCGTTCCTGGAGGCCACCAAGGAATTTTACCAGGCCGAATCCACGCAATTTATCGCGGAGAACAGTGTGGTGGAGTACATGAAGAAGGCCGAGATTCGTCTTGACGAAGAGGAAGCGCGCGTTAAGATGTACCTGCACCCAGACATCGCATTACCTCTCAGGAGGGCTTGCAATCAGGCTTTGATCTCCGACCACTCGCTTGTCCTGCGTGACGAGTTCCAGGTGCTACTCGACAACGACCGCGTTGAGGACATGCAGCGTATGTACGCCCTTCTGGCTCGCATTCCCGACGGTCTTGAACCTCTAAGGACCAAGTTCGAGGCTCATGTGCGCAACGCCGGTCTTACGGCTGTCACCAAGGTCGCTGCTGATGCCGAGAAGATGGAGCCCAAGGTTTACGTTGATGCTTTGCTCGAAATTCACGAGCAATACCAGGGTCTCGTCAAGCGTGCTTTCAAGGATGAGCCGGAGTTTACAAGGTCTCTGGACAATGCTTGCCGAGAATTTGTCAACCGCAACTCTGTTTGCAAGTCGGGCTCCAACAAATCACCTGAGCTGTTGGCCAAGTACTGCGATACTCTGCTGAAGAAGAGCGCAGTGGGTGCCGAGGAGAACGACTTGGAGAAAACTCTGTGTCAGGTTATGACCGTTTTCAAGTACATCGAAGACAAGGATGTATTCCAGAAGTTTTACTCTCGAATGCTGGCCCGTCGTTTGGTGCACACAAACTCCTCATCTGACGATGCCGAGGCCAGCATGATCGGCAAGCTCAAGGAGGCCTGTGGTTTCGAGTACACCAACAAGCTCCAGCGAATGTTCCAGGACATGAACATCTCCAAAGACCTGAACACCAACTACAAGGAGTTTGAGGCAAAGCTCTTGGATGGTGAGAAGTCGATCGATGCGTCCTACAACATTCTGGGAACTGGATTCTGGCCACTGACTGCGCCTACGACTGCCTTTGCTCCCCCACTCGAGATTGTCAAGGCCTATGAGCGATTTACAAAGTTCTACGCCGAGAAGCACAATGGAAGGAAGCTTACGTGGTTGTGGCAGTTGTGCAAGGGTGAGATCAAGGCCAACTACTGCAAGGCTACGAAGACCCCATACATCTTCCAGGTGTCGACTTTCCAGATGGGAATCTTGCTTCTCTTCAACGAGCTCGACACCAACACCTACGATGACATCTCCAAGTCCACCCGACTCGTCCCAGACACCCTTGATCCTTCATTGGCCATTTTAGTCAAGGCCAAGGTACTGACCTGTGACGCTCAAGGAACCAAGTATGAGCCGACGACTAAGTTCTCGCTTAACTATGACTTCAAGAGCAAGAAGATCAGGGTTAACTTGAACATTGCCATCAAGTCGGAACAGAAGCAGGAGGTTGATGATACGCACAAGACGATTGAGGAGGACCGCAAGATGCTCATGCAGGTAAGTTTCAATGCACGTGAGCAACATCTGCCTGCACCCCTGCTAACACTGTCTAGTCTGCCATCGTTCGTATCATGAAGGCTCGCAAGAAGATGAAGCACGCCCAACTCGTCAGCGAAACCATTAGCCAGATCAAGACGCGCTTCAACCCCAAGGTACCCGACATCAAGAAGTGCATTGACATCTTGCTCGAGAAGGAGTACCTGGAGCGACTGGAGGACGAAGAGAACGACATTGGCTACCTTGCTTGAGCGAATACCCGATTTCCTCTTTAGAACTGGCAGAACTCATTGTAGCAAGCCAGTCTCTAATGCCAATTGGCTTCATGGACCGGCGTCTTGTCATTCGGGAGGCTTTACTCATCACTCATCATAGAGGGCAGCTTTCAGCCACGGGTTCTTCGTTCTTCGTTGTTTATGCAGGATTTTGCATTTGTCTCAAAAGGGGTCCTACGGATGGGAAAGGGGTGCAAGGAATCAATTCTTGCACATCATTTGTGGAAGGAACGTGCTGAAGGCGTCCTTCTCTCTATTTATGATTTTTCCAGGACGAAGGCTACGAGAAATGCTCTGAAGGGTTCGAGGAGGGCTGATGAAATTGCCAATATTGTGCAATTGTTGATACCCCTCGGTGACGACCTTGCGAAGCGCACCGAAGTCGAGCTCGCCACTGAAGCCGAGCAGCCAGCTGCCACCACCACCGAGGACCACAGCGGCTGGGAGACCATCACCCCCGAACTCTGGTTCCCAATGACTGGGCGCGCTGTGGGGTTCGTAAATAGCTCTCTCTCTTGCGTCGAAAACAATCAAAACAACATTCAAACCAAATGTGCCATTCTTGCAGCCAGTGACTTTTGCGATTCGTGTGTTTGTGCCTAGGTACATGTATGTCTTGTGATTCTAAATCCGTCCATACCCACAGTCCGAGACTCCAGAGAGTCGGGACTCGGATGTTGACATCTTGTGTAACTCGGCCCCTCGGGAAATCATTTCCCTCGTGACGAATCCGGAGATAAATGCATTATGTCCGCGTGGAGATCTGGACCCTGAAGTGTCAACTGGAATGTGCGGTCCCCAATTCCACAAAGGGCAGTTCGCGGACTCGCGGAACTCGCGGGTCTAAAAATAAAAAATTGCTCTGGGCGACGCGCTGGGGTCATGTTCCGTTACTGGGCGATTACTTGGCTGTTTTGGGGGGCTGTTTGGGGCTGTTTTAGGCTTTAAGGAGGGCTCTATGTCTGTGGCATTTTTTACCTTGGATCGCGTTGGAGAAGAACGTGAGTGTACGGAGTGTACGGAGTTAGTTGGATTTGCGGAATTATTAGACGTAGGTCTGAGGTTTTTGCCTGTGGTTGAGAGTACTGGAGGCTGAAGCGGCTTTCAGTTACATGTATTTCGAAAAGACTGGGTGGATTATGGATACACTCACTAAGTACCTAGGTAAGTACTGACGAGGGAAGTGTCGCTGGCATATGAGCTTCGGGACTCGAGCTCCTTGGCGAGGCCATCGCAACTTGAAAGAGTTTGTTAATTGTTGCTATGCCAGATGCCGATTCTGATTATCAGATAAGGTAGGATTCTTTGCAAAATCTAGAATGCACGGCACAATATCAAATCATTCAGGCCGAGGGTCGCAGATCCGGTGTTGCGCAGCGGTGAGTGTTGCTTACTACCCAGAGGCTAGAGCCAGGCAGGCAGCATATATCAAAAAAAAACTTGCTACGAAGGCAACTTGCACATGGAGCGACGATGTAAGAATGAATGAAATAGCATCAAGTCGTTCGCCAAAGATTCCAATTCCTCTCTATCTTGCACGTTGTTTGCAAATCTCGTGGGGAAATGGGATTCAATGGATTTGATGACATGCAGCCTCACGCCGCCTGCACCACGCCGGACGTCAGCTTTCCAGTTGCGCATCCTGGCTGGATGCCATGCGCTGCCCACGAGGCGTGGAAGATTCGGGTAGTTGGGCCTGTTGTGGTACGGGTGGGATCTGAGATCGTGGATTGCGTGGGACCCTGAGGCTTTGAAACCTGAGAACGGACTGGTGGGTTTGTTTGACGTGTCGGGAGCCGAGGACGTCAGGCTGCTTTGTATTGTTTTGGGCAGACGGATGGATGGGCATTGGGCGAGTAGGGTACTGGTTAAAGCAGTTCGCTGGGGAATGGTAAGGAGGCGCTATCCTCCACGACAGCACGTCAACAGACCTGTAGACTTGTCGTCAGTTTGCTTGTCTGCTTGCTTGCTTTCTTGCTTGCTATTCCAGCGGTCCTACTCGAAAGTGTTTGCTTGCTTATTTTGACTTCCCGCGCGGTGGCTAAATATAGCATATACAGCTCTTCGCATAGAGCATCTCTGCCGCAAAGGGGCGCTGCAGGCTGAGCCCATGATAGCGGTCCGGCAGTTTCATCAGCTCAGCCAAAGCTTCTCGAGGCTGCTTGGAAGGCATTTTCGGAGCGTCCACGCGCGCGATGTCCTGAAACCTCAGCGATACTTGATACCACGGAAAGGGTATTTTCGGTCGACGGGCCGATGGCAGTTGCTCAGAAATAGCCGCATAGTTTGATTAGTACGAGAGCATGGCGCGCTTTTTCAGCAATTTTGTACATAAAAGTTTGTCGGTCCAGCCTTGGGATCGCATCTTTCGGGTGTCAGGTTTCGTGGTTTGGCAGAATAGGGTTTCTTGGATGCCGGGTTGTTGCTTGTCAGTCGTAAATGGGATATCAAAGTCGCGGAGCTGGGCATCAAATCTGGGGAATTAGTTCGAATGACTTCGAATGCTGGACTTCGTCCATCAATGCACGCCGGGGGAAAGGCTTTGGCTGGGGCGTTGGGGAACCGCTGAAATTCGATCAGCAATCTGGTGGAGAGTCATGCTGTATTATATGGATAGGCGTTGTTGCAGAGGAATGGGCGCCGTTCGGACTTCGGACTGCCTCGTGGACGACGGGCTGTATCATCTTGGGTCGAGACAGGGATTCAGCTCCTCCTTCTCCAGCTTCGCACCCCACTCGTGCGTGGAGACTGGAGTTGGGGGCAGCAACATAATTCCAGCTGGCGCCTGTCACATTCCCTTGTGGCTAGCCAGCGTAGGCGCGCTAACGGCTAATTGGCGTCTTGGGCCCTTGGGGTGGCAGTGTGCTGGTCTTGTCCCCTCAAGTGAACATAGTCCCTCTTTTGCTGCTCTCTCCTGTACAATCCGGCCGGGCTCCGAGCATCCGGATTCTTGCTTGCGCCTTGTCGTTCAGTAGTCGACCACTGCCGCTGTTGCTTTTTGCTCTCGCCTGAGGCGCTTGCTACTGTGCTCGGGCCGCCTAAATTTGGCTGCTTCCTCTCTCTGCGCTCGGGAACTGCCGATCCTCGACATCATCAAATCAGACCGCAGGCCCGAAGGGACGAAGGAGTCTGACGCCCACGCTGATGCCCATAGCTGTCACCGCTGCCTCGCGAAAGACGAAACAATCCGCAACTTCAAGACAGCCGCCGCCGTTGCGAACCACCCGTCAATTCGCTGTCGCCAAGCGCCCCCGTCGTCGCTTGCATCATCAAATCTCAAGTCGGGGCCAATCTTGGACGCCGGTCCCCAACTGACCCACCGCGCCATCCCCGAGTCCTGGTGAATGCGAGCCCATTGAGGAATTGACGACGACCAACGTCCCCCAACGGCGAACCTGCGCCGTCCCAAGCGCGCCATAATACAACCCTCATGATGGGCGTCTGTATGAGCTCGGCGAATGTGGAGGACTTGGAGCAGAAGAAGCGGAGTCAGGCCATTGACCGCCGTCTCGAGGAGGATTCACGCCGACTGCGTCGAGAATGCAAGATCCTGTTGCTGGGTAAGCATGCGCGAAAGGCCGGCGACGCCGCAGACTGACCAGAGAGTGAAGTGGGCTGACCGGATGCTGCAGGTTCGGGCGAGAGTGGAAAGTCGACCATCGTGAAGCAGATGAAGATTATCCACCAGAATGGCTACACCCAAGACGAGCTGGCGCTGTACCGCTTGACCATCTACAAGAATCTGGTCGACTGCGCCAAAGCTCTGATTGCTGCGATGAATCAGTTTGAGATCCAACCTACAAGCCAGGCGACCGCGGACCACTGCAATTTCATACTGCAGTGTCAGATAGGCGCCGATCCGCATACCCCTCTGGACCCGAAAGTTGGCGAGGCCGTGCAGTCGATATGGAAGGACGGATGCATAGAGGGATTGCTGGAGAGGCAGAGCGAGTTCTACTTGATGGACTCGGCACCCTAGTATGTTTTGTTTGCCATGCATGTGCTTCCGTTTGTTGCGTATGGTGCTGACCCTGATAGCTTCTTCGAGGAGGCTGCACGAATCGCAGCTCCGAACTACATTCCTCTAGAAGCAGATGTCCTGAGAGCACGTACCAAAACTACTGGTATCTATGAGACGAGGTTTACTATGGGCCAGCTCAGTATCCAGTAAGTTCTCTGCACTTTGTTGTTACCGGTGATCATATTTCATGTACTGATTATTCCCCTCTAGCATGTTTGATGTGGGTGGCCAAAGAAGTGAAAGAAAGAAGTGGATTCATTGCTTCGAGAACGTCACGTCCATCATTTTCTGTGTGGCCTTGAGCGAATACGATCAAGTTCTGCTGGAGGAGAGTAATCAGGTATGGCTTCTCAAGGTTTCAGTTCCTGCGGCTGCATACTCGGACTAACACTCGACATAGAACCGCATGATGGAGAGTTTGGTATTATTCGACTCAGTCGTCAACTCTCGGTGGTTCATGAGGACTAGTATCATCCTGTTCCTCAACAAAGTCGACCTGTTCAAGCAGAAACTGGGCCGATCACCACTCTCCGCTTACTTCCCCGATTACTCTGGCGGAAACGACGTGAACCGCGCCGCAAAGTATCTACTGTGGCGCTTTAATCAAGTGAACAGAGCTCATCTCAACCTCTACCCTCAGTAAGTCCTTCGCACCCACCCTGTCCACGATCACAGTCTAACGAGTCATAGTCTCACCCAAGCAACCGACACCTCAAACATCCGCCTCGTCTTCGCCGCCGTCAAAGAAACCATCCTCCAAAACGCGCTCAAAGATTCCGGCATCCTATGAAACCCCCCTTTCCCGCACCACACCACAAGTCCCGCCGTACACTACAGTCCTGCAGCAGCAAAGCATCTTCGCCAAGACCTGGGATCCATTTGTTTTATACCTCATTTCCAGGGAAAGCGGGCGCACGTTCAAGCGGGGTTTTTCGATTCCGGTCTTCATTCGCACAGACATACTGGCAATGCGTTTCACACCAATCGCAAATCTTTTTCGGAGTCCCTGGGGAAAAGAGGCGGGTTTTCGGCTGGTTCTGGCTGGTATCTGCTTTTTTGTAGCTCCTTTGTTATTTTCGATTCTCGCGCTCGCATTTTTTCGAGACCGGCACGGTGAAACTGGAAAGGTTCTCGGGGAAGAAGGCGGACGGGATGGCGGTTCAAACTTCAGCGCAGCGATTCCTTCGAAAACCCTTTTCTGAGCTACGGTACACAACACTCGCAAACTTCGCTTGATTGCAGAATACGGCTGCATAATCCCTCACCAGCACTCTCACCAGCACCCTCTCCCGCTTTCTTCATTCGCATTCTTTCGAAATTCGACGATGCAGCCTTCTGGCGAGGAGCATACCCGGCCTTTGTACCCTATACGATGCTCCTGGGCCGGCTAAAAGCAACGTTTTCTGCAGCTTTGCTTGCCAAACCACCCAACCACCGACGACGCCTTTTCTTGCTTCCTGCGCGTATCATGACTTTATGAGAAGCAAGCGGATGGATTGGATGGATAGGAGGAAGGTTTATTCTGTTCTGCGATGAGCGCACAAGCGATCGTCCAGCGAGCGTGGGTATGGTTTTTGCTAGCATACATAGCATTTGCCATGTTGCAAGAATCCTAGTTTGGCTGGAAGGGACGAAATGGATGAAATGGATGATAATTCATTTCCGAGTCAGAGGAAACGAAGGGGGTGAAGTGAAATGAAATATGGAGTTATTGCTCTCCGAGACTTGATTAATCATGTTTCTCTTCTTTTGGGGAGAACATTTGAAGAATGGAAATGAAGAAGCTGGAAGGAAAAGGGCGTCGTGCTACACACGCGTTAACTCTTATTTCTTCTAGACGTTTTTGTGGAAACCTTTGCTTGTGTGATTCGAATGGAACCGTTTGAACTTCTGAGAGTCCTATCTTGCTACTGAACACACCTGGTTGTCTGCTGGGGAGTGTCGTGAGGAAGCAGATGCTGTGATAGGGAGGGAGACAGAGTGACGGATGTTGAAGCTTGAGAATCATAAGGTATATTGTATTAAATGTATACTATGACAATAATGAATGTGAAATACATTACTCGTAATCATCTACCTTGTCTTGCTACGCGTTTGGCTCTTCCTTCTTCGTGTCGGCTTGGAGATGGAAGAGGTGCGGCTTGCGGCTTGCGGCTTGCGGCTTGATGATCGGTTGACTCTTTGAGTGAAGCCAGAAGCGATATAACTTGGGTCTGAGAAATCCTGCTGAGAATGGAGGTTTGGAGAATATAAGCGTTGCTCTCTGCTTTTGCTGAATGGAGGATAGATGGTTTTCTGGAGAAGACAAGTGGACTTCTGGGTGAGGCAAAGTCTGCTTCGAGTCTTCGACGCCCCGGATTTCGGGAGGGGATGCGTGGAGTGTGGAAGTCGGCGTCGATGATGGCGATGAGTTTGTGTACTGGCCACGAGTTCCGGGACAGACGGGCGAGGGAGTTGCTTGTTTTTTCTTTCGAGAAACTTCAACGCGTGGGCAGTGATACGACTGTCATGAATCGGTCGGTCTACGGGGAGTGAACTTGAGGTAGATACTTGGAGGAATTACTTGGATTATTCATGATTACTTCGATGGTTCCTAATTACTTGGGTCTTGGATTATTCCTAATTATTTGGATAATTCCTGATTACTTTGATATTTCCTGGTTACTTGGAATATCTCTAATTACTTGAATAATTCCTGGTTACTTGGAATTGTTTCAGTCACTTGGGTCACATCTAGTCACTCAGATATTCAATTTGAGGATGGCAAATGTTCAGTTTGGATTCTTAAACAGCTACCTAGACTTCCACAACGTCAACATTCCCAGCATCCCGTCCATACCTAACCAGCAGCGCTTTCGAATCATGCAAGAATCCACCCCGTACAAAGCACCCACCACTCAGCACCGCTTCAGAATCATGTAAGACCACGCCGAAAACACCCCAAATCCCCCCGCAACAGCAGCACCACTTCCCAAACCATGCAAGAAATCCACCCCAAACACGCCCCAAATCCCCCCGCAACTTCATCACCCTTCCAGATCGAACCATGTACCCCAAACACCCCAAATCCCCCCACTACTTCAGCGCCCTTCCAAGTCCAACAATCCACCCCAAAGTCCAAACACACCCCAAACCGCAACAGCAACGCCACTTCTCTCATTCATGCCACCCATCCCATCCCATGCCACGCCAGAACACGATCAACTTCACCCCACCACCACCACCACCACCCCCTAGATCCCCCGGGCGCCCATCTCCCGGAAGATCCGCTCTCGTGTCTCGGCGTCCGTCTCGCCGTCGCGGCGGAAGGAGCCACGGGCCGACCGCCGAGGAGCAGGGGCGCGAGGAGGGGAAGGACCGCGAGAGGGCCGAGGAGCGCGGCGTGGCGAGGGAGCACGGGGAGGAGCACGGCGCCAGGGGGGAGGAAGACCAGTGGGAGGCGGGAGACGGGAGGCGGGGATGCCGCCAACAAAGCCGTTGCCATCGAAGCCGGCGGGGGCATTAGGCCCGCCGAACTTCACTCCGTCGGTCGGGAGCAAGGGGACACTACCGCTCAAAGTGGTGTCACCTTCACTGATTTCGCCGTCTCCCAGCTCGTCGTCGTTGGCCGCGACGGGGGCACGGGGAGGGTCGGGCCGGCGGGCGGGAGGCTCGGCATTGGCGAGTCCGGTGGTGCGGACAAATTGGCGGGTACCGACGTGCGCAGTGCCGCCGTCTGATAAGTCGCCCTCCTCGATATTTTCGAGAACCGCTCCCCATTGGCGAGGAGCGGGTGGCGGTGCCGGGGCGCGAGAGCGAGAGCGGGTTCGGGGGCGGGAGTTGGAGACGCGGGACTTCTTGGGAGAGACGGTTCCGACCTCGATGGTGTCGGCCTCGGGGGAGACGGCGGCTGGAAGCGGAGCTGGCGGAGGAGTCGCGGAGGCAGCTCGCGGAGTCGGAGCACGGGAAGATTTCTTGGCCGGGGACCTTCTCTTCTCAACACGGGCGGATCGAGTCAGTCGCTTCTCAGAGCGACGAGGAGGAGAAGACTGCGAGCGACGAAGACGGTCTCGCTTTGCCGCCTTGTGAACTTCGGGGCGGCACTTCTCGCAGAAGTACTGTATGTTCTCCGGAATCTCGTCGGGCACCCCCATACATCCATTATGTTGCCATGCCCCGCAATCTTCGCATTGCACCCATATCTCGTCCAAATCATCATCAAGCTGGGTAGCTCCACATTCACAGCGAATGTACTCCTCGTCATCTTTTTTCTTGGACGCTGTCTTCTTGGCCGCCTTCTTGGCGGTTGCACTCTTCTTTGTCGACCTTTTGGGGGGCTCCGTTGGCTCAAGCGATTTGCTCGTGAATCTTGGCTTGGATTTGCCGCTTTTCGCCACCGATTGCTGCACGTTTATGGGCTTCAACGGTTCCTTGCTAGACTTGGATGCAGGCTTGTTTGATGTAGTTTTGGCCTTCTTGCCGGCTGGTTCGTTGGTTGAAGCTGTCGCAGCACGTTTGCGCTTGCCGGCGACGGGGCTGTAGTCACCATCAGACCCGAGATCTTCGAAATCGGATACGGTGGCTGGTTGAGGCTGGCGACGGGGCGGATTGGCTGAGGTGGTTTTGGAGGCTACTGCTGTGTTCTTCTGGCTGGTCCGGTCAGTGACTGCTTGAGGGGCTTGAGCTGTGGCAGCATTTGACCGCTCCCGCGAAATGGGCTTTGGAGGGGGGGCTGGAGGTGGTGTTAGAGCGGGAGGTTAGGCGTGATTGGGAACATGATTATACATACCTTGTGAAGTGGAGGGAGCTTGGTCAGAGATCTCAGGGTCTGGATCGGGCTCGGCAGGAGACTTGGGAGCGTAAACGAGGGGCCAGTCGATCTGGCAGTTATGCGGACGTCGCGTCACACCTTCTGAGAATGCCGGGTACAACATCGCGTCCAAGAAACCGCGCAGCCGTTCGTCACTAGCACCAAGTTGCCAGACGTACTGATAGCCGCGTTCGAGGCCATCTTGAGTGATGCTGTAGGCAGGCGTATTCTGGATCTCGGCAAGTTGCTCGTGGAGGGTTTGGCCCGATTCGCTGCGATGGTCTTCCCAGTTACGACCGGCGAGGGTCTCTCCAACCTGGAAGTCAATGACTTCTTGATGATACACGTCCATCATGGACGTGCGGTCATAGCCAGCGGCATGAAGCTTGACGAAGGCGTCGGCTTCGGCGTCGTTCATGCCCATGAGTGCCACGATGTCCTCGAACGTGTAACCGCGCTGGGTGAACACTTCGAAGATGATGACTTGGACGCCAGTCTCGAGGGCCGACCAGACAAGGGCAGGAGCCTATGATCAAGAGTGTCAGCTTCATGGACGTCAATGTGAAGATGGGAAGATGAGAAGAGGAGGAAGGAGATGAACTGGTGTTGGCACAAGGTGAAGGCAAAGAGGGACTGGACTGCGCACGCTCCATTGCGCGTCAAAGGAGACGCGCGGGAGGAGACGCGCAGGAAGGTGAAGATCAGGTGACTGCGCGCGCTCAAGAGCTCAAGAGAAACGCGTCGCAGACCATCAGCACGCAGCAGAGGGCAGCGCGCAGCAGAGAGCAGGTCGGGGCAGAGAGCAGAGCAGGAACGAAGAGAGAGAAAGTGAAGAACATACCTTGAGAGCATCAGGAACCGTGGGAGGCTCAAGTTCCTCGTCAGAGTCCATCATCTCGCGATTGAACTCATACGACTCAAACTCGCCGGGCTCGTCAGCAGCGAGGTGACCACGAGCAAACTCTTGGAATTCACTACCGTAGTCGGCGGGATCGAGGTTGCCGGGACCAAGATCTTCGCCGTCATTGGCGCCGTACATGTTACCAGCGAAATAGCCGCGAGCAGGCTCTTCGCGGTCATCGGCGCCGTCCATGCCAGCAGCGAGGTTGCCGTGGGCACGCTCTTGGAAGCCATTGGCGTGGTCGGGGTAGGGGTCGGGGTAGGGGAGGTCGGTCTCGAAATTGCCGAACTCGAGGTCGCCGCGATCAAAATCTTCATTGTCATTGGCGCCGTACATGTTGCCAGCGAGATGGCCGCGAGCAGCGTCTTCATGGTCGTTCGCGCCATCCATGCTGCCAGCGAGGTTGCCGCGAGCACGCGAAACGCGAGCACGCTCTTCGATATGATCGGACATGAGGGTTGCGAGGTTGCGAGCAAAGCCACGGAGGCCATTGGCGTAGTCGACAGGCAAGGGCTCAGACATGAAGTTCTCGGGGAGAGCGCGGGTGTCGTCAGCATACTCTTGGGCGTCGTTGAAGGCGCCGTCCATGTTGTAGGCGTTGACGAGGTTGCGGGGAGTGGCAGCGCTAACTTCACCGGAGAAAGTGGCATTGGCGGGGAGCTTGCCTTGGTTGAAAGTGGAGTTAGAGTTCATCTTGGCGGTGATGAAGAACTTGGAGGAGTTGTTGTTGTTGTTGTGTGTGGTGTGAGTGTGTGGAGTGGAAGTGGGCTTGCGAAAGAAGTTGTTGAGACAAAAGGTCGTCGAAGATCTTTAGCGGTTGGTGGAAAAAGAAGAAGGAGGGAAGAGGTCGTCGGCGCGAAGACTTTTAAGCTGGCGCAGCGACGAGGCGGTTCGCCTCAAGCTCGCCTCGAGGCTTAGCGCGGAAAGTCGCGCCAAACATTTGCTCTCGCTAAGATCGCGGTTGGTGATCCTCTTTGGCGACAGCAGCTCAGGGGCGGCGACAGGTTTTCGAGCCGGCGATAGACTTGGAGGGCGCCGAAGCGGGACTGGGCGAATGGGAAAGCGTGGGCAACTCTGAGGTCTTCAGGGGCTTCGAGAGCTCAGGGGTTCTCGACTCTCATGCTTGCTTCGAGGTATCCTTCTTGCTTCGAGGTCTCCCTCGTGTTTCGAGGTCTCCTTCTTGCTTCGAGATCTCTATCGTGCTTGGGCTCTCCATCTTACTTCGAGGGCTCAGGGGCAGAATGTGAGAGCGCGGTTCAGGGGTGAGTAAGTGGCCGAGAGCCAAAACACCCGTGATTCTCAAGCTCTCCTCTTGCTTCGAAATTCCCATCTTACTTCGAAGTCTCCCTCTTGCCTCGGGATCCTCCTCTCGCTCCAAGGACTCAGGGGCAATCCCAACCAAAGACATACGCGTAAACAACAGATCTCGACTCCAAGCTTCCATCTTGCTCTGAAGTCTCCATCCCGCTTCGAGATTTCCTTTTCGGTCCGAGGTCTCTATCTCCTTCCTAAATCTCAGGGGCAGGACTGAATGGGCAGTAAATGCTTTGAACAACTGATGGAGAGCTAATAAGCTCTCACTTTGAAGTTTCCCTCTTGCTCCAAGGCCTCCCCCTCGCTCCAAGTTCTCAGGGGCAGTCCCAAACAAAAACACATGCGTGAATAACAGCCCCTGATTCCAAGTTCCCTTTTTACTTTGAAGTTCCCCTCTTGCCTCAAGATTTACTTCTTGATTTGAGATCTCCCCCTCGCTCCAAGGTCTCAGGGGCAGCCCAGAACGAAAACAAATGCGCGAACAACAGCTCTCGATCCCAAGATTCCCTCCTACTCCAAAGATCCCCTCTTGCTTCGAGCTTCCCCTCTCACATGAAGGTCTCAGAGGCAGTCCAGAACGAAAGCATATGCATGAGTAACAGCTCTCGATTCCAAGTTCCCTTCTTACTTGAAAGATTCTCTGTCATGCTTCCATGTTTCCTTCTTGCTTCCAGGTTTCCTTCTTGCTTCAAGGTCTCCATTTCGTTGCCAAGTCTCTATCTCGCTCCAAGTTTTCACGAGCAAGACAAAACGAGCAGCACATGCGCAAGTGACTTTACCAGCTTCTTCCATCCTTCTCATCACCGTTGCTTGCAGTAGTACAGGCGCCAGGGACTGTATTTCAGACCATGCTACTTAGCGAGATCCAGCCTCACTTTATGCAGAAGCCAGGCCCAGGAACGTATTCGTGACCATGTATTTGTATAAAAAAAAAGACTTCCTTGAAGTATTTGAGATATATATACGGTGACACTCAGACAGTCGTATTAGGCAATGGGTGAACCAAGCTAAGAGAAGAAACTTGGGAAATATGATGCGTCACTCAGCAAGGAGACGTCGAATACTTTAGAATATCATACGCAGCGGATTATTGTCCCGGGGTCAAACACTTCGAATGAGCCACAGCTACTTGGACTACTTCCAGCAACTTGGTTTGTCTCGCAAATCACTTGAGCTTTAGCGTCGTGCAGGCAGTCACTTGCATTAAAACACAATTTTAGCTACGAACAGCCAAAGACTGGATGGGAAAGAACAGAGACACTCACACATGATCAATATATGCCGCCGCTTGCTCGTCAATTTGTATGTTTGATGAGAGAGTACCATGCATGCATTTTTTCTAAAAACTTATTTCGATAACGCCTAAAGAAACCTCCCATGCGGTTGCCCGATAAGAGTCTTTTTCACAGCCCTGGGTATTCCTCCGGTTGCGCCTGCAAGTTAGAACCAAGCGCCAGCCTCCCATGAGATGTTCCTCTTGTCCTGTGTAAGAGACAAGGATTGAATGAAGTTCTGGGAATTCCAGAAGAACAATGGTGTGGAAGAGCATTGCGGACTATGCCATGGTGCGAAGATGGAATTCAAGTGGAGAGAAGACCTTTTCCAAATCTTCTGCGAAGCATCGAGAGCGACGGAGTTGGGGAATCGAGAGCTGTGATTGCTAAGACCATCATTGTCCTTGAATTATTCCAGAAGAATAGTGTTTATGAACTCATGTCGACATCACTGGACAGACCTTCGGCATAGTCGTCGTCGAAGAAAGGAGCCCATGAGGCGCGATTCGCAAAGCGATCCTCGTCCTCCGCACCACCGTCAGTTTCCATCCCATCAGCGAAGTCGTCACGGCCGCGCTTCGAAACCATATTTGTTGGCGAAGGAACTTGAACTTCACCGGGTAGTCGCATGCCCCGATGCGAGCTCACCTGGGCCGTAGCCACCTGTTTCTGTGCCGCGACGAGCTCTGAGAATGTCTGCAGAAGGATCTTCATGTCATCGTCCAGGGCCACGCAGAAGCGCTGTGTTTGGAGGTAGCGCATGGCTGAGAGAGCGTCCAGGTCGAAGACGGAGATCAGGTAAGCGGCGAGCACGGCGGCTGAGCGTTCGTTGCCGCTCTCGCAGTAGACGAGGACTTTGCCTTGGCGGAAGGATGCTGGGGCGGAGCCGAGGCTACCAAGCTGCGAGCGGTAGATGGAAATGAGGTGGTCGTTGATGAGTTTCACGGCGCTGGGGAAGGCATGGATGAGGTGCTGGGCCGATTCAATATCGATGCAAGCGGACTGGATACCGAGCTCCTTGGCAATTCTCTCGGGGTTGAGAAGACGGGCGGCGGCAGACTGGTGGTCTCTCACGGCCACCAGGAGAGTGATGCCTTGTTCGCGGAGAAAGTTGCGGTCCTTGGCTGCCTGTGAGGGACCTAGGTAGAGGAAGGGGAGGATCAGCTGGGCGGTGCGGCGATCCTCGTAGACCCAGTCGGCGGTCTTGTCGAAGGCTTCGTGGCGTCCCTGGGTGATGACTCTCAGATCGTCGACAGTGAGGTCGAATCCGTCGACGCCGCGGTACTCGGGAAGGATCATCTTTCTGTGGCCATGGACGTAATGGACGGGGGCCGTTCCATCGCTCTCGCCCTCGTAGCTGACGGAGTTGAATTGAAGTCCGGGTACTCCGGGAGGTACTGCAACGTGTGGAGGTGAAGGGATTCCCCAGGAAGAGCTGTGCGCACGAGGAGCGCACACAACAACGTCCGGCATTTGGCCAGGTGGTTTTCTGGGCTCTTGCGCTGGACCACGCATGAAGCCGAACTCAGTCCGCGGTAAAGACATGTTTGCGGATGGTTGTCGGTGGAGTCGGGTGAAGGAAGACTCGTGTTTATCTTGTGGCGGCTCCAAGTCGGTTGCTTGGGAAGTAGTGATGGGCGAGTCTCGCGACTTCCAGGTCTAGCCGCAGCAAGGGCGTCATGATGCTTCGACACTTCGCATAAAGCAGTGTCTTCGTGCGGTCCACGTTCCTCCACCAGCTTTCCGTCTCTTTCACAGATGCGGACCATATTCGAGAGTCAAAGGACTCGAGAACGTCGGTCCTAAAAGCCGCCGGGCCTTGGCATCACTTAGGTAAGCACAGGGACATGCTCGATGGTTTTATACACTGCTTCGGATTCAAGTAATTCAAATTCGCACACTCGCTGTCTAGGTAGTAGTTCTACGCTGATGCACACCCACCCCCTTATGTTCATGATCCTTCCAAACGCCACAAACACCAGCTCCTCCGCAATGCGATGTCCCTAACAAAAAAGGCCCCTATCACCTCAAGCAAACTTCTTACTCTCCTTCGAAGTCTCCTCCATCTCCTTCCTCATAATCTCATTAAACTCCTCCCACCCCTCCAAATAAAGATGATGTCCCGCCTTCTGCACGACAACCACCCGGGCCTGTCCATTCTCCCTCTTCTTCTCCTCCTCATTCGCCGTCTTCAACGCCTTCTCCCTCTCCTCCTTCAGTTTCTGTTCCGCCGCAAACCCTCCCGCCACGTCCATCCAATCCCTATCTCCATACATCATCACCACCGGAATCCCCGTTTCCTTCGTGATCGGCTCGCTTGCTCCTGCCGGTGTAATGGGCTTAGGCAGCGGCTGTCTCCCAACCCTCTGGATCCGCCTAATTAGCGGCGAGCGTGCAAACGCTCCGGGCGCCAGGATGTATGCGAGTGCATATTCACCGCTGCCTCGTTGACGAAACAATGAGTACGAATATTCGTGTAGTGCCTGCGCTTCGTCGCTAGGCAAGTGTGAGAAGCGCCGCGATGTCCAGCCGGAGACGAGGCGTGGTCCGAGGGGCCCTGACCAGCGGACAAAGCTGAAAGGAGAGAAGTTTGCGTCCCAGAGATAGACGGCCCATTTGGGCATGCTGCGTTTGGGGGGATCTTTCTTTTTGCTGCTTGTGGATTTCGCACTGTTGGCGCTCTTGTCGCGGCCGTTGTTCACAATGTCGTTTTCGCCATCTTGCGTAAATTCGTTCATCATGGTTGATTCTTCGGGCTTGGGCATGTCGTCGTTCACCGCATTGGGATCTTCAGGGATTCCTACAGGCGATGCTAGTATGAGTTTGTTGAGACGCCCTGGGTACTTGAGGGCGTAGGCGGTTGCCATGTAGCCGCCCATGCTGTGGCCTAGCAGTGTGAATTTGTCAATCTTTTTGAGAATGCGCCACTCCTCGAGCGCATCTATGAACCAGTTCTCGGCCTCGGTAATCTTCCCCTGCTTGTCTTTGGCACTGATTCTGAAGGGTGGCCTGCTGCTCCGCCCCATCCCTAACATGTCCAGCGCATAGAGCTTCCATCCCTTGACACGACTCAGCCCCTCGAAATTCTTATAGAAGAAGCCGAGACCGGCACCGTAACCATGCAGCATGACCAGGTTTTCTTCGACGTCTTCGTCTATTCTCTCGACCGAGAACTCGTTGATGGCTCGGTTCTTGCCGCTTAATTGTACCAGATTCGAATGCCATAGGCGGGGGCCGTAGGGATCGGTCTTAGACGTCGTCCGGACAGGTTCAGCAGATTTTGCGGGGTCCGAGTCGACTGTTCCATTGTTTGCGGAAGCAGCGTTTACAGGGGCAGTAGCAGTGTGTAACTGAGTCGGAGGGGCCTTGAGATATGGGACATAGGAGAGGACACGATGCTCTGCAGCCGCGGGAGATACACTGGCCCACTACCAAAGCATCAGCATTTCTAACCTGAGAATAGTAGTGGCGACTATGTGGATCTCACCCATTGACTGGCACCCTCCTTCAAGCCTAGAGGGAAATACGAGGACCAGTTGCTATTATTACTCGGAGCCTCCTTCTTCTCCCTGTTTCTCGCCAGCATCGGCTGCTGGCCACGACCCCTCGCATCGTCGCTGGACGACTCGGCAGAAGGAGACATTTCTTGGAGATATTGGATTTCGCTATTATCGGCTTTCTTTAGGATTTCGGCGAGGAAGTTCTGGTAGTGTTTGTCGGCGAGGGAGTATAGGTTGATGGATCGCAGGCGCGATAGAGGAACCCGTGAGGAAGACAACTTGGCTCAGAACGGGTGAAAGGCGAAGGAGAGTCCGCCTTTCATAGATCTTTCAGCAAGCCACATTCATCCGTCCCACGGACCGGAGTTAGGGTATAAGCGCAAAGAATGCCCCTAAAGTCTGACAATCCCGAGAACGATGACGAGTAGTGCTGTCGCCTGTCACCTGTGGCGCCTCAAAGCTGGAACATCGAAAGCGCTGGTGCCGAATGAATCGATTGGTTCTCGAAGTTGCAGGCGGCCTTAGCTGAGGATAGTTGCAGTAGTAATTGCAGTAGCAAGTCATTCGAGCGGAACAGGCGTGAAGGCCTTTTTATCTCAATACCTTGATGAACAGAATGCACCCTTCTACAGACTCCGAAACAGATCCCGACTCGCAGCTCCGTCGTCATGTTTGGGCCGCCCCAGCGTGGCAAGCCGCCGGGATGCTCTCCCGCCAAATTAGAGTGTCGGAATCAGCCCCGTGTGGCTGGGCGTGGCACAGTGAAGTCGCGACCGGGGTGCAAACGACTCAAGCTCGACACGCCTCAACTCCATCTCTCAACATCCCAAGCCCAACTTCCAGACTCACTACTCAGGACGCAGTCTTGCGCAATTCAGAACCCGCAATCTGTGACTGTATCTCATTCCAGGCCATGAAAATCCAATAGCCGCATCCACGGGCTCTGTCCGATCTGACACCCGCTCGTAGCGACTCTGACAATAATAATTCCCAGCATCGTTCAACATGTCCGAGGAAAAGCTCGACCAGATCGTCAAAGGAACTCCCCAGCCCGGCTCCCACCTTGCCCTCCCAACCTCCGGCGTCACCACCTCTTCGCCCGGCAATGAACCTCCCATGAGACCCTCCGACCCTTTAGCCTCTCTGCCGTCCTCGCCGCCGCAAATCTACCTGAACCTCCTTATTCTCGAAGCATCTTTGCGCGCCCAGTATCTCGAACTGCGCGCGCGACGGCGTCAATATACATTTTTCCTGACTCTGCTGGGGCTGTGGTTGAGCTATTTCGGATATGCTTATTTTCTCGCTCCGAGAGAAGACGGCAGCGGCGTGGGTGGTTCGGTATACTGGGTTGTGGAGGTGACGGAGAAATTGGCGCTCATGGGAGGTGTTTGTACGGGCTTGTTGGTCTGGGGAACTGGGCAGTGGGAGCGAGGTATTCGGTGGCCGAGGCGCTGGCTAGGGATTACGAACCGCGGATTGCGGGGATTCAATGCTAAGCTGGTGGTGATCAAGGGGCCATGGTGGAAGGAAGCTCTCTCCATGCTGGCATTCTTCTTCTCCAGCGGCCTGTTTTCAAATACGCCGAGCAGCTCCTACAGATACGTGGACCACGCGCTGATGATCGAGGCGGAAAAGGAGGCAAAGACGGGAAGTCTACATCGAGGCCTACCAAATATACACGAAGACGACGATCCACATGGACGAGAAGAAGACTTGTCGCCTGGAGGAGATCATGTGCAGCTTCTGCTACTCCCCAAGCCCTTTTCTCCCGGCTTTCGCGAGAATTGGGATATATATCGCAGTGAGTACTGGGCCAAGGAGAACGAAAGACGAGCAATCCTGCGCGCTAAACTAAAGGAACACGATCGCCGCCTGGCAAAAGAACAGGGCGGATGGCTATGGTGGACAGGCTGGCGAGGCTGGCGACGAATCAAAGGCAGCAGACGGCCCGGAGACATCGAGAGAACGAATTCGCACGGCCGACACGGAGAGAAGATAGACCAGAGAAGGCGTCGTAGCGGCAGCATCAGAAGCAGCTCCTTCGGCTCACGCAGCTCAACACCCGTTCCCGACGGCGACGACCATCTCGGCCCCGGACGCACGCGAGCTGGCAGCACCGCCTCCAACGCATCTGCTGGTGGCTCCGAGCGACGCAAGAAGAAAACACCTAGAATGCCACGGCTCACACCGGCAGGGTCTCGAGCCGCGACGCCCACGATGCCGGAATGGAGTTCTCCTCTGCAGCGGGAGAATAGCTTAGGGCTGGAGTCCGATGATAGCGAGCGGCCCATAACGCCGCAGTCTAACGATGGAGGTTCGATGAGGTCTTTGAGGGGTTCTGCGAGGGGCAGTAGTAGACCTGGTACGCCGAGGGAGAGCGATGGGGGCTCGATGAGGTCGTTGAGGGGTTCTACGAGGGCTAGTGAAAGGCCTATTACGCCAAGAGAGAGTGATGCGGGTTCAACGAGGTCGCTGAGGGGGTCTGCGAGGGGGAGGGGTGGGATTAGTCCTGTGCGGAAGGAATCACCGTGAGAAGGAAGTGTTTGAGTAGTCTATCAATACCCATGTTATGGAGCCTTGTCTTTTTTCCATGCATGCAGGCGACCCTGTCATTGCGTAAGTGCGTTCGATCATCATGCAGTTCCGTGTCGTTGCGAATAAATTCCTCATCTAGTCAGCGGGCTTCGAGTTTTCACCACCTCGAAGTCGTCAAATCGCCAATTGATCTCCCCTTGGAATTTTCTGCAGCCGGTCAAGATGGCCCGTGTCCGCACCCTGCGCACGCTTACGAGAAGCTTGCTGTCCCTCCACCTTTTTTTTTTTTTTTTCCACATTTATCCCAGACCTCCCGAGAATCCATGGTTCGAATTTCGAATTTCAGAGCGACTGCAGATTTGTTTTTTTTTTTTCATCCTGGTCTTTATCCGCACTAATCCCCATGCGTTTTTGTACCGCTTTGTTAAGCCTATTCTCATCAATAGTTCACCACGGGCTTGTGGTTTAGTGGTATAATACTCCCTTAGCATGGGAGTGGTCCGGGGTTCGATTCCCCGCGAGTCCAGTAATTGGAGGTTTAATTCCTCTGTTGTCCATATGTTTTTTTTCGCTTTTGGTGTCAATTTTGTCATCGTGCTGTGTGTGAACTATTATTATTGGCTTAATAAAGGTGGTATCTTTTCTTCTTCTTTTTCTGATGTTCAATTGATCGGACAATAATACCTTGCTTGAGCCTTGCTGTGGCACCACGCATGGGACAGCCCCAGACATGCTGCTGTGGTTACTCTTTCAATCTTTGAATTTACACACGTTTGTAATTTTTCTATTCTGAATCTATATGCTCCCTCTGGCTCTCTCTCTAGCTCACGATTCTGCTTCTTTGGTTTGACCAGATTTTGCATATTGGAGGTTTTCCCGGAAATTGCAAATATATACTTTTCTGAGTTTTCCTAACAAAGGCCACAGGCCGGGTCGCTCAGACAGTCGTGCTCAGAAACTGGGACACGTTGGATGGGAATACGAAATAGTTGGAATTTCCCCCATGAACAGTCATGTTTTTCATGATGGGACTTGGAATAATGGACGAGCGAGTTAACTGTGAGTAATGAGAGTTTCGAGATCCAAGCCTTTGAGAGCTTGGAAACTTGAAGCTAGCTGATACAGAAAGGTTTTCTATCCCGGGATCTAGAGTGAAAAGGAGGCTTGAGAACTAGGAGATCGAGGAGTCAAGCCAATTTTTGGTCGGTTGTCACTAGTGCCCTTGGAACTTGGAGAAATTGGAGAAGTTGAGACGCACTTCAAACTTTGGAAAGATGGAAGGTAGGTTCCATTTTTGGGTAAATGTAGAAGGCCGCCGCAGAGAATAAGAGATCATAGATTGATTATTTATTTGAAGAGAGAGAGAAACCGGATCAAACCTGCAGGCCTGCAGCCGACGAAGTGACAAAACTTCATGATCTGTTTTTTTTTTTTTTTTTTTGGAAATGTGCGATTGTAGAGTCGTAAGAACATGGAATTGGTTCCAGCTTGCAAGAAGAAAAATAAACCGAAATTTGCGAAATTGAGATTTCGGGAATGAGCTGCTATGCCGTGGTTATGAGAAGGTGTCGCGTCATTTCTAGATGGTCTGGATGTTTCTGGAAACCTGATGCGAGAGGGGAGGCGGTTTCTAAGGATTCTCGAAGTATTGGTGGGAGTGAGATGATCACATGTGAGTGTGGAGTGATGAGTGAGAAGAGGTGATCGAAGGATTTGGATTTAAGACACAGGGGTTTTGTTTTGTGTCTATGTGATATATAGAAAATCTTGAAGCGCACTTCTTCTCACAAGCTTGTGATATAGGTAGCTATCAAGACTGGAAGAGCCCGAGGCTGGATATGATCCAGATAATAGTAGCGCGTGACTAAAAAGAAAACATACCGTAAAGAGCAGAACGGACGGGGTATTAGCCTGAGAAATCTCCTTGCTCGAGAATCCACGGAGATGGAGAAAACGACGGGGTAGGGTATAATGAGTGCCAAAAACAGGAAACGGAACGCCAAAACAAAGCAGAAAAATGAAGCAGCGCCGTCAAACCCTACCCCAGTAACCTTGACCCAGTAATCCTACCCCAGTAGCAACGCCGTGAATATCCACCTTTGCCGAATGTTGCCCGTTTCCATGTCCGTCGTAAAGACCCCTAAGCCATAGTATACCTATGCGCGTATCCCATCATATAACCATCTCAAGCACCGCCCCCTCGCTTCCTCGGCACAATCCTCCTCCCCCTCCTCTTCGCCACAACAGCCGGGTCCCAGACGCCCGCAAAGAGGTCATCACACTCATCTTCATCCTCAGAATCAAACACCACTGTCCCGTCCTCTTCCTCCCCATCCAGTTTATCCACTCTATTCTCTAACCCACCCTTCCCCATCCCTTCTCCACTCCACTCCTCCTCGCCAGCATCGTCCGCATCTCTCCAATCCACACAACTAGCCACCCTCTTAGTCTCCAAGATATATTTCCCAATCTTATAGCGTTGCGTAGCTTCTTTGGCATCAACGTATTTCCAACCTAGCACGGCGCTGCAGATGGTACAGGATATGTCGGCGACGACGTGGGCGCCGGTTACTAGTTGGCGGCTGCAGGCGCGGCCGATGCGGGTGTTGATTAGGTCGCGGGATGTTGATGGGGGCGAGACGAGAAAGGCGCGGCCATGGCGGCCGGTGAAGCCTTTGGATACGATTTGGGAGACGAATGCTATGTCGGTTGCGCAGGTTGAGCAGCGGAGTGTGTCGGGGGAGGTGCGGGATAGGGTGGGTTTCTTGATGGACGGTTTCTTCTTGGTAGACGGTTTCTCTGTTTTGTTCGCTTTCAGATATCGACGGCGAGAGAAGAAGTGGGGTTCGGGGGGGGAGGAGCTGGGCGAGAGCGAGGGGGAGCTGCTGAGTGAAGTGGTCGAGGAATTTGAGGCCTCGGATGGGATGCTGGTGGTTGAGGATTTGCGGCGACGGAAGGGAAAGCTGGGGAGGAGATAGAGAGGGAATACGGGTCGCGGATGCAAAGCCACAGTGTCCGCGGGCATGATTGTAGAGACAAAGCTGTCAGAGCTGTCGTTTGTGCTCTCGGGCAATAGCTCGGCTTGTAGAGGAATGGAAATGGCTCATTTGGGGTCAAGTGAGTAGGTGCAAACTGCAATCAGCGATGGTACATGAGGGAAGCCGAAGCACAGACTGGCATACCGGTGACAGACATACCTTAGTCGGATACCACTCTCAAAGGGCTGAGGTCATGAGTCGTTTCATCGAAGCATCCCAAAGTGACGAACCACATGAACGACTTCCCCACTTGGCAACCGTCGTGTCACCCTCTCCGCGCTTTCCGATAAAGCGCGAGTCCTTGATAAGCCCGAATGCTCTGGTATATCCTAAATACTCGAATAGCGGTATTGCCAACGCACATCGCATCCCTACATCAATGTAATTACTTTCACCGTCCTTTGCTCCTACCCGCACCTGGTCATAGTAATACATGCAGAAGAAGTCCGAGAGGTTGGCTTGATGGGCTGTCTTTCGCGTGCTGTTACTGCTACCTTAGTCTGTAAGTCACCGGAGGTCGATAACTTTCTCATTCAGCACGATATAGAAGACGCTTTCAGTCAATGTTCAGAATGGACAACGATCGTGACAAAGCCGTTGAGAAGAAAGGCCAATATCCCAATAACCAGAACAAGATCAAGTCTGGGATCGACTAAGCAGAATAAAGTCATAGCCAGGCACGTGCCCCACGCTGATTGGCCGTCAAGCGCTAGCGTGCCCCGCCTTTCTCCCCAAAAACGCTTTCTTGCGACCACCGGCGGACGCCTTCTTAAACTCTCTCCTCAGTCTTGCGCCAAAACCGAAGCACCACGAACTTTTTTCAACTTATCAAATCGCTGCCACCGCAACCCTGCCTCTCGCCTTCACACCCTCTCCAGTACCGCTCTCCACAAGATCAATCCCAGCTCGAAGTCCGACTTGCGCCCTCCACCCGTCGCTGACCATCGTCAATCCACAATCCACCTTCACCGACACTCTAAAATCCATCGAGAAACCACCGAAAATCAGTCGCAATGGCGTACAGTAAAATGAATAATAATTCCAGTAGTAGTAGTAGTAGCGGCAGACGTGCCAACGTCCTTGCCAGCTGCTACGCTGTCGACTCTTCGGCCATGCTGAAGGGCTTCCACTACTCCACTACCGGCGCCGACGGTATGTGAACTTTTCGCGAACTGCCCTTTCCTCCCCCACTATCCCAATCACAAATCGAACCCCGACTGACATCTCCCAGGGGCAAAGTGGTATCCCTGAGGCTCTGTGCTCAGGGCTCGCCACCCCCCCATCAAGCCCCCCTCTTGCGGCCCTAACGTCAGCCAACGAGCTGGCCCTCCCCAAGAAACGTCAAGTTTCTGGGAGCAGGTCGCCGCGACATCGCCGCAAAGAGGGGGCAGCGTACACGATCCGGGAAGAGTGTGAGAGGCTCTTCTGCGACACCTTGCAGTCTACATTTCCGGGTGAGGGAAATGTCGTACGCGCAGGCTCGGTCGGATCGCGTGCGCACGATCGTGCGAATCGTATAAATACAAATACGACCATGAATAGGCTTTCGCCGCCAGAATCTGAACACGACAAGCAGATGGAGGCGAGAGGCTATTTCGGGAGACGGAATAAGAATGCGGTGTTGGCTTGGATGGAGGTGTGGGACTACGTGGGTGGGTCGAGTTTTAGGGGGTTCGTGGTGGGCGACACGCTGTTCTTCTTTTTCCACAATGGGGATGTTGGGCGCGAGCTGAAGCAAGGGTATGTGAATTTCCTTGCCTTCTGTTCTGTTACGAGGTTGGGACGAAGTTGGGTGTTAGTCGAGTGATGCTGACATACTACAGACTCATGGCTATGATTGAGCTTGCCGACTCGACATTCGCCTGCTCCAAGGTCGTAGTCTGTCTCGACCGAGCCATCACCGACGAAGACGGACAAGCCTTGATGAAGAATTTGCAGTGGGTAGGCTTCGAGCTGATCACGCTTGATGCCTGGTCTGGCAAAGTCGACACGACTAGTAACAAGTGGTTGTTCTTGTCCATGGAAGTTTAGGCAGGGGTCCAACGATTTGGAGCGGAAGGTTCAAAAGGGCTTAGTAGCGATTGCAGATTCTTGCGGGCGCTTTTCCAATTGCTATGCATGGCTTAGGAAGTTCTACTGTAGTCTGGCGAATCCCTTCAACGTTGTCTTTTAGCTGTTATGAGCGATACTCTGGGCAGAAAGTTTAATACAACGCTTCCTCCAATTTCAGATACACCACCCACACCTCTTCACAACATTGATCGTCATTTTTTGGAAGAAGCGCATTTGATACTCCGATTCTTCCCACACTTTCTTTATTTTCGCCGGACATGAATTTTGAAAATGCCTCGCCCCAATTCCCCATGCTCGCATCTGCGGACATACAACAATCACTCCTCCGCTCACAGTGACCCCAGTGGTGATGGTCGCAAAATTCCTCGTGCCCGACCCGTCCAAAAAGCTGATACGTCGTCCTCGGTGGCTCTTACGCCCGCATCTCGACTGCCCGCCCACTATCTCCTCCGCCCCGTGCTTTCTGGAGTTGGAGGAACGGACTTTGCATGCCATGCGATTGATTGCTGTGATGGAAATCTGAAAGGATGAAGTAAGGTAGCCAGTGTAGGTAGTTCTTCTCGTGCCTCTTCCGGCCAGGGCTGTCCTCGTTCAACCGTCATCAGAACAGAGTCAAGACTGCGTTATGATTTATTCCAGGTCCATGACGGGTGTTGCTTTTACCTAGACCCCGTCTGGGGCAATATCTGAATCTAGGGCTCTAGGGCCGCCTTTCCCAAAGCCAAATGTAAAACACTCTGATTATAAAGATTTCTTTCATAGGTAATCGGGCAGACTGTATCTGCGTTTACCAACCAAACCAGTAGCACATCTCTTACCTGGTACCTAGGCTTTCGGTTTTCCACACTCACACACAACGCCTCTGAAAATTCATACCCACCTAGCCTTTGCTGAGTATTCCCATCCCTCTTCCCTTGTTCGCCGGCTATAGGTAAGCATGAATAGACGTAACTTGTTCAGAGCATTTCGGAAGTTGAGAATAAAGGCTAAACACCAAATGGGAGAAACCTGAAAACTGAAAATGAGAGCCTGAGAGGCGTGGCAGATCCGATCTTCGGGGTTGGCATGTGCCCAGTTACCTAGGTAGGTTGGGAACAACCTTTGACAGGCAAGGTTTGAGTTTTTTTTTTTTTTTTTTGTCAAGATGGGGTCTGGGACCGGGGGTTGTTGGAGGAAATGGAATGCAAGGGAAGCAGATAGGTATGTGGAGGTTGATAAGTGTTTGTGGGAATGGAATGAAGGAAGTGGATTTTATGGTAGGGAGGTGGGAGGGGGAAGATGGATGGTGTGGGATGGTAGGATGTAGGATTGGATACCACGTGGACTAAGGTAGTGGGGAGGTTGGTGTTGGCGAGAGATGTGGAATAGGGGGATAGTATTGTGGTGATTTGAGCGAGAAGCTGATACAAGCGAGAAGCTGATAGACAGGGTGTGGGGTATGGGTCTGAAGATCGTTAGTTACCTAGGTAATAATTGGCTGTATTATGTGAGGAGTCGATATCCTTGGAAGACTCAAGACACCATTCAATTCAAACACGATGGGTATTGGCAGCTATGAGCTCATGGTTTTCGAACTTCGAACTTCTGTTTCTCCATAGTTCATGCCCATATACTCACGGCCGCTAGCACCTATCTCGCAATCGAAGTTTGCGGCTCACCTTGCTACATGTAAAGAGATATACATATCCCAACGACACGGATATGATCTACAGAACACCAATCAGCAAGTAGATTGTAACTTGGAGATCATCTCCTCAAGTACTCAAACTCAGGCAGGAGATAGAAGGTCGAAAAAAACTTTATCGTCATCGTTCGGTATTATCTTGCGAAGGAGTAAGGCAAAGGAAAGTGTCATCCAAAGCCCCAGGCAATTCTCTTTCCTCCATCCATCATACAACAGCACTCAGAACACAGACAGAATAATACAAGGTTAAGCGGTCTTCCTAGACATACCGTTGCGTTCCATTTCCCATCGCTTTTGTATACCAAACCCCTCACACCTAGCCATGTCCCAGATTCCCGTAACTCCCTAGCCCACCTGAAGGCAGCCCGATAGAAACACAGACATTAGATCTCAACACTCTCTCATCAGCTCAACCCCTTTGTCCCACGATTCCACTCAGACAACACTCTCTTTCTTCCTCCCCACCACCATGTCCACAAGTTCCTGTTGAAGTCCCGAACCACTACCGTCTAACAGCAGTACTCCAAGAATCAGTCCCCCAGCTCACCGGGCTCGGTGGCGGCGGCGCCGGTGGTGCGTACTCATTCACCTCATTCTCATCCACAAAGTCAAAGTTGAACCACGGCTTGGGTGCTGATTTCATCTTCGTATCCAGTGTCAAACACACATCTTGTCCGAGTGTTGGCGAAGTAAGAGAGGAGAGACGACGACGTGGGATAGGCAGGGGCGAGGGTGCGTAGATTGTGGTATTTGCCGTGGTGGTGGTTGGATGACTGGGGCTGGAGGCTGGCATTTTCTTTTGATGTTTGAGGGTCGTTGATATGGGTTTCGTGGAGGGTTCGAGGAGGAGGTAGAGGTGGTTGAGTGTGTGATTCGTGTGATCTGGCTGTGTAGACAGATAGATGGTTTGCCGTTTGGTTTGGAGGCAAAAGCGAGAGGGTATCTGGAGTCTGAGATGGTGATTGTCGATTGAGCCTTGCTGCGGAGAGAACACCGTGACTTGAGGCGAGATAGGGTTCGGCAATAGACGGGGGATCGGAGGCTGCGTGGTGAACAGACAAGATTTCGAGAGTCTGGGGTTGGGTTTGGAACTTGAAAGCTTGGTTCTGTGAAGGTTCGAGAAAGGCTTAAGTGGCAACAGTCCGGAGAGTCGGGGCGCGGGAAGGGTCGGAAGGCGGATGGACGTATTTGTAGGCTGGGTCCTATGGTTTCGGTTTGGAAGGAGGCTGACAAGTCACCGCAAGTCCTGCGAATGGTCAGCTCCTGAATGAAAGGAATGATGATTAAGTAGGCAGACGGCAAAGGACGCGTGGGGTTTCGTAAGGCTAGCAGGGAAAAGAAAGAAGGGGGGCGGAATCGCGGGTTCAGGGCCGAGAAGCTGGGGATTTCTGGGGATTTCTTACGACGTGGGGTTTGCTTATTGTCGGAGATATTCGGGGTGCGAAAGAAGGGCGTGGTGGGCACGTAAGCTGGGTGGTGATATGGGATTTGATGACGGGTGAGCGTAAGTCAAGTCAGTCCAGAAGAATTATCCAGATCGGATAGGTAGCTGAGTTGGAACGACGAAAAGTGCGAACAGGACCGAGCAGGAGGAATGGGGGAGGGAGCACACTTTTATTCCCAGCACTCCAGCGCGTCCCGGGAGTGGGATTGGCATGTTTCGTCTGGTCTCTGCTTGCATGCCTGCTTTCAGCCGGGACCGGTTCGTTGGGTTTTCCTTTTTTTTGGTCCTTTTTTGAAAGCTAAACCTCGTAGGGAACAGGGAAGCGGCTTGTAACTGCTCGTGAGGAGCATCAACTGGTCCAATTTCGGGCAGGGGATGCGGGAATTCCGATAAAAGGAAACAAATTTCAATCGGGCCCTTTTGAGCTAAACGCAAGGCGAACGAGCCGAATCTACATGTACTTACTATTGGGTGTGCGAGGAGGCTCGAGCACAGGAAGGGTCTTTTGTCGCGTTCATCGCCCCTTTTCGGCAAGGGATCACACTGACACACGTCGCTCTACCCCAGGTATTTCGTACCCCGTACCCTAGTGTTTCTTTTCGCCTCTGCCGAGACCGGACCACCGCCAAAGTCCATTCCCCAGTTTCACACAAGGATGACATTAGTTTCCGCTGTCGTGGAATCTGATGGCTCAATGTTGTCGACTCTGACTGTGATGATTGACGAAGCCGTCGCGGTCTCGCCACACCCAAGTTTGTGAACGCTTGCGTAGACCGTGGGGTGTTAGGCTCAAGGGCTTGTGGGGTCCCCAGAACCCCAACAAATGCCGGCAACGTGGCGACGACAGGGCCGCAGGAATGACGGGAGGCTACGCCTGCCAATTCCGGGAACACAGCCATCAATGCCAGCTCCCGCTGCCTCGGCCTGCTAGCATGATAGCATCCACCGCCCGTCGCCTGTGTTTCATATCGTTCCTGATTCGATAAATGGGAATATTGACCATACCACGCCACTTCATTTGGCCTAGAGTCACCACCTTCCGTGCCTATCTTGCTTCATCGGGACTTGCGTATCGAACATAGTATTGCCGGTCCGTGGTCAATAATTGCCAACCATTAAGATTTCCATGGCATGAACATATGTGGTGGATGAAGTAACGCAGCACGCTTGCGGCCCGGCTTCCCCGCAAACACCCCCCCCCGCAAACACCCCACGCGCAACTACCTTAGCTTTCCCGCCCCCACACTTTTCTCCAGACGCCAAGAAATGTAGTCCGTAGGGCTAGTCGCTAACATACAGGTCGCGGCAAGGCGTGTGGGGGCTGCAAACCGCCAGGTGTCAACATCCAGCGAGGCCGGAGGAAACCATCCCGTCCTTTCCAGATGAAACGGTGAGAAACATGAAATATGCCTCTGGAATTTAGATGTTGCTGTCTTCCTCCAGGCCATTCGAGGTCAGCGAAAAGGCGTCTGGACTAAAAGTCTAAAATCCTCTTTAAAAACAGCCTACGAAAGGCTATTGGTTGACACTCAACCTGCATAGCTTTCCCAATTGCCATCAATCCAAGACCCCAGTCTACACGACACGATCCGAGTCAACCCAGCTGTCCTAAGTTATCAATCATCAACCTAGCCGGCAGCGCTCACTCCAACTCACCAAGCCCCCAAGCCTTTCTCTCTCAGCTTGTGACAACACTCGACGGTCCTTGCCTTACAGCGCCGCAAAGGCCTCATTGTAGTAGTGAAGCAGACTATCGAATGGGACTCGATATCTTCCCGCTAGCCCATGAACTGACTCTTCAGGCTACTAAGTGCTAGTGATGGTGTCTTGTCCTCCTCAAAGCCAGAACATCACCCCTTCGCACCATCTCCCCTCTCCTCTGCGCCTACATCTCAATCACAATTCCTTGTCCATCCCCACAGATCTGCCTACCATACCTCTAGCCCAGGCTCACACACGCGTCTCAAATTCCCCATCACCGCAACTGAATCCAGGCTGCTAGACACGACTTCAGGCAATCCAAACCCTGTATTCCAAGCTACCAGACTCACAGCGTCAGCTCCAAACATCGTGTGTTCCTAGATTGGATCACGACGGTCGGAATCCTGTAAATCATTGGGAAGGAAGAACATAGGTGATTAGAAACGCCTGGAGCAATCATGGCGATTGCGAATTCACCAGAGTCACTGCACGCTTTGGCGACAAGCTCATGAATCTCGGGGCGGGAAGAGAGAAGATGTGGGTGTGGGATACTGGGTTCATGACGAACAGCCCCTTTCACTTACCTCTGCAAGACTACAGCTCACTAAGAGGCCACACTTCAGAGGCCTTTATGCAGGATGCTGGACTCATATCTAAACTCTTCCACATCCACACCCTACAAGACTGCACAAGAACCAGCGACTCACTACAAAGGGCTTCGTATAGGCAATCAAGAAACAGGGAGGGACTCACTACAAAGATCTTTGGTACAAGCAGTCAGTCAGATTTTACAACACCACATCACAAAGCAAGCAACAGTCACAATCACAAGCACATAGCACAACCAAGTTTCGCAAAGAAAGACCGATTCCCATTTCATCGCCATCCAGTCCCACAGGGAATCCCAGTGATCTAAACTAAGCCACTGAAAACCCATACCATATCGTGACAATCCCCCATATTCCGAATACCGCTCGACACCATGAGTCGCATGATATCTGTCTGTTGTATCCGATCCATCTGTCTGTCTGTGAAGTCTTGTCTAAGCAGCGCAGCGAAAGAACGAAGATGAACTGGTCTGATGCGAAAAGGCGTGATTGTCGAAAGCGTCAGCGAGCAAATAACGAAAGCTCAAAGAGTGTATCGTCGTTTTGGCGAGTGTCGATCAGTCCGATGCGAATGAAGAACGATGCCGGCTTTGATCGAGTAGTTGGCGGAGAATGGAGAAATTGTCGGAGATGGGTACACTGGAGAGGATGATGAAAGTGCTGAGAGGACACTGTGCAACCCATAGAGGGTGCAGATGCAACCATGAAGGATGCGTGCAAACCATGAAGGAATTGCAAACGTGTGCGTAGTTTGCAACACGAAGAAGGGCGCAAGAAGGCGCAGTGGTGTTTGAAACCGATAACGAAGTAGAGAATCATACAAGATGTCGAATGCCGTAGATGTTTGAGACGCCGCCCATGATGAAGTGCCCAGGGGTATCATTGTGCCATATGCGCCAAACCGACAAACAACTGTCCACCCAAGACGACGTTCCATGCTGGAAGAAGCATGTCCAACCCGAAAGAGACGGAGTCATAGAATTCTGACCACCAGCGAGCTGTGGTAGAGTCGAAGAACGTAGGTGCAAAGTGGGGGACGAGACCGAACCGAGAGAGAACCATGCGAAGTAACCAGAGAGTGTTGTGAATGCTGAAGTCCATTCGACAGTAAACGCTTCGAAGCAGACATGTCGAGTAGGAGTTCATGCAAATACGTGCGCAATGGACTTAGAGAATCTTCGAGTACTTGATCGCGACTTGCATGGGGGTCACGTTATGCTTGTTCTGAGTTGCCTCGTTGAACAATTGGGCAACACGATCCCACTTCTCGGTGGCGACCTTCTTCTCAATCTCCACGAGAAGCAGTTCATTCTCAGGCGTCCAGATATTGGCTTGAAGACGCGACTTTCGATCCTTGATCGACATCCACTCCTTGCCCTCGGCGGCAAAGAGGACAGGGGCGGTACGGTTGTAACGGTTGTGAACACCGTTCGCGGAGAATTCCGGCTTCAGACCACGAGCGACACGGTCTTCGTTGAGCTTGTCAGCAATTTGCTGCCACTTCATATGATCATTCTCGACCATGTTGACAATCGCGATGTTCTCTGGATCATTGGCACCAATGGTCTTCTTGGTCATCTTTGTGTTCTGGCCAGTGGGACGGGTAAGGCCACGCTTGGCCAGCACGGCATCCGAGATCTTGGTGGAGTCGTGGTTCAGGCGAGGAGGCTTGTTGACGCTGTTGAGGTTTGCCAAGTGGGCAAACTTGGGGTCGACGTTGTCCGCAGTGATGCGGGAGCGGCTGCGACTGGAGGAACCAGCAGAGCCGGCACGCGAACCAGGCTTGGTGACTCCGGCTTCTGAGCGCCGAATTGGGTTGATCTTGTCGGAAGTGGCGGAGGGCGTCATGATGGTCTCGCGACGCTGATCATCCTCGACAACATTCTGAAGGTTGGCGGGGGTGAACGGGCTGGCAGAGCCGTTCACACCAAAGTCTGGAGCTGGAGTCAGTATGATCGATCGAAAGGACAGGATGCTAAGCAACATGAAGACTTACCACTGCCGCCATTCTCATACGACTCGGTATCGTAGCTGTCGTTGTCGGTACGATCCTCGAAGAAAATGCTGTTCGAGAGTCGACTGTAGATGATGGAGTTTCGACCAGCATCGTTGCCAATCTGAGGGTTTCCGACCATGCCGCCATAAGGCTCACCGGCATAGGCTCCCACGTAGGGGGAGTAGCCAGTGTTGGCACCGGTATCGGCACCTTCGGACTGGCGGACAGGTGACTCCCGGACAGGCGACTCAGGGACAGGAGACTCCCGGACAGGAGACTCTGCGCGAATGTCCGCAAGCCTGGTCAAACGATCCACATCGCTGAGAGCTTGGGGGTTGGGTGGGGGCGTCTCAGGCTTGACATAGAATGGGTTGGAGCGATTCATCTGGCGCATCAGTTCGCGGTCCATGTTTGCGGAGATCTGTCACAAACCCAGAGTTAGCTGCTTGTCACTATGGAAGAGCCATGAACGGCCATGTGTGCTGCTGTTGTTGCATTTGACTGTTGTCAAAGCGCCGACCGCAGCAAAGACTTGTGTGTGTTCGCTGGTACGACAGTAGCGCCGCACATGGGGGGATTTGGCATCATGGCTGTGTGTAGATGGGGATTCGTTTCATACCGGGTGTTGAGTTGACTGTAGTTCATATGTTAGAAGGCTTTCTCGGAGAGAGGTAATGTAGACGCGGGAAAGACCTCTTGGAATGCAGCACTGCAAGTCAGATGAGGGAGACACTTGGTAAGTATCACTCATGGCGGAGCAAGAAGCAGACCAGAAGACCGTGGAGTATGGAGCAATGCGGTGAAGGATTGGAACCAGCCATTACCATCACGCAAAGCGCAGACCAACTTCACAGAAGTAGTCACGGCAAAGAGTGATTGGGTAGCAACCATTTTCTTTGTGTAGAGGTGGAAAGGTTTGTGGAGCAAAGAAGAAGAGTGGGATAAGCTGTTAAAACGTACCTTGAGGTTGGTCTTGGTAAGTGACGGAGTTCAAGAACTAGTGACTTAGATCTGCGCAGCCAAAGGTCAGCAAATGTTCAGCAAAGAGGTCAATGGGTGACGCGTCAAGTGTGGAGTGGGGAGCTTGCGGGCGCGCAGCAAGTGGGCAATGCGCGAAGCAAGTGGGCAAGGCGCGAGGTTACTGTTGACATCGTTGAGACTTTGGTCACACTCCATGGGAGGCATACCAACAGCCGCCGCGAACAGAGGCGCGGGCTGAGCTCAACGACATGAAGCTGTGCGCGCGCACGCAGCAGAAGCAGCGACGTGCAAGCTCATCAAGGTCGCCGAAAGGACGAGGCGGCGACGAGGTCGGCCAAGCTAGATTGGGAGGACTTACTACTGGTGCAACAAAGTGGCTCGTGGTATTGTCGGACGAGGGGCAGAGTGGACGGGTTGCGGTCAGGTTGCGGGCGGTCACGGAGAGGGAGAAGGGTGGTGGAGGAAAGAAGAGCAAGGAGGAGCTCGGGCGGCAACGAAGTGGTTTTATGCCTGCGGCTCGAGAGCTTCACACTAGCGCAGAATTGAGGCGACGGCTGGGGTTAAGTGTTTGCTGAGACAAGGCCAGCCGCTGGCGGGCACGGTAAGCGACGCCAAGAGGCGCGATAGATGTCGAAGATATTCCTGTATATCCAGGAGTTTACAATGCGTGATAGAGTTAAACTGTCTACTGGGCAGGGCCTCCCATTTGGGCCCCCTTTCTCCTGAAAGATGCAAACTGACTGGGCCATCAATGACCTTGGGCATCTCTTCCCGTCACTGCGAGGACCCGGGACGACTTGAGCCCTCCGAGATGCGCAGTAGATGTCAACAATGTTCCTGTATGCCCAGGAAGTTACAATGCTTGTCAGAGCTGAACTGTCGCTGAGCGGGGAGCCCACCATGGAGCCCCTATCTCCCGGAAGGGCAAACTGACTGGACCCTCAATGACCCCTTGAGCATCTCCTCTTGTCACTACAAGGACGAGTATTCACTTTTCAAGGACGGAGTCTGATCTTGTAGGGGAAGCACTTGTTTCATCGCCATCTCTGTGTCTGCCTCGACACAAAGCCATGAGTTCGTTGAAAGAAGATATCTTGAGCTGAAGGCTGACTACCAAACAAGGAAACATAGGGATTGCTTGTCCTTCAACTCTGAATACACCGCTCGACGACTACAGCGCAGTGCGTCGGACAGAAAGATCCTCGGGGATACATTTTGAGGCTCAGGGGCTGACATGAGACATCAAGCTCCTGCTCAGGACCACGTCTGGTCTTACGAGCTTCACTCGAGCCGAACCTGGATATCATAGTGGATATAGTCAAGACGTCTCGACTAAAGGATCGCTCCAAATGGCCAACGATATGAAAGGCTCGGAATCTGAGTCCAACGAGAACGGGTTATCTTCCTCGAAAAAACTGTCCCAGAATATGGCTACAAGCGCAACACCACACCAGGGGAACGAGCATGGCTCGGTGGAGAACTACACTTGGTCTCACAGTCTTTCTAGCGGCAGGAAATCATCACATTACGGAGGAAGATATGAAGGTACAATCTGGAAGAAGCAATGGGCTGCCGCTGCTTCCCGTTCGCAAACAGCAACTTGAAGTCAAAACATTGAGAGCTTGTCATTACCAGACGAGGCACAAGGGCCACTACCTACGAACTCCACGGGATCCGACTAGATCCTCGGGCTATCTACCTGGAGCTCTCAGTGTTCCTGAAAACACTCGGGTTGGCACAGTTGGGTGCTTCAGTCCAGATCAGCTAAGTATCCTGAGGACCTTGATTCAATCATTTGCTTACGATGTCAGAGTACAGGATCAACTCTCAACCGAACACAAACCGCCGCCAATTATGCCCAAGCCTCTTCACGCCCTCCTCAAGTGTCCAGCTCTTGAGTTCACACACCTTCCTCACGATATCTTCGAGCCGTTTATCCATCTCGTCGCCAGCAGTGTGCAGGTCGCTCTCCACCAAGATACGGTCTTCTGGCATGGCCTTGATGACCTCGATCGCTTTTGCAGCTGCTGGAGTCGAGAAGTTTATGACGGAGGAGAACGAAATGAATATATCGGCAGGCACGGAAGGATGGAAGTACTGCTTGAGAGTCTCCGGCGGTCCAGAATAGGAGTGGAGACAAATACGAGGCGGGAAAGGCCTTGGACCACTTTGAGCTGTGTCCTCAGATGAGTCAACAGCGCTGTCAGGCTGGTTGGCAGTGTCTGCAACCCGTTTCTTCTTCTTCTTCCCGACGACTTCCTTCTCGTGGCCTTCCCATGTCTGTCTCAAAGTGTCATACAGGACGCCATGAGCGGCAACGCCATGTACCGATACTGCTCTCTGCAAGCTACCCGCGAGTCTCAGCTGGGCGGAGAGGACTATCCTCTGGTGGTCCATGTTGACACGGTACGGCGTCAGATGTCGACGCTCTCTGCCTCCTGGAGTCAAAGACTCGTCCCGAGACTGTTCAAGATCCGCGGTCCACTCATCTGGCATACGGAACGATTTGTCCAGGCCAATCTCGCCAATCAATGCCAGAGGATACTTCTCTAAGTAGGCTTTCGTCTCGGCAAGGAATGCGGAAAGGGACCTGGGTGGAGGCAGAGAGTCGATATAAGCCATATCCTCGGGCTCTGGAGTGAGCGCTTTCTGATAGTGTTGTCTTTTGAGTTCAGAGGCAGTCCCGGGAGCTTGAGACGATGGATCAGTGTCATCAAGCATCTGGTATGAGAACCATGGATGCCAGCCAAAGCAGGGTATTATGTGTCCATCGAGTTGAGCACCAGCATCGGAGGGCTTCGTCTGCAGACCATATTTCTCGGCCAGTTTGCCAACCAGGTCTTGATCCTGCCCCCGCGTGGCCATGACGGTTAGGCAGCAAGCCTTCATGCTGGGTATGGTATCGACCAGGCCCATGGTATCGGTAGGATGGCAGTGGGCGTCGAATACACCCAGCTGCCAAGGGAAATCTTCTTTTGGCTCAGCCATTATTGATCGTCGAGTCTCCTCTCCTGTCGACAAGCACGGCAATATAGGGGCGCAGACGCGCGGACTCGGGCGCAATCGAGCAGTCTAGGGCAGAAGTTCACGAATGCAGATCTTTCCCGGTATATGCGGTGAATCACGGTGAATGCAAAGTCGCTTTTCGTCAACGGGCGGTTCTTCCACCAGCGACTGGCAATGACTTCACTTGTTGTCTAGATCACATGCTTGGAACGCCGCGAAGCCCGATTGCAGCCCTGTACAGCCACTCACTAATGCAAGATAGAGTTGCACCATCACTTCAATTAGCGGAGGGCGGGGAAACGCAGACCCACTCTTAAACTCTTGTAACGTCCAGACTGACTGGCAGCCATGAACTCTCTTCTGAGAAACTGAATCTCAGCTCACTTTCACCCAGCGAGTTCACTGCCGACCAGGCCTCTTCCCACAGTATGCTCTAGTTCTCCAATCCCGACCTGTTGTGCTTTGCGCTGCAATTGTCGCTCTCCAACATCCCACTGCCGCCGAGTTCGCAATCAACTGGACAAAATGGCAATAATGTCCTTCTCCCTCTCAGTGATCGGCCTGCCCGTCCTCCTCCTCATCGCAACCCCCATAGCAATCCTTGCCTGGCTCACCACCACCTTCGCCGTCGTCGTCCTCCTAACCCGCGCCATTCTCGTGCACGTCGAGATGGGCCTCGCCCTCATCCCCAGCATGCTCTTCTCCCGCAAATCCGCTCCCCGAGCCACCATCTCCCGCATCCCCTCTTTCCGCACCTCAACGTCCATTTCCAACTTCCAGATCAGCAATGTTCGAAGACGCCACCGCAAAACCAGTAGTAGCAGTAGCAGCAGCCACGGCTCCAAGGAGTCTATTACTCCGACTCGCGCTCACCCGTCTAGCTCGCTCGAACTGGGGCTGCCGCAATCGATCGGTCCACAGCGGGATTTTGAGGGCGTGGGTGGCTGGCGACTTTCACACACGACGGAGGAGGACGATGCGTTGTGGACGAGAATCAACATGCGCCTCGACCTGCCTGCGGATGCGACACAGGTCCGCAGGCATCACAACAGAGCTCTGACATCGAGCGGTATGTCACAAAATGTCAAGTGGAGGAGGAGGTGCGATATGAGCTACAGTCCCGAAGCTATTACGACCTCACCGAATATGTCGAGGGCCAGGACGCCGCCGGTTGTGATGGCTTATGCACCACCGAGCGAGGGCTATTTCTCACAGCCCGCGTCTCCGTACCCTGGGAAGAGGATGGGGTCGATGATGACTGCTAGTACTGGGAACTTGAGGGGCTCGGGCCTTACTATGAAGCAGTACTTCTGAAGTGAATGATTCTTATATGTCGATGACTTATGACTAAAACGGCCGGCTTTTTGGCTGGCCTCAGCATGGCGTTGTTTTCTTTGGCGACCTGGTGGTCTTTGTTGCTTTGGAATTGGGGGAATGGGAGGAAAAGGAGAAAGGGGAATATGGGTCTAGGCTGTATTGGTAGCAGCAATGAAAGGTGCAAATTATTCAATTCTGCATCACTGCACTACACTTTGACCAAAATCAAATCTGACCAATCTGGGCAGCGACATTACGGAAGTAAACAGTGCTCAGGGCCTCTTTTTGCACAAACATCAGGATATCTCAACAAAACTCCCCAAAGACTAGAACATATACGCGCCCAACTCCAGACCAATTCCCATCATCGAGCCCATCACAAGATATTCCAGCAATAATTCGCCGTCCAAAACGGCGAGAAATTCGGATCCAGATCAAACATCCTAAAGTCCCCCTTCGCCGTATCCCCCACCGAGACCTTGGTATACTCGCCCCTCTCATTCCGATCCACCCTAAAGCCCAGACTCCTATAGATAGCGCACTTCAGGTACATCTCATCCTCAATCTTGCTGCGCTGTGCAGCCGCCGGACCCCTCTCATGACCCGACGCAGCACCTCCTTCCACACCCTGGATTTCGAGTTCTTGCAGTTTGGATTGAAGATCGGCGAGCTGAGAGGACATGCGCTCGCATTCGATTTCGAGGTCGTGGGCAGATTTTGCTATGCGGAATTTGGTCGTGTCCAGGGTGGCGATTTCGGAGGCGTGGGAGGTGGAGGAGTGGGATGCGAGGGTTTCGGAGTGGTGGTTGGAGAGGGTTGTGAGTTGGCGGGTGAGCTCTACAAGTATTGCGTTAGTATGAATGGTGTCGATGCCGTCTGGGTGGGAGAAAAGGAGGTGAGAGGGCCATACTCTTCAGCGAGCTTTCGACTTCTCCGAGACGTCGGTCTCGAGTCTGTTGCAGCTCGGAGGTGATTCCTTTTATGCGCGAGACGGTGTGGAGATCTGAGGAGATGCCGAAGTTGTTGATGGTGTGGTAGATGAGCTGGCTTTTGTCAGTCTTGTTGTTCGCAGAGATATCGTTAAAGTAAACATACCGTTGCGGGATGCTCGTCGAGAAGCATGATTGCGGATTTTCGGGGGCTGCCCGGTTGTAATTGGGATGTGCTCGAGACTCGAAAGTGAGGTTATTGACCGTTGCAACACAGTGGAAAGTTGGCTGTACGATACTGTATTCAATGTTCGTTGAGAGTATTGATGGAGCCTCGTTGAAAGTTCGCGATCAAGGTTTGGCAGAAAGCTCGGTGTCAACATTAAAGGCCGCTAGTAACTTCTCCGGAGCAACCAGCCGGAGCGCCACACATATGTCACTACTGCGCCACACTTCGCGAGGTAGGAGCATCTGATCTTCACCTCTTGATCCTTGAACCGCCATCAGAACACGGTGTTTCCAGGAAGGCACTCTTTGTCTCGAAGCTTCTTTCTCTCGAGATCTACGGCCACCAACTTCACTGCTGTCGCGATGACTGCTTTACCATGTAAGTCAACCTGCGAAACCCATTCTCTGCCTGTCCGCCACCTACTATCACCATGGAGCTCGAGAAGGAACACAAGGAGCTAATGACCATTGCCTTACCAGATGCTGCTGATGCAGAAAGGTCCGTACCCATTGGCAGCGAACGTCCGCCTTTGTTGATCACGACCTGACAAAACCACAGTCCGCTGAAGCCGGCGGAGCTTCAAGTCCTGCGATCGCAGTACGAGAAAGAGGGCGAGCACGTCGGCGTCCAAACCAAGTTCAACTACGCCTGGGTAGCCTTCACCTCCCCCTCCCAGTCTTCCGCAGTCACTGATGCATAACACACAGGGTCTAATTAAATCCAACTCCCGCAACGAGCAACAAACCGGCGTCCGCCTGCTCTCCGAGATCTTCCGCACGTCCCCCGAACGCCGCCGCGAATGCCTCTACTACCTCGCACTTGGAAACTACAAGCTGGGCAACTACGCCGAAGCAAGACGATACAATGACTTGCTGATAGAGAAGGAGCCTGCAAATCTGCAAGCGTCGAGCTTGAGGAGCTTGATCGATGACAAGGTTGCGAAGGAGGGGATGGTGGGCATTGCTATATTGAGTGGTGCTGCTATTGCTGTTGGAACGGTGGCAGCTATGATCCTTAGGGGTGCGAAGAAGAGGTAGTGGGCGCAGGATGGCTGGATGATAGTAATTTGTTTTTGAGCGTTACAAGGGCAAACTGGGTCTTTTCGATAGCGATGATTTCGAGATACTTTGCAACATGGCTCCTTTCACATGTTTGTGCCAAGTTGTTTGACTGGTAGATCAGATGATCTGGTAGAAACACAGCGAAGTATATCGTCGTGAGAAGGGAATCCTGGACAGGGGCATGTTGTCAGGAATGAGTCTTCTTAGAGACTACCCAAGTCTGAGGCTCCATAATTCATTAACCTAATTTGAAATAATTAGACATAGAGTTGATTGTGGAAGTAATTCAAGCTTAGGAACAACTCAGTGGTTCAAAGGAGCAAGTAGTGTAATAGTATTCCAGTAAGAACTGAGCAATAGATAATAGATATCTGGAAAGACTGAAATCGGACGTAAGGACCAAGGTATTATCAGAACGCGAGTTAATGCCAGTAGCTGTTCCGTACCTGGATACCTACAGTAGGAGCTAGGTTGATAGATTCCGCTCATCAGGGACCTGTCTTGTGGTGACAATTCTTGTGTGCTCAGCGAACACTAAATGGTCCCCCAATTACTAGATATACTCTGATTGTTAAAAATAGAGTACCTGATTACTCAGGATATTTCTAATTACTCGAACTATTTCTACTTTGTAACTTTCTCGTATATTCGTTATTACTTAGAAGATTTGTAATTATACAGAATAGTGAATACTACTAAGTACTCGGAATATCCCTAGTTATTAGAATATTCCTAGTTACTCAAAATATTTTCTATTTACTCGGAATATCCGTAATTGCTGGAAATGTTCTCAATTACTGGGAATCTTCCTAAATGTTTAAAGGGTCTGATGTGAGTACTGAGCGCAGACGAATTGTCACCACAGGTCCACAAGCCTGGGTACACCTAGGAGCTAGGTTCTGCTCACCAGAAGTCAGGAACCTGATGTCCCATTTCTGACTACTTGGAGCAATTCCTTGTTCGTAAATTCTAATAAGGCAGGAGAATAAAGTCAGGGCTTCAGCTCATTCATGTTGGCGAAGAACAAATGGGGGTTTGTCCACGAGGTGGCTAGTAGTAGTTCTCCCCATTTAAAGAACAATGGCTCCCGGTCCGTCTGGTTCGTCCCGAGCGGCCGATTGTGACGCATTAGCTCCGGAAGACTGCACTTTATGTGCACGGACGGATCTTTGAAGTGGGATGTCGACAGCTCCAGTATGATACTCGTCGTTGAATCCATCACCACCAATCCTAGAAGTTTCGTCATAGCAATACCCTCTCACAACTAAGCCTCTCTGCCGTCGACTCAGCCTCGCGAAAAGAAGCACAAAGAGCTCTACGGATCTCGCAACTCGGCTGCGCCTCAGAAGTGCCGCAGCCTTGTGTCGAGCACCTCGTCGACGCCCGACAACTCTGTCGCTTCGCCTTCGCACCTTTTAGTGATTTGTTTTGCCTAGCGACGTCACGCTGGCGTCCCGCATTCTACGCAGTGCCGGTCTCGCCTTGAGTCTGGGCTTTACTGCGCTCGCTGCCTACAACAACTACCGCAACGCAACAATGGCTGACCGCGCAAACGCCCACGGCCATCTGGACGCCTCTGGTCGCAGAGAGGTTGTCTATTGTCATGCATGCGAGAATGAATGGTACAACGATGAGCACGGTTTGACCTGTCCCAGTTGCGAGAGCGAGGCCACCGAAATCGTGAGCTTAACCCTCCCCTTCCTTGCGCCGGCCGCTGTCCAATCCAAGGACGATCCATGGCCTGCAGAGGAGACACCACTGACATATCCCACCTAGGTCTCTCCAGAGAATGACCCGAGACGTCCCAGCGCCCCGGAGCCACCCCCCGAACTCGCAGGCCTTCATGAGCACAACCCGTGGGCCGACGAGGAGGATGAAGACTTGCAAGCCATTTCTCCCTCGCCATTCATCCTGAGCTCTGCGGCTGCCGTGCTGCGCAGACAGAATGCAGGTGAGCCTCGTGGACCTGGCGGCGCTGGTGGACCTGGAAATGCCAATGATGCTATTATGCGAGGATTCAACAGCATGATTACAGGCATTGCCGGCCCCAGTCAAGAGCTCGGAAGGGACCTCGCAGCTCGCCAAGATGGTCAGGGTGTTCCGGCCGGCAGACAACCTGGCGTGGCCAGACCCCGACGCAACTGGTCTGGATCTTGGGTGGCGACGATGGAGAGGATCCAACGCGAGAATTCGGTACCTGGATCTGGACCAGGCTTGCGGTCGAGGGATGGCGGAAGAGTCATTTACCGAGCTGCCACGGTGCCTATCCCTCTACACCGAAATGCCGATGGTCAACCGGTAGCTCCGGGTGGCGCTGCACTGAATGAGTGAGTTCCTGCATTCCATCCTCATTGCCTGCGGTTGAGCAGAAGTTGCAAGATATCACATGCTAATAGGCATATGTAGTCTTCTCCAGTCATTGTTCGGACCTGCTGGCGAACACAACCACGAACACGATGGCCACGAACACGATGGCCACGACCACGGATTCCCACCCGACTTCCAGGCACTGCTTACCCTCCTCAGCCCTCTGGGCCCTGGCGGAGTTCACGGCGATGCTGTGTACACCCAGGAAGCCTTGGACCGTATTATCTCTGAACTCATGGAGGCCCATCCGACATCGAATGCTCCAGGACCTGCCCCTCCTGCTGCCATTGCGGCTCTGCCAAAGAAGAAGCTTGACAACGAGATGCTCGGTCCCGAGGGAAAGGGAGAATGCAGTGTCTGCATGGATGATGTTACCATTGGCGATGAGGTAGTCCAGCTGCCTTGTGGTCACTGGTTCCACGAAGCTTGTGCCAGTGCTTGGCTTGGTGAACACAACACCTGCCCGATCTGTCGCAAGGGTCTTCCTACAGACAACACCTCAACACCTTCTCCATCGTCGACTGCCGATAGCAATCGCCGCCCAAGTCGGGGTTCGCGTGGTGGTACCTTGCACGCCACCAACCCAGACCGTGACCCTGACAGTGACCCTGACAGTGACCACCCAGGTGGCGAATACCCCGCTAACCAATTTGGTGGTGGTGTTGACTGGTTGGGCCGCGCCTTTATCCCAGGCCGAGGCCACTACCCGCCGGAGGTACTTCTTCGGGCTACTGTAGATGGAGTTCGCGGACCTTACGGACTGGACGGCCGCCCACAGGTACCTGATGATGCTCAGTACCCTGAGTCGACCCGCTCCATTCTTGATGTTCAAGCTAGCCATGCCTATGCTGCTGAGTCTGCCCGCCGCCGTGGTGAACTTACTGCAGCTGAGGCTCGCTTCAACGATCGTCGGGCTTATCTTCGCGAGGAGGCCTCCCACCGCGCTGCCGAAGCTCGTGGTGACCGTGCTGCAGCTGAGGCTATCGATGCTGCTCATGCTGCCCACCGCCATGGTGACAGTGCTACAGCTGAGGCTCAACTTTTTCGTGAGGCTTTTGGTCGGGATCCTCCTAACATCGAGGCTTCTCGTCGGGCTTTGCTTAACGAGGAGGCTTCCCGCCTCATCAATTCCCGTAACGCTGCTGGGGCTCCCCGCACGGATGAGGCTCTTCTTCAGTCTCATGGTCAGTCTCGCCTTGACACACTTATCGAAAGATTCGGACAACCTTCTGACACGGGTAATCAGCACTTTGATGCTCCTTACTACACTCCTTCCAACTATCAGTCTGACATGGCTTCCCGTATCCGTGCCCAGCAAGCTGAGGAAGCTACTCAACGAATTGCTCAGCAAGCTGAGGATGTCCGCGCCCGTTGCTGGCAGCCGGTGAGCCTGACCCGTAGCAGAAGCCCAAGCCTCCGCATGCCTGGAAGTTTCGACTCTGCTGAATCGCTCCAACGTCGGGATTCAGAGATGAGTCTTGACACCCCAGCCGAGACTGTACCATCGCGCACCAACAGCGAGAGCCAGCGATCCACTCGTAGCTTATCCAACAACGGCAATGGTCAGTCTGGTCAGTCTGGCAATGGTGGAGGAAGTGCTATGAGCAACTTCCTTGGACGCTTCCGTTCCAACCGCCGTCAGGACAATGCCTAAGGTGCTTTGCTTTGCTTTACGCATCTTACGAAGATCAACGACCGACCAGATGAATCAGGATTTGGGACATGATGCACATGAGAAATTTCCATCGTGGGTACTAGCATAACAGGTGTTTCTGGCGCGTCGGACCATGGGACCATCGGTTTTCAGCAAGCGGGATGGGTGGCCTTCGTTTGTACTTTTACAGTTGCTTCTCATGGCTATGAGAGCGACAGCGCATTAGGCGCTTTCTCTAGGTACATATTGCCTGGAGACCGGGGAATAGGGCATTCAAATTGACCTTGTTCGGTGGTTCACACACATAAAATTGCTTCTGCTTGCAAATGTCGTGCGTGGTGACGTGGAATGAAATGATTGCTTGAATATTGATTGCTGAACTTGAACTCAGAGAATATCGATAGAATACAGGTTTGCTACGAAACAGGACTATTGTAATATGCTTTGAAAGAGTAAGATTCTGGACAGACGGACTTCTTCTTGCCTTTGACCCTGGAACCACAAAACGACTTCTTTTGGGCCCTGGAAACACAGACCTCTTCCAAGCGGGACGGGAGTAGGGAAGTCTCCCAGCTCCAGCTGAGAGATATGAAGCTTGCAAAACTTCATTTGTCCAACTAAGGCAATTGTGTACCTCAGTACCTGGACATATACCTAGCCCAATCCTCACTACTCTTCCAGCCAGGCATCAATCTTCGGCTGGTCAAACTCAGCCTTACGGGGTGGTGGGTGATCTGATGCATCTCGCGGCCATCACCGTGCCGTGGTCAGCATTCAAGCGGCGAAAGCATGGCCGTTTGTGGCAGGTGTCAGTGGCGAACGAAAGCTTGGCGGCCCGAGGGCGAATTTAGTGTCTTCAACTCCTGCAGGTTCTTATCAGGAATTCGGCTTCCAGAAGGATTTTGAGGCCTTTGATTGGCGAATTTGAGGGCTGCCCAAATGCTCGGATTCTGGCTCCCTTGTCGGCCTCTTACGTGTACATGTACTAATATAATGCAGATCAAATCGACATCTTCAAATTCAATTCATTATTTGTTCCCCTGTCAGACTCAGCAAGGGTCTCCGATTATCTTATCGCCCAATCGCCGCCACAGACTTTTCTGTCCTCGCCGCCTCGAGGATGCCAGGATCAGACAACCCTTTTGCTAAGCCCGTGAGCCCACAGCCCTAAAAGATGCATGTGCCTTCACGAGCCTCTGGTACCCCGGTAGGTGCCTCTTTTCCCTCTTTCAGCTTCTCCTGTTGGTTCTGAGGCCTGTCAATTTCATCCAAGATCGCTCTCAGCTCGGCCAACACCGACGGCGACCAGCCGTGGGCACACGACCAGGAAGTCCTCCCGGAGCCCATTATCACTTATCAAGAGTAATTTCTTCGAGAGGGCCCCGCTCTCTTTTGTTTCTTCCTCCACCATCTCTTCCTGACCGACGCGTCTGTTCATCTGTCTGGCTACGCGCTGCCATACCGGCCGAGTGCTCAATTGCCCGAGACGCAGGGCATCATGTCTTCCGAAGACATTGAAAAGAAGGACTTGAGTGCCACCTTTGTGGCAGAGGACTCATCCTCCGGCAATGACTTCGCTTCGGCCGAGAAGCATGGCATCCTGGGAAAGCTGCGATACTACGAGAGCCTCCTGGACAAAAAGTTGGGAGTTGAGGCCGAGGGTCCAGCACGCATGCTCCCAGAGGAGCGCGATCCAGCCTACAACAAATGGCAGAACCAAGCCATCATGGCCCTGATGTGGGCCTCGGGAACCATGAACCTGAGCTGCTTCACGTCAGGCATCTTGGGCTGGGAATTGGGCTTGGACTTGAAGCAGACTATCCTGATTTCCATCTTTGGGACTCTGATAGGGGCCGCCGTCACGGTATGCTCGTTCATATTGACACCAGTTTGGGCATATTGTTATCCCAAAAGCTAATGCGGACGTGCCAGGGCTGGTGTGCTACCTTGGGTCCGAGTACTGGTCTGCGACAAGTCTCTATCTCTCGATACAGTTTTGGATGGTGGCCCTCGAAGATCATCGCCGCCCTGAATGTCATTGAACAGCTGGGATGGAGTTCGGTGGGAAGTATCACGGGAGGACTGGCTCTGACGGCCGTCTCGGATGGCCGCGTGAGCTTGGTGCTGGGCGTCGTGATTGTCGCCGTCTGCGGTGTGGTGTTCTCTTTTGTCGGCCTGCGCGCCGTCCTGACATACGACAAGTACGCGTGGGCAGTGTTCTTCGTCATCTTCATGGTCATGTACGGCGAAGCAGGACCGAAAGCCGATATCCATACCAAGTCTGAGCTCTCGGGAGCGCCTTTGGCAGGCACAGTCCTGTCTCTCCTCGCCGTCTTCTACGGATCTTCGGCATCCTGGAGTTCCATCGTCTCGGATTACTACTGCCAGTACGACGTCAATACCTCCAAGACGAAAGTCTTCTTTCTCACCACTATGGGAATCGCTATACCCACCTGCATAGGCCTGATCATGGGCGCCTGCGCAGCCTCCACCATGGGAATCAACCAAGAATGGGCCGACTCCTACGACGAAGGAGTAGGCTATCTCGTCCAAACGATGCTCTACCCTCTAGGCTTCGCCAAATTCATCCTAGTCATTCTCGTGCTCTCTGGAATCGGCATGAACACAATCGCCATCTACTCCGCCGCCCTCTCAATCCAGCAATTCGCCCGTCCACTTTCCGTCGTACCGCGCTTCATCTGGACACTGATTGTCTTCGCCTGCATCCTCGTGCTCGGCATAGCAGGCCGCAACTCTCTCCTCACAGTCCTGCAAAACTTTTTATCGCTGCTGGGCTACTGGAACACGAGTTTCTTTGTCATCTTGTTTGTAGAGCATTACTATTTCCGCAAAGGCAATGTGCTGAACTATGATCTGGAGGCTTGGAATACGCCGAGCAAGATGCCGCTTGGGATTGCGGGGTTGAGTGCTTTTGTCATGGGGATTGTGGGGTGTGTTTTGGGCATGGATGAGACGTGGTATGTGGGTGTTGTGGCGGAGAAGATTGGAGGAGGTGGGGATGTGGGGAATCAGTTGGCGTTTGTGTTTACGCTGGTTACTTATGTTCCGGTGAGGATGTTGGAGTTGAAATATGTTGGTCGTTGATGGGAAAAGATAGAAAAGCTTTGCTTGGATACCATATACACGATAAGGAGCGATAATATAGAGGAATGGAAATATAATACGAACAGTTGATGATCTGCTCGAAGCTGCTTAGCCGCTTACCTCGTTCTCAATAGATCTTGTTCCCCTCGAAGTATACTGGACAGGCATGTTTGTAGGAGACTCTATTCGATAATCGTTGATATTAGCTGACGGTCAGGTATACAGGATGTACAATGGAATTCGTGAAGTCGTATTCGTGTTCGCCTTTGACCTTTGACAAAGGGTGGCGATCAACCAGTTATTAGAGTACGGTCAATGTATTTATTTGAACAGCAAATAAACACTGATCCGACCAAGAACGAACCGAGTAACTTATCACAAACCGTCCGGATAAGTGAGACTATTGTCCGGGTTCTGATATCATCCTTTTGATTTATTTGAAGCAATTTCCTCTTTCAGGAAAGTGCTCCCGTGACTACGCGACGGCGTGCAAGCGCGTTTTTCCAGTCGACTCTTCGACCACATCAACAACACCCCCTGCTCAAGTCACCCATTCCTCCCAACCACGAACATTTCAAACGAATCGAACGAACATGCTCATTAAAATGTCTGCTGCCGAATAGAGATGTTCCGCAAACCGCGAGAGAATGCATCAGCACCAGCATCCACCGCTCAATCGCAGATAAAGCCATCAACCGGCCGCGCTCCAACGCCACCCGGAGAAAGACGCTCAAGCACAGTAAATCCGCAACCCAGGCCCGAGATCCAGCAGAAATTAGCCATGCCTGCAAAAGGTGCGCCAGCTTCGGCGAAAAAGAAAGTCGCGCCGCTTTCGCCAAGGGCGACGTCGAGGGGCAATGTGACGAAGACGCCGACGCTGGGACGACAGGGCTCGAAGATTGTGCCGAAGGGGAGGAGCAAGGGGAACACCAAGATTACGAGCTTCTTTAAGAAGGCGGAGGCGCCAAAGACGGAGGATGATGATGCGCTGTTCTTGGGGGGCGGAGGAGGAAGCGCTGTGGCAGATGATGCGGCGGATGAGAGTGATATCGACTCGCTATTCGGCGATGTGTTGCCCGAGAAGATTGACGAGGGAGAGGAAGAACGGTACAATGAGCCTGGAGGCCCGGTCAAGAGAAGGAAACTTTCGCCTGAGCCCGCGGACGGAGCTTGTGAGGGTGCAATTGGGGAAACCAGCGCTGCCGGGCCTGCGCCTGTGAGAAGTGAGAAAGGAGAATGCAGCCCGCCGCCACCAGCGCCTGTACCAGCAACCAACGGAGTGCAGAAGAAGCGTGTCATGAGCGGACCCTTCATGGAGGACTCGGACTCGGATGACGAAGAGTTTCGGCAGGCCTTGAAGGCTAGTGAGCTATCTCGGAAGAACCACGCTTTACAAGGTGCTGCTGTGGCTGCGGAGCGGCGGGAGGTCTGGGATGAAGTGCATGAGAAACCGGGCGGTTTAAATCAAGTGGTTAACACAGCACCCGTGGACCAACAGAACATCAAGGAGAACAGACCAGTCATCCCTAGCATTTATTCAGTCCAAAACCTCAATAAATCCGAAAGCCAGGATGTCAACTACTCGAAAGCCCCAGTGCCTGCTCTGAAGAAGGAGGAGACTAGCTATGGTGACCTTGATTTCGAAGACCTGGAAGAATTTCCAGACGATGATGAATTTCAGGATGGCGAGGAGTTTGTCGAACGGAAATGGATGGAAGAGCAAGCACTCCTTGAAGCTGCTGAGACCCCACTCGAAGACCAAGATGAAATTGATGAGCACATGGGTCAAGCAACTCCTTCCTGTCCTATCTGCGAATCCAGCCTGGAGAGCCTCTCTGCTGACGACGCAACTCGCCATGTCAACGCCTGCTTAGACGGCAATCCTATACCCATTCCTAGCCCTGTGAAGAAGGAGATGAAGATGGAACGACCAGATACCACAGCCTCGAAACTGATGCCTACCAACGCAAGCAGTCGGTTCTCTCGTGCCGCAATTGCTCGTCCTGGCCAAGCCAATCCCTTCAGCCTTGACGATCCAGACAAAGCCCCTTCCTCCGCTTTCAACAAGCTCATGTCTTCAAAGGTCGAAGATGCAGCCTGGGCATCTGCCGCCGCTGCCGAAAACGCTTCACGCGGCAAGCCTGCGTATAAACGCACTTGTCCCTTCTACAAGATTATGCCAGGCCTCTATATCTGTGTCGACGCGTTTCGTTACGGCGCCGTGAAAGGCTGCAAGGCATATTTTCTGAGTCATTTCCACAGCGATCACTATATTGGTTTGACCGGCAAATGGTGCCATGGGCCGATATATTGCAGCAAGGTCACTGCAAATCTTGTGCGACAGCAGCTGAAGGTCGATGCCCTGTGGGTAAAACCACTGGAGTTCGAGGAAAGAGTCGAAGTTCCTGGCACACAGGGGGTGAGCGTCACGATGATTCCGGCCAATCACTGTCCAGGAAGTTCATTGTTCTTGTTCGAGAAAATCGTCGGCAAAGGACAAAACCCAAAGGTACAGCGTATTCTTCATTGTGGAGATTTCAGAGCCTGTCCAGCACATATCGCCCACCCCCTGCTTATGCCAAACATCGTCGATTCGATAACTGGCATAACCAAACAGCAAAAGATCGACGTCTGCTACCTGGACACGACATACTTAAACCCGAAATATGCCTTCCCTCCTCAAGAAGACGTCGTACAGGCTTGTGCCGACATGTGCGTAAGCCTCTCGAAAGACCGCGCTGACGAAAGTGACAACTGGGAGCAGGCCAAGCGTGAAAGAGCTGGTAAAGGCATGACCAAGTTCGTCGAGCAAGCGAAACTCAAATCCGAGGACAACAGCCTTGCCATGTCCCTTTCCTCCAAAGACGACAAGTCTCGAGGCCGCCTTTTGGTCGTCTGCGGCACTTACAGCATTGGCAAAGAGCGCATCTGTATGGGCATTGCTCGCGCCCTGGATTGCAAGATCTATGCTCCGCCAGCCAAGATGCGTATTATCAAAGCACTCGAAGACCCCGAACTGATGTCAAGAATGACGGATGATCCGCGAACAGCACAGATTCATATGCAGATGATTATGGAGATCCGGGCCGAGACTCTGCAGGACTACTTGAATGGCTTCAAACCCCATTTCGACCGGGTTGTGGGATTTCGCCCAAGCGGCTGGAATTACAAGCCGCCGGGTTCTCGGTAAGATGTGCTCTGCCCTTTCGGATATATTTGTTAAGATATAGCTGATGCTAATTCTATGAAACAGATTCACGGAGTCTCCTCAGGTTCAAACTGTCCTGCAGTCTCCGACTTGGCGCTCGCATTATAGTCTGCAGGATCTGACGCCTCAGCGTGGAAGCACACGGGAAGCATCTTGTTTTGGCGTGCCGTATAGTGAGCATAGTAGCTTCAGGGAGCTGACGATGTTTGTGTGCGCCCTGAGGATCGAGAAGGTGGTGCCGACGGTCAATGTTGGCAGTGCGCCGGGAAGAGCTAAGATGAAGAGCTGGATCGATAGATGGATGGCGGAACGGAATAAATCGAAAGATGGAGTTGTCAAGATTGGAGTGGGAAAGGAGGGGGTGCAGGTGGAGTGGTGAGATACGGCTTTATTCCGAGTGGTGAGAATGGCATATCTATTCCCGGAATCAACGGCTTTTATACCGCTGACGGCGTATTCCCGCGTGGCCAAGTCTTTCAATGGAGAACCCCGGATCGGTTATTTACTTTTAGCCTTTTACCGTTTGCCAAGCTTGGTACGTCAATTTGACTCTGGACTAAAGTATGAGTCCTTGAAGATTTGGAATTTCCACGCGGACAAGGAACCCAAACTCACATGCAAGTCTTGAAACCATCATGGACCACAGATAACGGTCCAGACATGCTTTGGCTATTTAGTGCCACACGACGTGCTCTGAGATCGTCGTGACTTGACCTGATATACGAAACTAACATGCAAAGGGCGTCGTTGCCACCTGATTTCGGGTCGTTTTATTCGCTTCTCCTTTGCCGCCAAGAACGATATATCCCCAATATGGCAAATATATTCTGTTTGTGGAACATGATATGCATGACATAGATGGTCTTGGACCCTGCCGGCATCCTATTTGTTACAAGTGCCTAGGTTTAGAATACGAGAGCGGGGAACCGGCAAACTCTATCGACCTCCAGTCGCATGATCAGAGGAACGGCGGACGCGTCTTCGGTATATCCAAGTGGCATTTCTGGCATATAACAACAAAGGACCGGAGCGATATGGATTCTTGGAACCGGGGAACGTGTTTTGTCAATCCTAACCACTGGCCTTCGGAACTCGGATGGCTAGATGATCAATTTGCCCCCGCTTGCTTGGGAGCCGATCTTCCTATGGCCCACACACTGCTTCACTTCGAAGGGTCTTCCTCCTCGAACTATCCCTTTCATTCGCCGGCTTCTTCAATCTTCATCACGATGGGCAGCATCCATACTCCAAATGGTGGGAAGAAGGGTCCTTGGTGGAAGAACCTGCTCTTGCCTGATATCCTCGATCACTTGGCTTCCCACGAGCCCGACTCGCTCTATGCCGAGTATCCAATCTCGACGGTGACTTACGCGGAAGGATACCGGAAGATCACCTACGGGGATTTTGCAAATGTCGTCAATGGAATTGCTTGGTGGCTTCAAGATACCATTGGGCCCGGGAAAGACAATGAGGTCTTGGCTTACATTGGACCCAATGACTTGCGTTATCCAGCTCTCGTGCTTGGTGCTATCAAGGCTGGCTATGTTGTAAGTTGCTCTATCACATGATCATATCTAAAAATCAAATACTCACAAGACTTAGTTATTCGTTACATCACCACGCAATAGCGTCGACGCCCAATTGGCGCTACTCAAGAACTTGAAATGCAGGACTATGCTATCACCGAATCCTCGACCGGCACCAACGGCAGCAATCCGCGCTGCCGATAAGGAGCTCCGTGTTTTGGAGACTCCTAGTGTTGAGGAACTGCTTGGCAAGCAGCACAGGCATTATTACTTTTCAAAAGCTTTTGAGGAAATGCAAGCACAGCCTATGCTCGTGGTGTAAGATGGTCGTTCTTTGCTTCTTCTGGTTCAGTGGCTGACGATCAAAAGGCATACTTCTGGATCTACTGGTTTCCCAAAGGCTCTCATCTGGCCTCATGGGTTTGCAGCGACGAATTCGAATATGGCATCGCTGAGTGCTCCTGCAGGATACGAAACCCTGGGGAAGCTCTTCCAAGGACGGCGCCTCTTTATCACGTTTCCTCCTTTTCATGTAAGTTACCATGCCAAAGAAGCTCGCTTTTCGACTTTATCGAAGAAGGTTTAGTGTACTGAATTGGCTCTAGGGTGCTTATCTTGCCGGTCACTTGTTCGATGCCCTTATTCACGGTACAGTCATGATCGCTCCTACCTCAGGGGCTATTCCCACAGCAGATGGTCTTGTTGAGGCATTGAAGCAAACTCCAGCGGAGTAAGCCAATTCCGATTCCAGCGGCCACTACCCCTAAAAGCAAATTGAAAACTGACACGTGACAGCGTCGCCATGCTTGCACCCTCTATCGTTCGAGACCTAGCTCAAGACCCGGCGCTTTTAGACTTTGTCTCTAAGAATCTCTCAATGGCATTTTACTGCGGCGGTGACCTTCCCAAAGCGATTGGCGACACGGTAGCTTCCAAAATCAAACTCAAAAACCAATTTGGCTTCTCGGAGTTCGGCATGACAGCACAGCTCTTGCGACAAGATGACGACGACTGGCGGGATTGGAAATATATCCATTTCCATCCTGCCATAGGTGCAGAATTTCAGCACGTGATCAATGATACCTATGAACTGCATATTGTCCGAGGCCCCGGGTTTGAGGCATACCAACCTACGTTCGCATTGTTTCCAGACAAACAGGATTATGCTACTCGGGATCTGTGGGTTCGTCATCCGTCAAAGCCAGACCTTTGGTCGTGGCATGCTAGAGCGGATGATATCATTGTCTTTCTCAATGGAGAGAAGACGAACCCGATTTCCATGGAGCAGCATATCGTGGCCAGCAACCCTGAAGTGAAGGCTGCTCTGGTCGTGGGTGCTCAGCGCTTCCAAGCCTCTCTCCTGATAGAGCTTGAGCGTGAAGATAATGACAAAACCGAGCTTTCAGCCCAAGAACGAGCTGCATTTATTGAGAAGATATGGCCAAGTATTGAAGAGGCAAATCGAGTCTGTCCGGCACACGCTCGAGTAGCGAAGTCACACGTCATGTTTACTACGCCAGGGAAACCGATCATGATCGCCGGGAAGGGGACGGTCCAGCGAGCGGGAACTTTGGAATTGTATGCAGCCGAGATTGAGAAGCTTTATGAGGACGCCGACGCGATCTCTCCTGACATGAACGGAGCGAAACACAACGTCAAGTTGGACGATGTGAAAGCTGTATCGTCGTTCATCAAGGAGAGAATTTCTTCCATTGCCAACTGGCAAGACCTGGGCGATACGGACGACTTTTTTGCACGTGGCATGGACTCGCTACAGGCTCTGATGCTGGTACGAAACTTGAAACAAGGCCTTGCTATGCCCCTGATAGCGCCGGAGACGATTTACACCAATCCGTCAGTCGAGGCTCTTACAAGCGCCGTTATCAAGCTTTCAATACCGCACCAGTCCGCTCAAGCAACAGATGACCACAACCGCATTCAAGTACGCAATGAGATGCTAAAGGAGTATGAGAAGATGATCGATCAAATTCCCAAAGCTTCTCCATTTACAGGGCAGACATCATCTCGCCGAACCGTCATTCTGACTGGTTCAACTGGCGCTCTCGGATCATACATCCTCAACAGCCTGGTAGACGACCCCTCAGTCACTCAAATATACTGCCTCAACCGAGCAGAAGACGGAGCAAAGCTGCAAGCCCAGCGAAACCGATCTCGCGGCCTATCTCCAAGTCTAGAAAAAGTCAGCTTCCTCCAATGCAACCTCGCCGAAAACTTCTTAGGCCTCTCACATCCAAAGTACAAAGAGCTTCTGCAATCAGCCACCCATATTATCCACAACGCCTGGCCAGTGAATTTCAATATGGCACTCCCTTCCTTCGCACCACAGCTCCAAGGCCTCGTCAATCTCATCTTCTTCACAGCTTTCTCTCCACGTTCTCCACACCTATTCTTCATATCTTCTATCAGCTCAACCATGTCGTACCAAACATCCTCGCATCTCTTACCCGAGTCAATTATCCGCGCCGACTCCGCTCCCGGTCCCGTTGGCTACGCAGAGAGCAAATACATCTCTGAGCTACTTCTGCACCACGCAGTACAGAAAACCGGCATCCGTGCCGCTTTCGCGCGCGTAAGCCAGATTGCCGGCGCTGCTAACTATGCCGGCATATGGAACAAAGCAGAATGGTTCCCCTCGCTAGTCATCAGCTCGCTACACGTAGGTGCGATTCCAGATTCGCTAGGCGCCAGTATGAGGCTTATTGACTGGGTGCCTATCGACCTGCTCGCCTCGATCCTAACAGAACTCGCACTTGGCAACCCATCAGGAACCAAGCAGATAACTGGCAAGGTCTGCGATTCACAGCAGAGCAACAGCCTAGGAGTTTTCCACCCGCACAATCCTCACGCTGTGACCTGGGACGACGTGAGGCCAGTGGTAGTCGAGGAGCTGCGTCTTCTGACCAAGAAGAAAATCGAGACTGTGACGATGGCGTCCTGGATTGCGCGCGTGACGAAGGATGTGGAGTCGGCGGCTGGCGGCGAAGCGGCGGCGCTGGAGGAGGAGAAGCTGGAGGCTATTCTGAGAGTGAACCCAGCTGTGAAGCTGTTAGATTTCTATGAGAGTCTTGGGAGCGGACATCAAGCGAATCGGTTTGAGACGAAGGTGACGGAGGAGAGAAGCGAGAAACTGAGGGCTCTGAATAGTATCCAGAAATCGTGGGTTCAAAAATGGGTGAGGGAGTGGTTACAGTGAGGGGAGGGGAGGGGATGATGTTTGGTTCTCGTACAGATCAATCTTGGACGGAGTAGGGGCTCAGACTGCAGGATATCAGCGCAGAGGTATTAGTCACGATAGTCAGAGAGCGAATGAATGAAGCTATGTTTTGCAGGACTTCTTCTTCTCAAATAACAAACAAGCCGAAAGTTGCCTCATCAGCCTCGATGTCCAAAGGGTTTTCGTCAACTAATCAACAGCCTCGATGACTCGGTTGGTATGCACACTGTGTTGAATAGTGTATCGCGCACAATCCTGTGAAGGCCCTCTCAGTCTCCATATAGCTGCTTGGTAACCGGAGGAGAGTTCATCCTCTCCTGTTCAACACACATACCACAATTTGTTTGTGCTTTTTTTCCTTGAATTTTTTTTTTCGGTATGACTGAGTTCTGTTGCCTTTGCGATGCTCGGGAATGTGTTTTCAAAGTGCTAGAAATTTATTTGGGAGAGGTAAGGGGGGTGAAAGGTGGGGGGAGCGCGATGATGTGGGCGCGTGACAAGCACGTGCGGGGGGGCGAGCGGTTATCCGTGCAGGCTGGCGGCCAGCGCGCCAAGCGGACTATGTGGTATTTGGACTTGCCATATATTTTGGCATTCTCACGTAGCATTGAAGAACACAGCAGAGAGACAGAATTGACAATTTGAGCTTCCAAAACAAACAGCCTCCCGCAACCCTTGCGCCGACCAATCCCACTAGCCGTGCAGCGCGTAACAGCAATATCAAAACAGCAGCCGAAAGAATATGAAACAAAGTGATCATAAACCCCTAGGTCCCGCCCGACCTCACCCCTCTCTCCCACTCCACTAAGTGCAGCTGAAAGCCTGCGAATGCACCCAAGTATTGCCCCAAGCAGCCCACTTGTGGTTGTAGTGCTCGTAGTGTTTGCCGTAGAAAATGTGGTAGTTGTACCAATCGGCGATGATCACATTTGGCAACTGCGAGTCGATGCAGATACCGTGCAGGTTTCCGTAAGGGGTTGTGCAGAAATGGCCAGGCATTTGCCCGCTGATCTTGTTGCAGTTGTTGTCGTAGATCTGGTAGTAGCGGTGACCGTTGTCTTGGACATAGGCGATGGTGCATTTGCCGGCCTCCTCCTTGTTGCAGAAGTAGTCGGCTTGGGCGAGGCCGGCGAGGGCGAAGAGAGCGGATGAGATTTTGACCATCTTGATGGATGGGGAAAGACTTGGGGGGAATGTTTGGAATGAAATTTCTTGGAGACGCGGACTTTGTCGTTTCGAAGAGAACGAATTGTAGTTGGTCATACAATAGAAAAATGTGAAGAGGTTTCTGAAATAGGTGTAGAACCCGTAGGTGATTGAGGACAGATCTGTCCCTTGGCTCAGACTATATACATTTTACCATCTGGTGCTAACAGTCGAGAAGTAGTTTCTTTCTCAGATCATTGCGGGCTCCATGATTGGGCGGTTTTCAAGGGAGGTTCTTCTCAATAAACACTATTCGGGTGCTCAATAGAGATGTTCACAAAAGAACTCGAAATCCGGGGAACGGAGACAAAGAAACGGTGCGGGGGCTCACAGCTAAGAATAAGAACATATCTCGAAAAACAATAGCATGAATTAACAGCAGCTAGTAAGAAGTTTTGCGTGTGATTGGTACTAGGTAGTAGGCCGAAACGTTCGAGAGGAGGTGGTTGAAAAGGCTACCCAGACGGTCAACGGCTACTCAAACCGGAAAACCAACGATCCGGTCTTTGATTGTGCCATACTCTAGGATGAATTTATCGGGATTTCAGTAGTTCTCCAGTTTATACACCTCGTATGCAGGTTCCTCGTATGGATGTGCCCTAAAAAATCAGTCAACTCTGTTCGCATTCTGCAACTTGCACGAAGTGTAAAGCTGACACCCGGAGTCCATGGCTCAAGTCACAGTATCAATGAAAGAGTCTGGCTCTTACTTCTTCAGTGCCTCAACAGCTTGTTTGACAACGTCTTCACCCACGCAAAGCGTTTCTACCCTAGCCTCCTCAACCTGTTCCAAAGTGCCTACTTTTCCAATATTCGGCTTCGCAGCATCTCCAGGACGAAACTGCGCAGTACCTACAGTAGACCAACAGCACTCAGTGTAGTTTCCGGGCCCGGGATAGCGGCCAGCTCCAGCAGCGAAGATGGCAGACTTGCAGGCTGCAAGTGCGGATGACGGGACGAAGAAGACGAGCTTGAAGCGTGTGAGAGTGGACATCGTAAAATGATGATGCATGCAGCGTTTGAGTGAGAAGTTCTGAGAGGTGTGAAAATGGTCTCGGTAATAGTTCCTCCGATATGTGATCGATGGCAATATGTCGTGATGTTGATTCTGAGAAGTGACGATATGCGGGTGAGATGGTGGCATGTCAGGTTTTTGTGGAGCCTGTTCTCGTACCCCGCAACACCATCTTCCTCCTATCTTGCTATGTCTGCTTCACTGCTTCGTATATCAAATTCGACCTCATCTTGGGTCTAAACTTTTGATAGCATCGATACAAAAATATAGTTCGTATTTTTGGCCAATCTAGATCCTGTTTCAAATTCAGAATGGATCGTTACCCTGATGAGCCTTACCAGTACGAGCCACTGTCAACCGAGACATCATTCAGAGTGTTCGAGCTTCTACCTGGAGAGACTAGCGATCCGATCTCCTGTTCGCTACGCCGTGTACATTGGAACGATGAACCAGTTTATGAAGCCGTGTCTTATGCTTAGGGCTATCCGAAGTCTAAAACTCCTGTTGTCATTGACGGGGAGCGGCTTGATGTGACTGTGAATCTTCAAATGGCGTTGAAGCATCTCAGACACCCGAATCGCTCACGTGTGCTATGGGCCGACGCTATTTGGTAAGTACCTAGATTTGGCGATACGGTGGTATTTCCTATAACATTTGGTGATTTGCTCTCGAGGGTTCAACTCTTGTGTCGGAGTTCTCTTCTACATCCTCTCGATGTCGTGCGTCTTACCTGAACTTTGAAATAACAGTATTCAAAACAGTATCAATCAAAAGGACATTCCCAAGCGAGGCTTCCAGGTCGCCCAAATGCGAAAAATCTACCAGAAAGCGAAAGCAGTCCTCATCTGGATCGGACCCGATCAAGGCCACCAAGCAAAAGTTGCGATAGAATCTCTTCACATCATATCGGACTTTCTATGCCAGAAGCTTGGAATCCCGGTCTCAGATCTGAGCTCAGTGGACAATCTCTACCACGAAGTCATGGCGAACCGTGGCGGTCTGCCGGTGCCGAATGAATGCGAGTTCAGCACGGAAGCAATGTGGAAGTCTCTTGTGTGGTTCTACTCGCACCCTTACTTCACCAGGGTATGGGCTATCCAAGAGGTCAATGCAAACAAGGAGCGATTAGCCCACTGTGGACAAGAGACGGTATTGTGGGACCGAGTGAGCTTGGTCGCCTGCTACATCACCATGGAAGCCGCATTCTCGCAAGCTCTTGGCTTCACAGAGGCGTACTGCTGGTGGGCAGCAACCATGTCGACGGATTTGGTGCAGCCAAAAAACTGGCTCTTCATGCTGTATCTCGCCTCTAACTTTGTCAGCGCTGATCCTAGAGACGTCATATATGGCCTCCGAGGTATGATGGAGGTCGACAAGGGAGAAGAACTGCTCAAACCTGATTACACAAAATCGGTCATCCAAGTCTACCGAGATTCTGTTGAAGCAGCTTTCCTCAATTTCGGCAGAACAGACGCCTTGCTCTATGTTCACGGCACCGAGAATCCTTCATGGGTGCCGCGCTGGGATATATCGATGCTATTTCGAAATCCCTTCAGATTTGGCAAACCACTGCCATGGAGACCTGCTGGTGATACGACTCTAAATTGGGATATTGATGGAGAGTCGAGTATTCTGTCTCTGTCTGGATCCGTCACTGGCGCTCTTTCATCTGTCGAGCCATATAGAGAAAGCTTCTTTGGCAATGCAATGATGGAGTCTGGTGATGGACGGAAAGTGTTGAAAGAAGTCTGGAGAAAGATCCTGGAGACCATGCAAAACAATCTGCTGCACACTCCTTTCAGCGTTGACGAACTGATGGCCGCTGCTGCAACATCATTCTCCTTCGGTCTCAACGAGAAGAGCGATCCTGCAGACAAACACATTCTGGTTCAACGCTTTGTCGCCTATTTGAAAATGGTACTCGAGGAAGAAGTGTACCACACGTACATACCGGGCGACCTGTCTGAGGAATCCAAAAATGCAGACGGGCGATTGTTCGGAAAACCGGTCTGGGATTTCAAGTATCCAGAATCGAGCTTCTTCATCACCGAGAATAAGCTCATGGGGTGCTCAATCTCTTCAACCAGACCGGGAGATGTGGTTTTTGTTCCGTGCGGAAGCACTTATCCTCTGGTATTGCGTCCAGACGGTGGTGAGTTTCGTATCAGGGGCTTCGCGTATGTCCACGGATTGATGCTTGCGGAGAAGGCCGACTTCAAAACAGAATCCTTGAGAATTCGTTGACTGCCAGCCTTCAAAGACTTCCTAGGCGCGGGAGGCTTCTGAGAAATAGAATGGTGACCAACAAGCCTAACATGAGAGACGGGTGACTCGATTGGGAAGAACATCGGTCCATGCTGGCCGGCGCTTCGATGCACTGCTAGACTCTAACAGACGCCAGATTAGCCGCCATATATGCCTTCGCCGAAGTATGGCACGAAAATCAGTGTGCTCGAGTTGTTGGAAAGGCTGCCAGAAGGAGACATGTTGGAGTTTCATCCCTTTTCCTTGCTTGGGACGGCGACTCGTGAAGGCGGCATAGCTTTTTTGGCGCTTGGGGCGGACGCTCGGGCCCTCGGGCGCTATCGCCAGCGCACAGACCTTGAAATAATCTAATCGTAAGGCTGTGGCCTGATATCTACATGTCCGCCCAAAAAGTTACAATTCGAACATTATACTTCTCACCAACTCTTCCTCTCTCAATTTATCGCGCAGAATTCCTCCCGCAGCCATCATGAAGCGCAAATCGGACTCCCAGCATGGGCCCTCGAACCTGAAGAGCATTCTCAAAAAGAAACCCAAGAAGAATATCGGTACGCAACTTCAAGCCTTGTCAACTCGAGAAATCGTTCGACATCACGCTGACCGAGTCTTTCAGCACGTCTCACCGACGACGAGGCCAAAGCCTGCTTCAATTCTGACCTTTTCGACAAGAAGACCTTGGATGATTACACCGAGTATCATGTCAAATCTGCGCCCTACAAGCATTGCGTTATTCACAGTCTCATGAACGATTCGCTTCTCCGCTCCGTCCGAAAAGAAATCACCGAAAATGTCCACTTCACTCCGAAAGAGACAGACATCTACAAAATCCACCAGTCCGGTGATCTCGCTAATTTGGATGGCCTGGGGGATGCTGCTCTGGAGAAATTGCCTTCCTTGCTGAAGCTACGAGATGCCTTGTATTCTCCCACATTCAGGAAATATGTCTCGAGCATTACGGGTGCGGGAGAGCTCAGTGGCAGGAAGACCGACATGGCAATCAATGTTTACACACCTGGCTGTCATTTACTCTGCCATGACGATGTCATTGGAAGCCGAAGAGTCAGTTACATCCTGTACTTGACGGACCCAGACATACCGTGGAAGGAGGAATGGGGTGGTGCATTGAGGTTGTATCCTACATCTACTGTGACAGATGACGAGGGAAAGCCCATGAAGATGCCAAGTCCTGATTTTTCCAAAGTCATCCCGCCAGCCTGGAACCAATTGAGCTTCTTCACGGTCCAGCCAGGAGAGAGTTTCCACGACGTTGAAGAAGTCTACCACGCAAGCAGCAAGGAACAGCTGAAAAGCGACGGTGGACGAATACGGATGGCAATCAGTGGTTGGTTCCATATTCCCCAAATTGGAGAGGACGGATACGTTGAAGGGGCCGAAGCGAAGCTAGCAGAGAAGAGCAGTCTCACGCAACTTCAGGGCAAGTCAGAACATCTTGATTTCCCCCAAGATCAAGTTGCCAAAGTCGAACCAATCCCGGAGCCCCTGAAAGAGGGTGGACTGGAAGAGGACGAGATCGAATTCTTGCTCAAGTACATGGCACCGACGTATCTTACACCAGATACCCTTGAGCAAGTCACAGACCATTTTGCAGAACAATCAAGCGTTACTCTCGATACACTGTTGTCGAAGAAGTTTGCCGAGCATTTGCGAAAACATGTCGAGGCGGAGGAAGCTTCTGCGCTTCCACTCAACGACAGCTCTGAGATAGAGAAAGGTCCATGGAGGGTAGCAAAACCGCCGCACAAACATCGCTTTCTGTACCGACAGCATTCTGCACTCTCGAAAGAAGCGCCTAATACGTCTGAAACTGACGACCCTATCAGAGAACTCCTCGACGTGTTCTTTCCTAGTCGGCAGTTTCGGAAGTGGCTCGAGATCACCACAGGATGTGACCTCGAGAGCTATGACATTCAGGCGCGGAGATTCAGACGTGGTGCTGACTATGCTTTAGCCACGAGCCACCAGGGTTCGCCACGATTAGAGCTCAGTCTTTGTCTCACGCCGACGCCTGGCTGGGGTGATGATGACGAGGAGGAAGAGGAGGAGACCCCATCCGAAGCTAAGAACGGGAAGGCAAAGAATGGGAAGGCAAAGACCGATGGTACTTCCAAAACCAATGGTAAATCCAATGGCAAATCCAATGACAAAGCTCAAGTCGAGGTGGAAGAAAGGGACGACGATGATGTTGGTGGACACGAAGTGTATATGGCCGGAGATGAGGAAGATGACAACGAAGATGCAGCGATCTACAAGTCGACATCTGACGAGGACGATAATGTGTTGTTCACGGTGCCCGCATCTTGGAACAAGATGAGTATCGTTCTCCGCGATAGTGGTGTGCTGAAATTTGTCAAATATGTCAGCAAAGCTGCGAAGGGAGATCGATGGGATATCAGTGGCACTTATGGGGTCGTTGATGATGATGATGAGGAGCAGGAGGGAGAAGAAGAAGCTGGAGTGACACTCGAGGACAGCGAGGAGGAGGAGTTCAACGGCTTTCCGGACTCGGAGGATAGCGACTCGGATTAGCTTCGCAGGTGCGTTGTCAGATATAGTAAGTAGAAGAACCTTGAATAAATCCGCTCATACAAGCGGTTCCCTAATCTGTTCGATCGTTCCCATTGCGCTGGTACCCCTACTGCGATACAAACTCATTTCCACTCGATTACCCAAATGATTTCTCAGTCTCTCACTCCCTATTAAAAAACGGGCATTCCGCCTTCGTAATCTTACCCATCTCCTCATGCGTAACCTTCGTTTCCTCCGCATCTTCCGGCACCACCACCGGCTCTTCCCCTTCACTTCCCTCCTCCTTTTTCTCTCCAGCATTCTCCATCTCATCATCCAACAGCGCCGAAAGATCTCTCTCCGCCCCCTTTCCTGGCGTCTGCATAGCCGTCTTTGTCACAATTCCCTGTGGCGCCATCTGGCGAAACATCTCGAGCGGATCAAACCACGTCTCGACTTTCTGTAGTTGTACTTTGTCGTTTACGTGTGCGATGGTCACGCCTTCGATATCGATGGGACCGTTGTGGGCTTTGACGGTTACTTTTTCGCCTTTGCTGTGTGAAGACATTAGATAAGGGGAGTGCAAGTTGCCAGCCTTCATTTGCTAAGTGCCAAAGACCTCATGGGTTTCGAGAGCTCCAGTTACCAATCGGCAAAAATCGCAAATGCAGGCAAACCCTGAACACAACAGTCGGTGGAAGCTGTATACGAAATTGAATGCAAAGCAAAAAAGATGCGGAATAATACCAAGACGGTCTGAAACTGAAAAAGGACAAAACTCACTTGTTAAACCCCACATAATCCCCCGTCATAACGCCCCAATGTCTCCACCTGAAAGCGCAAACCGGCGGCCCGGAATAAACCTCCAGCACCTCCCAAGCAAACGTCTTCATCATCCTCTTAAAGCTCTTATGCGAGCTTGCAAAATCGCTATGTGCCGGATCGTAGAATTCGTTGGAGGAGATTACGGCGGAGTAGGTGCCGACGCGTAGCATGTGTTCGGCGGATTGGGGAGGGAGGCCGTTGATGGAGAAGGAAAAGTGGGGAGCGTCGATGGTGCGCCAGTCGGAGAGGAGGGGCTTGAAGGAGGCTTCGACTTCCCAGTTTTTGACGAGGTTTTGGATTAGGAAGGGGAGGGAGAGGGGGGCGTGGGTACGGGATTTTGCTGGGGAGAGGGGGGGTCAGTCTGGAGGAGAGGGGGTTGGGGGATGGTGATGGGGTTAAGTGAGTCTAGGAGAGCTTGGGAGAGTTTGGGGACGGTTTGGAAAGCTTTTGAAGAGGACGGAGGAGTCGGGTCGGTGAGGATGAGAATGGATGTATAGGGGTATAGACGCATGGTGGCAGGGTTGTAGTAGACTGCGAAAGACATACTTTGTTCCCATACTCGGCGGGTATTGCTGTAGTCAGGGGCTTTGCCATATCTCCACTGAGCATCATCCCTTGAAGTGGCATCAGGGTCTGTCAGATAGTCTGGCAACTCCGACGCAGATGGAGTTGCCGGTTTGGCATCTACTTCTGCAGTTGCCATATTTGAATGGAGTTATTAAGTAGAGAGTTGCTGCGCATGCCAACTCTTGGCTAGGAACATTTTATAGGTAAAGACGGAAGGTCGCCACAATCTACCCAGGCTCGAATTTCATAGCCTAGACCATTCTTTATTACCAATACCATGATGCTGATTTCAATGGGTGTAACTTGATGGCTTTTCAGATTCCGGAATGTGATAGGGATGGTCACTATGAGAGCGAACCCCTGAATGGTTTCTTTACCACCCGGCAGTGTCGAGGCTTCCTTGTACAATCGTCCGATGATAAACGTTAAGGTAATACCAGTGGGATAGCCTCAGGACAGGAAGATTGAACATAATTCATCTGATGACTCCATACTTGCCAATCGAAGACCAACGAGTACTTCCGAGTTCGGGGTAATGGCGGCTATTCTCTGGAGATACGCCACAGACAATGGAATTTCTGTGGAAATCAAGACTGATTACTACTTTATAGCAACTTCTCGGGAAATGTCCACTCCGGTAGTGGGATGACACCGCGTCCTGCGCATCTTCTCCATTGTGAAACTTCAAACTCCACAACTCTAGTTGCGTGACCCAGCTCGGTATGAAAGCCTATAGGCTATTGAAGATAAGAGACTGAAGACTGAATAGTGAGATGTGTTGAGGACTCACTGTGGGAGAGCAAGCTTTGAGTGACAAAAAGCGTGCTAAAATCGAGAAGACATGTGAGGAGAAAGGATAGGGATGCCATGAACGCTAGCGGCTAGACCCTAGACAGCGCAACAGGTTGAGCCGAAAACCAGATCAAAAATTCAATACGGGCAATCATCGACTACCCCAGAACTGTGACTCAGGCACTTTGAACTCTCTGCTTTGCCCTGATATGCTGGCACAGCATAGGACCTTGAACAACCAAGGCCATGGAGCGAGTGCAAAGGACAGAGTGAACTTCAACATTCCCCCTGAGCGGGAGCCACACCACACTCCATATCCCCCCCCATATTGAATATGCGATATATGTAATGGAAAATTGGTCATCACTCACCTGAGCACAACGGAAGTAAAAGTGACAAGGCGTAGAGCCATAACATGAGGATGGTCCACGAGGACATAACTGATAGATGAAGCTGGATCCTCGTTACCTAGCAAAACGTTCTAGTGACATTGAAGCTAGCGTTCCGTGTCCGGGATACCATATTCGGGGTTTCGTATCACGTAACAGCCGTCCGAGAGTGCCTGTCGAGCAAGACAGCTTCCTCTCGTCCAAAAACATGACTTCCTCGGTTCTTCGCGCGACCCTAAGAGTCCCGTTACGTGGTATGTCTATGGTGACAAACAGGATTGGTTGTAGGATAGCAGCGAATATGTACCCTGCAGCTTGATGTAGAAACAAGACGGTCCCTGCGATCCATGTGTCGGAGATGGTTCCTTATCCCGCAATAGGTACGCTGTAACACTTCATCCTTAGACTCAACTTCTTACCGGCATACACAACGAGCGCATGTGCGATAAGCTTGGGGATTTGATCCTACAGCCGTGTCCTGGTTCCGGTCTGTTAGCTCACTATCATGAATAGTATTCGGGTTACTCACGAAGTATGATCCGACGGAAAAGCCCATTAGTGTGACTGCATCTGCATCCCCAGAATTCTGTCAACTATCCATTAGGTTCTCCAAACAACATTATCTCAAGCACGAAATCACGTTCTCAAAACAAGCCTCGTGCCTACGGTATGGTAGCTGGACCTCGACGAAATACCTTGAGTTTGGTCAGCTCGCTGGTCTGAAGTAGGTATATTTCACTTGAACATTACACATCATACAACAAAGCATGAATGGAAAGACTCCAAGGCGAACCTCGGGTAAAAACTCGGAACGTCCACACAGGGAACCTGATAGATAAACAAGACCCACCCCCTTTCTCAACACCTGCACACAGAGGTTACAGCTCTCCGGGACCAAGAACGCCTCCCTACCACAACAGCCTTACAAACCAGCTTTATAAGCCGGGCAGCTCCCAAGATAGCAGCAACATCCACCGCACTTGTTTCTCGACTATCGAAAGCAAGGTAACAGTGGTAGCAGTGTCGCCGCGCCAGCCGCAACCGACAGAGCCCAAAAGCAACCGACAGAAACCCCCATCTCCAGGAACCCACCCTATTGCCAACTCCCCAGAACCCTCAACCACCGAAAAGATCCCCGAAATCCCACAACTTATCAGACGAATCCGCCAATCAGACCTCAACATTTCGCATTTTCATTTTGTAGCACATCGACCGAATCCCCCTCCTCCCTCACAGGACTACCCTTACCCAAACTATTCCTTTCGTCCACCACGACCGTAAACCAAGCCCGTTTCTGCTGATTCCACATGCATTGGATAGCTCTAGAGAGGGAAAATCTATCGAAGCGAGTAACTTGAGCGAGACTTGTTGTGGTAAGCATTTGGTAGATGTCCGGAGATCCCTCCCTCCCAGCCCGCCGGTGGCCCCCTCTCCGGCCACCCAGCTTCGAGCTCGTCCCGTCCGGAGGCATCGATGTGCAACAAAACCACCTCTCCCTCTCCGACCGCCAGCTTCAAGCTCAAGCCCGTCCGGACGCATCGATGTGCAACAAACTCCTTACCCGTCTCTCCGGCCTCCAGCTTCAACTGCAGCCTCCATCTCCAACCCCGTCCGAACGCATCGATGTGCAACAAAACTCCTTACTTGCCTTTCTGGCCTCCAGCTCCAACTTCGTCCCAACACATCGATGTGCAACAAAACACCCCGACCTCCACAACCTTCTCCGCTCTGGGAGTCCGTCCTTGTGACGCGTCGATTCCGATTCTCGAGGTGTATGTATACTAGTGCCGTCGCCGAAGGCTCTGGAAACCTCTCTAATCAACAACCGCAGCTACAGCGGCTGTGCTTCGTCTCCCCCATTCACCACCTCACAGCCGCTATCTTACGTCAAAGGCACATCACATTCCCCGTCAACTTCGAACATTGGAAGTCCGTGATACCTCCTTGACACAGCACAAGCTCACGATCGAAATGCCTCGTCAAGATATAATTCTTTGGTATTTTGGTAAAAGCTGCGCCCTAATTCCGTCAATAAAGAGTAGATCCCTAGAACCCCCAACTCCCGAAAAAAAAAAGGTTATCCCGACCATGTGCGTCACCAACGTATGAGTTCAATGAACGCACTTGAAAAATCCAAAATGCCTCCTGCCATTATAGGGCTACCCTGTAAACTCCCAAAACCGCCCCTCATCATACCCACATTTCAGTCGTTATACGTAGTCCGTTCCCTCATCTCCTCGTGCTTTCTCGTTTGCGTATCTCGCTCGCGCTGTACCGCTCAGGGGTCTGGCTCGTCAGATCCCAAACCCAAAGTCGAGAGCTGCACCAACAGGTCCAGAATCCGAGAGCAAGCAAAAGCTTTCGAAAGCTCTCGCGCCAGGCTCATCCATCACTCCCTAAACGGCAACAAGCCGTCCCGCAGTACCCGCCCACCTCAACTTCCTCAAACCCCCAGAACCCCTCACCACTTCACCTCCACAAGTACTATCAACACCAAGTCCACTCAACGCCTCCTGCCTCCCTGCCTCCTTTCCCATCGCATACCCAGCACCAAACCCCACAACCGAAAACACCACAATCACGCCCGCGCTAACCAGCCATGTCAAGAGCGTCGGACTAATCAGACTATCCTGCGCAGAAGCAATAGTCTTTTTCTTTTTCGTTGCTCTTGACACCGATCTTGCTCCCGTGGCTGCCTTGCGTTTGCCGTTCTCGGCGTCTTGGCTAGCCACAGATTGGTTGCTTTGTGTGCGGGTACTTGGGCTTCGGCGACGGGAGAGGCTGCGAGAAGGGGCGGATGAGGGCTCTACTACTTCGCTTTCGGGAACTAGCCGTAAGGCTGTGGGTTCGGTTCGTGAAGGAGCTGTGGGCGGTGAGGCGTTGGGTTGCGTGCGTTTGGGTAGGCTTCTTGCTGCTGCGCCGAGTGATAGGAGGGTGGTTAGGCTTGCACGGAGAGCAGCGTCGTGCTCTGCTCGGAAGCTGGGAGACATGGCGCTGAAAGGCGTATGTTGTTGTCGTGAAGCGGGTCGGTTATGGTGGCTTGGTCGGCGGTGGGAAAATGGAGGCCGGGGAAAATAGGACTCGGCGGTCATTTGCCGGTGGACAGGAGGATGGGAGAAAGCATTTGGTTGAGGTGTGAAGACTGCCTCGTCTCTCCTAAATCCGCCCAAGGCCGTGGCATTCTCGTCGTCGTCGGATTCGATTTGTTGCCGTTGAGCATTGCGTGCCAGACTCGAAAGAGGAGGCTGGATGTGTTCGGTTGAACTAGTCATAACTCGGTCATCATCGCTATCGCTCTCCTCATATTCCTCCTGGCTGCTCGTACTAGTTGTCCTTCCCTGCATGCGCAAGCGCACAGGACCGGATTGATGTCTTCTGCGCCGTCTACTTGTATCGTGGTGGACTCGGAGTCCGGTAGTGACAATCTCGTCGCCGATGGAGGAAAGGGATGAGGATGAGGGTTGGGATGATATCTCAACCCAGGACTCAGCTATGCGGAGTTAATACAGGTCAAGTAACTATCATGGATTTGCGCACATACCTTCATTGCGCAAGCGTTGGGGGGCACTTAGAGCCGACCGGGACAGAGCTGAGTTTCTGCTAGACTGGCCACTCTGCGGAAAGTCGTCTGCATCAAGGCGACTGTTGGGAGAATACTCGGACGGAGCCATGTTGGCGACCTAGTCGCAGCGGGATGGCGGCAACAACACCAGTGTCTTCACGAGCCGAGTCTTGAAGACTTCAGGGCCGAGGTATTCTTCGAATAGGCAGATGAGTGTGCTTTGTCCTGTGCCGTTGTTGGTGAAGAGAGGTTCAGGAGAACAGTCGGCGGTTCGGGTTCGCAGATGGTTGGTGGTATCTCAGTTTTAGGCTATGGAAGCAAGGGCACAGGAGCAAAGAAGGTTTGGGTATCGTTCAACGACTCGATCAGGCGTCCGGTCCGGGGCCCGACGGCTGTCTCACAGGCGCCAGTATGATGGTATGGCTGGAGGACCTCAGCCCTCGTGATGGCCGAGTGGATCACTGATGGGGGCGTGTCAGGCCGGGAGCACCTCGTGGCTCAAGAGTCCCCAAGCCGCTTGCAGTCAACTGTGGAAATGGGGCTTGGATCAGTCCCTCACCGCACCTGAGTAGAACGGGATGTGCTGCTTTGAAATTGGGTAGGATAACTAGCGGAGGCCCAATCACCGAAGGAGGGGTCGAAGTCACGCTGCACAGATATCAGCGAGCGATAAGGTAAGGTCTGACGTCGCGTGGCTTCAAGCCTATGAGCAAGTTTGCCAGGGATAAGAAGAGAAGGCCGCACGGCTTTTGAAACAGAAAGAAAGATTGACGAGACCATGAAACAATAATGGAAGCAGCCCTCGCATAATGCCTTGTATTTAACAACTGCTGCCGAAAACACACGCCATTGATGTCTTTGTTTGTATGCTGCCGCCCTGCACACATCATTCCGCGGCCCGATGCACCGACCGTACGATTCCTCTCTCCACTCTCAAACCTCCTTCCCGTGGAGATCATGGCCGGGCCGATCAAGCGATAATTCATAACCAAGGAAAAGCGAGTCGGACATCCCATAACATCTTGTGCTCACCGGTAGAAGAATGGCCAGGTTTGCTTGTCTGGCCTGACTTGTTCTGGGAACTGACATTAACGGATATGTCGTTCCAATAACGTTGAACTTACTCAGTTCCTATCATCTTCCTTCCAATCTTGACTGGACGCTAGATATAGTATATCTCGATTATTAGAATCATTTGGAATAACAAGAGTCAGGAAACTGGGAAGGAAACAAAACGAGTCAAAAGACATACTTGAACTCTGCAATGTCTAAAGCCTTGGAGTGTACTGTGGTGACCCGTGACAATTCTTGTATGCACGTAGTAGCGACCTACAGTATCTACGTGAGGCCTTGACCTCGAACAAGAACAAGGAGAACCGATGGAGGAGACCTAGACGTAAGCCGAATCGTAAATTTCCCTCGCCGTCTTTGAATCTTTTCACCTTTACGCTTGCGTTACGAAGCCAGTAGCCGTCATAGTCAACTCACCTACATCGATTCATCAAGTCACAGCACGAGGACACAGCAGCAACATTGTTCAGCAAGCATAGGCAGCTCTGTCAGCTCTTCTCAATCTCATGGGATTCCATTCAGCAAAAGACTGTTTCTGTCTCAGCTCTCATATCCACCCACAATCAACCCCAAGCTCCTTTTTCACTCCTTCCACGCACCCCTCTCAGAACACCATAGGATTTCACATTCTGTCGCAATCTCAAAGCAAAAAGAGCAAGAAGAAATCCACACACATAAGAGAATTTCCATGCATATCCAATACCCCTTTTGGTCCGGTGACGGAATCCCACAAACGCCCTTTCTAGATAACCCGAAACTCGAGTGAAACGGCACAGGGACCAGAATATCAGCGCAAACGGAAAAGACAATCATCAAACGAGAAATTCCAACACAAAAGGGGGGTATTTAGCAGAAAGAGCTTGTCAAAAGCGAGCGTGGAGTAGCGAACGTTCTTTGCTGTGGTTTGTATCATTCTCCTTCCATTTCCATTCCACCATCCATTTATCCCTTCATTTTTGGAAAACAACAAAAAAGCAACACAATAACAGCCTGGTATCTTCTTGGTGAACCGGCTGGTAAAAAAGAACTCCCGCTAACCCAGCCGCCATTTCTCTGTCTGCTTCCCCCCAACCCAGATCCTTCCAGGATGCTTATGATTTCCCCCCCAATGGTGTTGTTCCCGAAATTCCCAGTAAAAGAGGAAATCCACGCTGTGGTTTGAACAAAGCCAGGTCGAATCGCTGTCATAACATCGTGAAAGTTGTATGAAACCACATGTGAACGGATGAATAGGAGATGAACCAGCCAGCGGTGTTGGTGATTAAATGAGGATTGGAGAACGTTACGGAGTCAGAAGAATCCTCGACTGGAGGTTGCAATGCTCATCCGTCAACCTCGCCGTCATCTTCCTCATCTTCTTCATCCTCGGCACTCTGGCTCCGAGAGTTTTCCACAGCTAGCATCTCGGGCTTTGACTTCTTGCTTGGAGTGTTGTTGATGTCTCCACCAGCCTTCCGCTTCGTTCCTGAACCAGCTCCCAATCCACCGGCTTTATTATTGGCCGGAGTTGTCGAAGGATTTTGGCCAGGATCGGCACCTCCTTCGCCCTTGGTTCTCTCAATCTCGGCGACTTCGTCGGCTGTCAAGAATCGACCACCGGGCCCTCTCGGTCTTCGCATGGCATGGTTGTGCCGCGATTCATGCAAGTAAGGTTTGCGACCATTCGAAGTCAATCGCAGAGCGTTTTCTAGATCTCGCCGAGCGACGCGACGCTTGAGGATTCGATGAAACTGCTTTGCATTCACGTATAGAGGGGATTCCTGTGCAGCGCCAGACGCCATCTCGGGAGACTGAGGCTGCTGCACTTGCTGGGCTTGAGGAATCTGAGGTGCCGGCGGGCGTGGACCAGCGTGGTTCATCATGGGCTGGGAATTCTGCACAGCCGGGCTAGTACCAAGCTGCGTACTCACTCTTCGGCCCTGGGGAACTTGTGGCAATTGGTGGCCTATCTGATTGTTCATTTGCTGCTGAGGTGGAGATCGTGGACCCCTTTCCTTCTTTACTGCGCCCATTCTCGGTGATGTCTGCGGCAAGCTATTATCTGGCGGCATTGCATAGGAGTATCCTGTACCACTGGCCGCAGCTGTGGCAGCCATCGCAGCAGCCTGTGGAGTTATACCGGGCATGCCATAGTGCATACCCTGCTGGGGCACACCGTATGTAGACTGATAGGCCATCTGAGGATGCGCCATTGAGTGGTTTTGCGCTTGCGCAGGCTGCTGTTGTGATGGCAGTATAGGTGAGGTTTGGTTGTGGCCTTGTTGATGTGTCGAGGGCGAAGTTATCTGAGCCGAAGGAACTTGATGTGGACTCGAGTTTGAGTAGGCGCTCTGCAAATGTGCTTGACCATGAGCATGCTGACCTTGCGGCGGCGATTGTTGATAGGAGGCGTATTCCATTATTGATGGTACGTACTTCTTTTTTAAAATTGGAATAAGAAACACCAGAACTTGACTGGCCAAGTCAAAGTGTGCTATGAAAGCTCAACGCGCTCAGTGGCAGTGGGGTCGTTCTGGTCAACGAACTTCGGATTTCAAGCTCGAGGTTGAATCTGGCGATATCTTCGACACCTCGGCGTTTGTCGAGGATGCGCAAACCCGTTGGCACGCGTTGTGCTTGTTGTCGCAAAAGGTGGATGTGGAGGGGCAGTCGTCGTTCGATTCGACGCTGGTATGCGCGGATGTGCTGGCAGCCAATGTGTTAGTTGTACACCACAGTTGTGCGCAGCACGCATATGCAAGCTGATGTAGGCTTGCGAGGCGCCAACAATGAGGCTGGGTCAATCCAAGGCGCGGTTGCGCTGAGGCAGCCGTGTATTCAGAAGTCGGGATTCGACGACGAGAACAGTCAGATCCACCAGTCTGCGGCGGGGACGTTGGGCTGGCCAATGGGCTCGGGATAGCTGCGGCTTTCTGAAAGTCTGGGGACTGTCCAACCAAGTTAGCTCTCTGGAATTTATGGGGTCCATGCTCTGAAGTATGAGGGCAAGGCGGGCGTCGCTGTGCTTTTTCGCAGGCCCGGTGCGATGCGTTGGCATGCATAACGATGATGCGGAACTAGGCTTACCTGGTCCGTTGGCCGTTCGTTCACCGGTTATTCGTGTGTATTGTGGCTGGGCACCTGCAAAATGGTGGCAAAGGTCAGCCCTCCCGGATTTCGAGGCAATTGATGCATCTAATAACAGCAACAAGGACTAGAACTGTTGGCGGCGGTTCATGACGCGTGAAGAGGCCTACTTATTGACGGCCGGAGACTGTCGATGTCGAAGAGCGGGCTTTGCAGCCAACACCGAGTGCGGCTTGTACAAACCACAAAGCTCGCACCACTCGACGGCCAGCTCTGTCGCGACGAACTAGTCGCTCGAGCGCAAAGGACAAAGCTTCGACAGACAACATACACACGTTGCCCAAGGATGCTGTGTCCCAGCAATGCGGCACCTGGTGCGCGCCCATCCCCATGCTTGAGAAAGAAAAGAAGAGGGTGTGCGTACCTGCTTGAAAGAAGACGGTCACTGAAATATTGCTAGATCACCGTCGGTCTGAGGAAGCTGGATCAGCGTGTGCTGCAGGACGGCCGATGTGACACTCTGGGGATTTTCGGAGCTGCCTATATGGGACGGCGCATGACTGTCAGTATGCTTTCTGCTGTTCTCGACGAGAATCCCGCTCCATCTCCATTTTGGGAGCTGGCCGTCGCGACTCGGCGGAAGTGGTGCGGGCTGGCGGGCGCTGTGCCTGTCGCGCGCTTCCTGCAGGTCGTGACGAGTAGGATTGAAGCGTGCAGTCTTGCTGGTGACGGCAGTGGACAAAAGCCGGCGGGGAGACGACTAACCTCTTTGCTGTGCAACGTCTCGCAAGTTGCAAAGCTCTTGCCTTTCCACAAGCTGAATGGACGCGGCGCGCGATCCCTCCCGCAGGACAGGGCAGTCACGGGACCGTGGACGATTCTTGGGGCCTTTGGCAGGTGGCCTAGGATGAGGCTGGAATTTTGGCACAGGCCGGGCGACGATGATTTGACAGGCCGGATGCTGGATTTGCAGACAGCGTGACGGCGATGTTGGTGATTGGTGGGAGAGAGAAAGTGGGCGACGAGGGCGAGATATGGTTGGAGCGGTGACGGAGGGCTAAGACTCAATTTGGGCGCTAGCGACAAGCGGCCTGTGCGCGCGGGATCGCCGGAGTCCAGGCTGAAGAATGCAAGCGCCGGGCCGACAAAGCATCAATTGACGTCGAGACACCGAGCTGAGCCTCTGCTATATCTGCAAACCAACAGCGTGTGTTATTAGCATTGCCGGCAGACTCTCGATTGGGCGACAAAATGACAAATTGGAAGACGGGTGAGAATGGCAACCAAACATCACAGTCACAACGACACCTCGAGGTTGATATTGCGGCCGCGGTCCCAGGCTGCAGGGCCATGCAGGCCCGATGCAGTCGACTGGCCGAGATGCAGAGACAGGCAACAGCATGAATGGTAACGTACCCGCCGCTGAGGAGCCGAGACGATCCAAGCGCTCTGAAGACGTCGTCGAATGACAGCGGAGCGCGTGCTGTAGCCAGACAAAGCGCAACCCAAGGACTGGATCAAGCCGAATCTCGTGATGACGCGTCGCTTTGGTGCGCAGGGCGGAGGAGAGCCGGTTCGAGAGGCCGTTGACAGTTGACGGCGATGGGTCAATCAAAAAGAAGTCTCGCCGTGTCTGCGTTTGATATCACACACACACCAAACGGTAGTCGAGGAACCGAGCAAGGCCGGATGTGAAATATCGAGTCCGCTGTCGAATGAGATCAGCTTCCCAGAAAATCAGGGCTCTGCAATTTTCTGAATGGCCAACTTCCAGCCAGTCCGATCCCAGTCTTTTAATTCTTTTCCGCTGCTGCTCTGCTTGCTTTTCTCTTCCCTGGCACGTGTGCTCGGAGAGGAGAAGCGCGGGGCCCATCACCAACCCCCTGCCAGGCCTTGTCGATCCCCCGAGCGGAGCTTCATCAATTTGCATTTCATCATTTCGATTTCGAGTTCTCCATTCTTGATCTGTTTGTCCAAGCTTGCTGTCAAGGACTCGCTTATTGTTCTCTGTCATTTGGACGCCGCCTCCGTCATTCTCAATTCCTTGCTCTCACAGCGTCAACAGTGATGGACTTGCCAGCTGAACTTTCTCCAAGGTGGTTGAATGTCTCTAAGTCAAGACACCCTATGTATGTTTATTTGTATACACCATCCATCACGCATTCTCTCCCCAATTCCTGCCAGCCTGTCATCTCAAGAAAGCCTTCTCTTCATGCACCACCTCTACAGCCCTACACATTCACCACTTCATCAAACCCAGCAACAGCATATCTCACAGCCGGCTTGGCCATGCCCCAATCCGGCAGTCCCAAAGCCTCGTATCGCCAAGTACTGCCGCCCCCATGCAAGCCAGCAGCATGCTGCATCAAATCCCCTCCACAACCCGCCTCGCAAAGCATCCAATAGGCACCCGTCCTCCACCTCCTCAATAGCCTCGAAGAGGGTGTCGTGCCACGTTATTGGACAATGATCCACGACAGTGGGGAGCCCTGCTGGCTTTGCATTATTGTCTGCAACCTCATGTGTGTCCGGAGGTCACTGTTGATACCGCGCGTTATCTTATGAAGCTCCATTTCTTGAGATGCAGAGATGGCAGGTATCGACGGCGAGCCTTGTCTATAACATGGAGTTTCTGATATTAGCTACATGTACTTGCTATCCTCGGCATTGACAGCGGCATGGGATTATCTCGTGATGGACGCCCTGTTTGGGAGCTCAAGAGATGGACGCCTCGTTTCAAACCCCCCCTCGCCCCTCAATCCTTCCCAGCCACCCGGATAATTGTGAGCTCGGTCGTCCATCCGGGGACCGGCGAATCCTTCTCAAAAATCTCACGGCTTGAAAAGACGAGCTGTGACGACAAATCGATGCTGACAAGCCCCCCGTCGTCAACAACATTACCCACAGAAATATGACATGCATATCGCTCCATCGCTCTCAGACCCGGACGTCACATCGCCCGCCCCATCATTTCAAGTCCACAAAATTCACAATGACCGCTCCCCGGCCCCTTCAAATGATCGCCCAAGCATCTAATGATCTGACAGCTCTATTCATCCCTGACAAGAACAGGCCCCTAACCTCGGTATATGCACATAACAAATGATCTCCGAATGCGCCCAATAGTGCCAGGAGACTAGCCTGATTCCGAAAAACCTCATTTCCATTCATATTGTAAATGCAGACTGCGGGATCCACTGAAGCTGCAGTTTGGCATCCGGACGCTCATCGACACCATGCAACTCGGCGCCAGGGCTACCAGATGCCGCTACGGTCGAGGGAATATCTGGTTCTTTTAGGGGAGGAGGAGGCTTCGCGAATGCATGATGTCGCTTGGGAAGAGTCGGTCACTTGCCTTCCGCTTGAGTAGCTTGATGTCGCTTGGGAAGGGGTTGTGCGGCTTGATCGCTTGCCTTCCACTTGAGTAGCTTGATGTCGCTTGATGGTAGTATTTGCTCTTTGAAGAAGTTATGGGCTCCTTGTATCTGGGCTCCACGGTTGCATAGCACAGCTAGAGTTGCTTCGTTCTGATTGAAGTGCGGTTCACCCCGGATAGCTTTTCGCTGGTATTGCCGCATTCCATAGCCTGCGAGTCAACACCAGTATCGGACACTGGGAAGGGGCTGTGCAGCTTGATCACTTGCCTTCCGCTTGAGTAGCTCGGTTGGTGATGGCGGTGTCTGCTCTCTGAAGGAGTTATGCGCTTTTCGATATGCTTCGCTGAGACCGCACTTGTTTGGCTAGGTAGGTAGTAATGACGGAGAGACACCTGGGGTCCATTGATGCCGGCTCAGGCTTATGTGCTCGAACCAAATCATTCTCCTAGATGAGATCGTGAATTCTTCTAGCAAGCAAGCGAGCAAGCAAAGCAATTGCCAATCGCCAATCGCTCATTCCATCTTAAGCTCGTCGATGTTAAATGTATGGGCGAGCTGAATCCCGAATATAATTTTGAATTTTTAAAATCCAAAACAAGCTACACGGTAATTGAGGACTTCGTGAACTACGCCCTCTTTCTTCCCGACCCTTTTCTAGAAAGAGGGCGATTTCAACTAGACTATTTAATTTCAAGATTAAACACAGCTAGCAAGGGTAAAGTGGTTAATGCCATGCCTGTCGGATCGCTCGCTAATAGCTTTTTGGGGAAAGCTCCTCGCTTTTATCCACTTTTCTGGTCTGTGCCACCCCTCTAGCTGTATTCAATCTTGAAATTAAATAGTCTAGTCGAAATCGCCCTCTCTCCTGAGAAGGGGTGGGAGAGAGCAGCGTAGTTTACGGAGTCCTCAATTACACCCAGTCGAGATACTGCCCACTCTCTTGTTCCTAGAAATTCCCCGTAATTCTGGATAAGTAGTCTAAGTAATGAAAAATATTCCAAGTAAGTGGGGAAATTGCAAGTGTTGAGGTGATTGCGAATCTTTCAAGTGATTGCGGATATTCCAACGCTACTATTCGAAGAAACACTAAACATCCACGTGGAGGTTATAGCTCCTTGCTAGACTGCTAGGTCCGGCGGTCGAGCCTCCGTTCCTCCTTCCACTGCAAAGGAGTTTTAGAGGAATTCATGTAACCGCAATTGCATAGATAGTTGGGTCACCAAGTGCCGTTTCAGCAACTTCCTCAAAGTAAACCAAACGAATCAATCGAAAACACTTACAGAACAGGAAATCATACAAGACACCTGACAAATGGGCACACTTTGGAATTGCTTCGCTAATAGCAAGATGCTCTATCCATTCTGCCCGCTATGCCGAATGTATCGAATGAAAAGTTTTACCTGGGTATTGCCTGCCTCTTACTACCTGACCACCACGAACGCCCATATAGCTCAACCAGCACTCTCAAATGTCCGTCTTCTTCAACGCATCTGCCAGATCATCCACCTCCTTGTCGTTCAACTGGGCGGTAGGCTGGTCTTGTGCTTCCTCGGCTTCTTCAATCAGCTTCTCTCTTCTCTCCTCGGCAAGTTCTTCCTCCTCTTCCTCTTCCTCCTCCTCTTCCTCCTCCTCTTCGTCTTCATCCTCATCGTCAGACTCCAGATCGCTCAAGCTGTCCAGACCCCACTCATCCTCCATGATGATTCCGCCCTCCAGTTTCTCCTTGTGTGCGTCGAGGATCTCTCTCATTGCCAGAATCGACTCGTCTTCCTCGGAGAACTTGTTGCCGTTGAGTTCAACCTTCTTCAAAGCCGGTAAGGAATCCTTCATGGCAGCGACAAGGCTCTTGAGACCCTTAGAATCAATATCGTTGTATTGCAGTCTCAGGATCTCCAGCTTCTTGTTCTGTCCCTTCGCCAAAGCATTTCCCAGCAGGACGCTTCCCTTGGCACTCAAAAGCGAGTCTCCGATGCCAAGCTCCTGAATGTCAGTCCAGCCCGGAGCAACAGAAGCCAAAGCCTTAGCGCCCATGATCGTGAAAGTGTTGTCTTGCAAATCAAGAGTCTTGATGCCGCGAGCATGTCGGAGTCCCTCAGTAAGTAAGTGAGAGATACCCTCCTGACGGATTCCGTTCTGTACCATCTTGACCTCGCGAATGCCGGTGTGCAGACTGTATGCCTTGGCCCATGCTGTCATACTGCCATTCTCCAGTCGGTTCCGTCCGCAGATGACGGTCTCCAAATCTGGGACTTCCTTGCCCTCCTTACGAGCAGCGACCTTCTTTGCGTGCAGAGAGGAGAGAGCATCGGCGATCAAGATACCGGCGTGTGGACCCAGACCGTTGTTGTTCAAGATGAGATGGCGCAGGGGTACGTGGGAGGAGATGAAGTCGACGAGCGGCTGCTGCGTGTTCAGACCAAATGCGTTGTCGTTGAGGTTGATAGTCTCGAGCTTCGGGAGAGTCAGGAGCGCCTGGAGCAAGTAGGTCAAGGCTTGGGGAATCTCATTGAGCAAGCGTCCAGTGAAGATATCGGCCAAGTTGGCTACCTAGATAGAGTTCCTTGTCAGCTACGAGAACAAACATGGGTAGTAACAGGAGCAACGCATAAAGGAGTAAAGTTAGATTCCTACCTTCAGGGTCCTCTTGGTTTGCAAGACTTCACCCAGAGCCTTGCAAGCCTCGACACCCAGGGTATTGCCTAGCAACCGAACTTCTTCAACATCCTGCAGTTCACGGAGAGCTTTGAGATGGGTCTCGACGTCGGCAGCAGTATCGAGCTTCAAGCCCTTACCCTCCAGCGAGAAGACCTTGTTGGCAGAAGCAGCCATGGCGTTATGGGTTGGAAGTATGCTGGTAAAGTATCTGCAAGTTTGGGTGATGTTGTTTACAGACGAAATCTGAAATCTGCGCGGGCTTCAGCCAAGAGCGGGACAACTGCCACAGCCTCACTTGCCCCTCGAAAACTGCACGGTGCCGTCGTGCACCCTACCGTACAGTCATCCAGTTCTCAGCCTCGCCGATTTCGCGCTGTGATTATACTGTGCACGGCGCGCCAGAGGCGCGCGCCACGCTTTCGACCGACTGTCGGTGGGCAAAAAACTATACAAATTATATTTTCGCGGCCGCTCTTCCGGTCGAGAGCTTCGCTCTCTCTCTATGTTGCGGACTCGAAAACTATACAAGCTAATATAGCTAATTGGCTATATATACAGCTGGCTGGCTATAGCTGGCTGGCTATAATTGGCTGGCTATAGCTAACTAATTATGGCTGACTGGCTATAGCTAGCTGGCTGTGGCTGGTAATTGGCTGTGGCTGGGGACCTGCTTATGACATTATACGTTCATCTTTCCAAGCAGGCAAAATGGGTTAAACGACTTTACGTCGATCGATCGGCATTTCGGCGGGTGACCGGCAAATCGGTTTTCCCTGCACCGGATAGTCTTTGCCCTTCGGTCGAAAGCATCGTCGCTGTCACCGGCCTTCCAATTTCCTGACTTTGTCCAACTCCCTCCAGTCTTTAAGTCAATCTTCACCTCGCAAACACAATGTCGATGCGTAAGTTTCCATTGAACCACTTTTTACAAATTTGCGCTCACTGTGGTTGCAGCTGCAGCGACCGGCGCAAACCTGGGTGCCGACCTCAAGCCCAGCGGCGAAGCTGCTCCCAAAGTCAAGGTAATATCGCATCATGTCCTTCCTCTGTCTTCATGTACGAGTTCATTAGGCTGACGCCGGATGATTACAGCCATGCTGTGTCTGCAAGGACGAGAAAGCCGCTCGCGATGAGTGTATGCTGTTCAGCAACGCTCCCGATCCCCAGAAGGACTGCGCCTCCATGGTCGACAAGTACAGGGTCTGCATGAAGGGCTTTGGTTTCTCCATATGAGCCAGTCATCTTTTTTGCAGAATCGCGGAACGCATATGTACAATAAACTAGAGGCGTTGCATTGCTGTGGCGCAAGGGGTTAGGATTCGGATTGAATGGGCATATCTCAACTCTTCACTTGATTTGAGCGCCATCACCTTTAAAGAGCACGTGTTCTTGGATGTTCTTGGATGTTCAGGATGTGAAACAAAAACTGGTCGCTGGACGCTGAATGTCCATTTTTCGATATTTTCCACATACTAGGTACTTATAAAACTGGGTATCAGTACACTGGCTCACGTCCGAGCCCTGCATCAAACAGTCCCCCCAGACTCCCCTTTTGCGACCCAAAATCCGTAGCGACATCGCTCAACATACGCCTTTCCCATGCGAAATTCCTCAAAGTCCGACCAATACACTCTGGACCCCAATGGTCCCAGCGTCATCTCTCCGCATAACAAAAGCCCTGAAATCCGACTTGTCGAGCCCCTTGCCCAGTCCACTGGCCTGCAGCGTTCGTGATCGTTCTCGCAAAGCCTCCGGCCCAATAATGAAGAAGTTGCCAATCTCGCTGAGGATCTCGAGACTCTTGTCCACATCCTTGTTCAGAGACCAGTCTTTCAAGGTCGAAACATATTTGGATATGTCCTTCGTCACCATCAATCCACCAGTGGCGTTGACTTGGAACTTTTTGAAGTGCTCAAAGAGCAAGTCTCGCACGCTTAGAGCTAATTCGTTGCTGAAGCGCTCGAGGTTGGGCCCTGCAAGAGCTCGGCGGGCTACTCCAGATATTCGTATCAGGAAAGCTACTACAGCTTCGCAAGTTGGCGTTGATAAACTTTCGAGGTATCCAGGTCCTCGTCCGGAGTCTTCTTTGGGGCGGAAGTCCCCTTTCTTCTGATTGGCGAGCAGTCTTATTACCCAGTTGGTCGCAACATCAACCGTCTTTTGAATGATGCCACTGGCTTTGCCCTCCATCCGTCGGATCGCTTGCTCAGACTGCTTGTCCATCTCTCGGCGAACCGTTGTATTCGACTCAGCAAGTCGAATCAAAACCGTGTTGATAAACCGAGACATGAGATTGGTGATGGCTGTGGATGCCTGCAGTGACGGCAGATATGACACTTCGGGTTCGGTCTTTGAGAACTCTTGAGCCACTGCTTGATCTGCCGCCGAGTCCAGTGCGGTCTCCACATATACCTGCCCCATACTCATGAGTAGCAAGTTCAGCAAAGCCGCTACATCTTTTGGTGTTTCGCTGCCGCCGCCACTAAGCTCCAAAGATCGCCTCACACCTTCAGCGAGCCATTTGAGCATTCTCATGGCGTTGTCAATGCTCAGAACCCCATCTTCCTCAGAGACTTCGATCTCGTTCTTGTTTGCATTGTTTTCGGCATCTCTTAACCCTGCAACTCTCAACATCATTGTCTTCTGTGTCGGGGTGAGCTCAGATGAGTCCAGCCGATCGATGTAGGCATCCTTTGCCGACGAAAGCAATTGGGTACCTTGCTGAGCAAGTGAAGCCATAAAGCCAGTGGAAACCTTCTTCCGCCGAGAGTGGTATATGGTGAATTTAAAGAGCAACGATGAATACAGTTCCTCCAGACTCCTCCGCTCTCGGTCAATATAGGACGAACCAACTAGGTATGGAACAAACAACTCTTCCAACTGCTGGTCCAGGATCAGACCCGTTTGTGCCGAGCATGGATCCGGATGTTCCGTCAGTCCATGAATTTTTAGATCTTCGACAAGGCCATGGATGTAGGTTCGGGACGCATGCAAAGAGCGAAGAAAAGCCAAGGACGAGATGGTTTCTGCCTTTTCTAGGACCATCTCCAGACGTTGCTGGATAGATTGCTGAAAGACTCTTTGTATGAATTTGGTGAGGACGATCTCATAGTATGGGAATGCGCGCTTCATAATAAACGATTCTTCTTGCATAACCACTCTGATCTCGTCGACAAGTGACTGCAAGCTCTGCTCTACCCCTGGCGGATCAGCGTCTGGGTCAGCCAGCTTCTCCCAAGTGTCATCATTAGTCGTCACTTCTTCCGTGATAAGTTGGCTCCGGTCGATGAAGAACTGATGTTGGTTGACAAAAAGAGCAACAGCACTGGATCCTCCATTGAAGTCGTGCAAGACTCGGGCACACTCCATCGCATCGTCATAGTTTTGTTTGCGGTAGCTGCCATCAAATTGTATCAACAGATCTTGCTCTAGAGACTCCGAAAACTTCTCAATGATTTGTCGAGTGTTGTGGCCCTTGTGATCCGTCACACCATTGGTGGCTCCGTTGACTTTCCTTCCATTCGTTTGACTCCAAGAAGCAGGATCTAGCCGTTGACTGATCTTCATGAGCTGCCGGGCGATGACGGCGCATCGTACTTTGCCTTCTCCACCTCCTTGTATTCGAACCTCTTGTAGCGAGGTAAGGTCGCCAGTTTCCGTAAGTTCCAACCAGCATTGTATTAGAAATTTCGCATCGAGTGCTCGGCGTGTCTGCTTGTCCAATTCCTCAAGATTCTCTCCTATCTGTACAGCCACGTTGCCTCCGTCATCCGCACGACTTCGAGAGTTTCCGTTCGTCCCATTAGACTGGTTCAGGGATATATCGAGCGATTCGAAGGCATTTATGGACTGGTCCAGCTTCCTGCCCAGCGTTTCAAGGGTTTGGTCGTGTTGTAATTCGGCTCGCCGTACAGTAGTTGCGATCTCGGACTCTTTCTCTTCCAGCTGCTCTGAGAGGCCAGAGAGCTGAGACAGGGCAGCTTCGAAGCTTCGTATCAGGGGTTTTGGGTCGAAGGCTTGCTGTGTAGGAATGGAGCGACGGTTTGGGGGGGCAGCGGTGTCGGATAGGCTCTCCACAAAGTCCTTGGTGATGAAGTCCTTGTTGGAGAAGGTTTCGAGGGTGAAGGTCGGTCCTTTCGGAAACATGGACCTCCCTGGCGCAGACATCGTGAAAGCGAAGTCGTTGGTTGGTGCTATTCACTGCAGGTTGGCCGTACCTATCGAAGGCTCGGGGTGGGTTGCAGGTGCACAGGCCACGCGATCGACGTCTCAGTCCGACGCCTGGGTTAAAGGGGATTGAAGCTAGTACATGTAGGATAAAACCCAATGATCATGACATGAACATGAATTCTGGACTTTTATAGTTGCGGAGATAACTTTTTCATAATGATTTGTCTTATAGATCATTTTTTACGATTAACTTGGCGAGTTTATATTGTAATATTGGTTATGCCAGACCCTCCTTAAAAGCTATTCGACTTAATAGGTACTTTCTGTTGAGTGACACGAGGCCGCATGAGGCTGAACCCAGCAGTAGGAACGAGCCTTGTTGGTCAAAATAAATCTCGCCCTTTCGTCACACCACTCAGATCCCCAGGTTCGACCACTCGAACCAACATTGAACGAATTCCCTTCTCTGCAGTCTGCCCGTCTCGTCAGCCGGACTGGCCAACACACAATGCCGCGCGCGACTCGGGAAACCGAGATCTACAGGCTGGATGCTCGCTATAACCACAACCTCTTGACCCCGGCCGAGCGCGAAGACCTCATAAAGCCTTTCCTGCCCACCCCACAGCGACACGCTGATGCCAGCGACGCTGCGAAATCCAGGTCTACCTTCGGTTTGCGAATATTCCTGAGAGCCCAGATCCACGCCCTCATCTACGCTATCATACATACCATCTTCTCCGTCTACATACGCTTCCGCCAAGCCTACCATGCTGTTGTTGGCAGAGTCTATGCCATATTATACTACCACCACCGGACGCCGGAGCTCATCCAGAGAGATGTCCAAGCTTTGACTCGCTTGCCGAAGCACTTGAGTGTCATTTTGAAGCTGGAGGATGGAGGACGAGGAGGCGCCGGCCTAGAGACGCTGGTCAATGACATTGCCGAGATCGCAGCATGGTGTGCTAGTGCGGGAATACCTATGCTATCCATATACGAGAAGACAGGTATGATATCTTATACGAGCCACACACTGGCTGGCACCAGATGCTGACGCTTTCTAGGAGTCTTGAAAGGATATGTTCCCGCAACCCACCGAGCCGTCACTCGGAAACTCGCTTCATATTTCGGCGCTCAGAAACCGACCCTCACTCTTCGAGCGCCGCATGTCCCGTCCATGGAGTCCTCCCCAAATGCCTCGTTCGACGGCAGTGCAGAGCCTCAAATGCAAAACCTGTCAATCCTACTCATATCCGAGGAAGACGGGCGTGACTCGATTGTCGACCTCACAAAAACGCTGACCGAGATGTCCCAGCGGGGGAAGTTGTCTACAAAAGACATTAGCATGGACCTAATCGACGCAGAGCTCTCCGAAAGCGTCATGAGCGACCCCGACCTCCTCATCCTCTTCGGCCCCAGCGTCGACCTCGCCGGCTATCCACCCTGGCAAATCCGCCTCACAGAGATCTTTCACGTACAAGACAGCCAAGGGGTCGGATACCAAGTGTTTTTGCGAGCGTTGCACAATTATGGGAAAGCTCAGATGCGATTCGGTAGATAAGTATACACAGCCAGCACCAATAGACAGCCTGTTTTGTTACTTCTTCCACATTCTCATCTCTCCTGCTTCGTTGTCCCACCGGAAGACAGGGCCCGTACCGACATTATAATTGTAATAATTCTCGGTGCCGGCCCTGACCATGGCTTTTCGGAACGTTATGTTGATCCTGCCTCCATCGTCCGCGTTCTTCCCGGTCCGCTTGGGTATCGAATGCAGCCAGTTTGCCTGCGTCCTCCCTCTCATTAGGATCATATCCCCTGACGCTAGCGGCAGTTTCAGCGGTTTTGTCTCTGGCGGTGGCGGCGCATTGTCATTCGGCGCAAACGGCTTGTGCTTCATCAAGAAATCGCGTTTCGCGCCAAAGGAGAAACTCGCGATGGCCGGTAGGGGGCCGAGAAACCTTTCATCGTCGCTGTGGTAGGAGATGCTATCCGCGCCTGACGCATAGTAGTTGACGAGGCAAAAGTTGAACTTGCAGTTTGTCGCTTTCTCGGTCGACTTGCGCAAATCGTCGAGGCATTTGGGAATTGGTCGCGGCGGGTACTTGGTGTAGTTCTTGTCATTTTTGATAGGAGTGCGACTTGAGGTCTCGACAAGGTTGCCGGAATCGTCGAAACGTGCCGTCTCATCCAGACCGAATACGGTGGTGTATCTGGACTTGTCAGAAGGAATAGGGGTATATGATGCGGAAAGGGGGATTCGAGATATACCGTGGGGTACGGATCTGGGTCTCTGTGGGACCACGCCTTATTTTGTATTCCACACGGTAGAAAGGCAGTTCTGCACGAAGGAAGGTGAAGAGTTTGCGCTCGAGGGATTTGGGGACATATGGCTTGAAATAGAGCAGGTCCAGGTCTGGCTGGTCATTGATCACTTTGCCAATCGAGGACGGGAAAGAAGTCAGGCTCGAGGAAATTCGGTCAGGGAGGCATGGTATCGGAAAAGGATAGGTTGGATGCCCTGAAGATTGCTTGATTTGGCTCTTCTTCAGTCAGCCACATATTTCCCATCATCATTTGTATGGGGTGCTCACTGGGTCAGTGGCGATACCCTCATCTTGAGAAGGAAGATCAACGGGGTCAGAAATGCGGGCTTTCTTGACAGATGGAGCAAAGAATGAATCGAGGGTTCTCTTTTTCGCCGTCGCCATGATGTAGTCTTCCAGGTTTGGAATTTCAATGTTTTAGGTAACTTCAGTTCTACATTATTGAATTGACCTTCGCGTCGTCTTCAATCTAAAGCGCGTTCTTTTGAGTTTCTTTGAAAGCTAGACTTGCCTATGTGACATCATGAGATCCCTGTTAGTCTCAGCCTTGCATCTTTTAGCGTACCCGATAAGAGGTATCAGCCTTGTCTTCACCTGGCACAAAATTTCCAGATAACTGTCACGGCGCAACGACGAGCCGAAACAATTGAAGAAAATAAACCAACAAATTCTCTGGATATAGAAGGATAATTATGGACGTACGGAAGCACTCTCCTCTTCATAGTCTAGATTCAAACCGGTTGTTGCTAATACTTTCCAGGGTCTACCTTCACCTGCTCAGGACACCATGGCTCTTTTCCGTCCTCCAATCCACCGCACAGCCAGCGCAACTCTAGACCGAGCCTTGTTCAAGAGAGAAATCCCTCTAGCGGCTGCCAGAGTGCTGGACAACAGACACATCTCCCGTGTCAGAGCCAAATTCGAGAAAAATAAAGATCTTCTTCGGCTCGAGAGGCTCACTTCTATTCGAGCAGACCCCGATGCCTCGCAGGCTTCGAAAGGTGTGAAATGCCTTTTGTTAAGGCCAGAAGCCAAGGTGGACGGTATGTTTGCGGAATTGCCAACCTCTCTCCTCGATGGGCACTGATTTGAGCCTAGATGAGAGCACCTGGAGTTCGGCCATCCTTGAGGCTGTGAAGGAGAAGGAGGTTGGTATTATCCCATACAAGCTTGAGCTGGACTACTCATACTGGACTTATCGTACGTAAGTTTCCATACCCTGTTTCCTATGCATGAGAGGCTGACAGTTCGCAGTTGATATCATGACGGCTATTCTTCCGGAAGATGCTCAAGACGAAATACCGGTCGGGTTCAGCATCGTTGGACATGTTGGTATGCTTCTGTCACCACTGGCTGCGAGTGCTGTTTGGCTAACATGGCCTAGCTCATTTGAATATCAGAGATCAATACCTGCCCTATAAGCACCTTATAGCAGAAGTTCTCATGGACAAAAACCCAACCGTCAAGACAGTCATCAACAAGATCGATAATGTTGGAAACGAGTCAGAATACCGAACCTTTGCTTACGAAGTTCTCGCCGGAGACGGTAACATGAACGTGGAAACCAGAGAAGGAGACTGTATTTTCCACTTCGACTATTCCAAGGTCTACTGGAACAGCCGTCTAAACACCGAACACAAGCGGCTGGTTGACATGTTCAATGCCGGAGAAGTTGTCTGTGATGTGATGGCTGGCGTCGGACCTTTCGCTGTCCCGGCGGGCAAGAAAGGGGTTTTCGTGTGGGCGAACGATCTGAACCCAGATAGTTACGCTAGCATGAAAGATGCTATACGAAGAAACAAAGTATGTACACCCCCTTCTCTCCAGCCAACCTGATACTCCTCTACCAACATGATGATTTATTTATCACGACGGTCAACATAGCTACACGTTAGCGTTGATGATCCAGCCTTTGACAAGGCAAATAGTTCTGAATGACTGATATCTTCGAAGAAACTCGAAACGCACTTCCAGATCCACATAACTGACATTCGTCCCAGGTCGAACCATTTGTACGCCCACATTGCGAAGATGGAAACAAGTTCATCCGATACGCAGCCGACGACCTTCTTCAACTCGCAGCAGCCGGAAACAACACCATCTCCATCCCCAAAAAGCGATCTCGAAACGCCGACCCAAAAGCACCGATTCCGCCACCCACCATCATCACAATACCACAAATCATCAGTCACTTCGTCATGAACCTTCCCGCAACAGCCATCGATTTCCTCTCCTCATTCAGCGGCCTGTACGCTGGCCACGAACACCTCTTTACCCCGCACACAGAAACCAGGCTTCCCATGGTCCACGTACATTGCTTCTCAACCAAGAGCGACGACAACGCCCGCGAGCACATAGACATCTGCACGCGGATATCCGAGAAACTGGGTGTGACTATCCAGCCTGGCGACGAGGAGCTCACAATTCACGATGTCAGGGATGTGGCACCGCAGAAGCGCATGTTCTGTGCCAGTTTCAGACTTCCTCATGAAGTGGCCTTTCGGAAACGAGAAGTTTGAAGCAGCTAGAGTCAACGGCTTCGTCGACGATGGATGGAGAGAGACCGCGGTTATTTCAGCTGTTCCATGTCTCTGTGGCCAGACAGAACTCCACATTCGCCGAGCTAACACTCGGAATACAACAACGGAAATTGAAAAGCCAACAAGACGGTTCTCCCCACCTTCAAAAACAGCGTCTGATACCGATCATGAGATCGTCAAAACAATCCAAATAATTGGAAATGTCTCAAGTGACTCGAGATATTCCACGTAACTCGGGATATCTGAAGTGATTCGGAATATCTCAAGTAATTCGGAATATCCCAAGTAATTAAAAACGTTGCAGTGAGCAATCGCGTGATGGACTATGCACGGACCACGTGTCACGAAAAGCACACCCGAATACGCCGGAATTACCAGCACTCCATTGAAACCAGAACACCGGAAAAGTGGTTGAGAGCATGGACATGATCCCACACGACCTGAATTTCCTGGAACTGGAATTGCCGCGTGGTCTTTCACGTGGAAGCTAGAGGCCACACGCTGAACCAGTCTTCAGGTGTTTTGGTCTGGCACTGGCAGTGTGCACTGCGTTGTTGGTGAGCTAGCTCTTTCCTCTCTTTTTCTCTGACTTCTGTGTTTCTGAGTACTTGGAACATTCATGATCATTTGGAATTTCGCAATCATCCGAAATATTCATGAAGTTTGACGATCATTTGGAAGATTTGCGATCATTTTGGCCACATGTCGGACTTCCAAACCATCCTCCTTGTTCTCTGGTTCTGTGTACCTTACTTCCTTCCACACATCACATCCGTGGTTCGCAAGTCGCAACCAACATCGAAGTCGTCAACACCTAGCATATTCAGCGCCATCCGAAGCTATGACCTCTTGCTTGTGGGTCAGAAAAGGAGCCATTCTGTCTTGTTTTCCTCGTAGTAATCTTAACTGGCTGCCCTCAGCTTGCAACTCTGGTCCATGTTCAAGACACAAGCACGCAATGTCCATTTCGTTATTTTCCTGTTTCCACAACCAGCTTCCTGAGCGCCAACCGAAGTTGAAATCTTGCCCATGAGTCATAGAAGGGGCCGTTCTGTTTTGTTTTCCTTCAGGAGCTCCCTGACTGGCTGCCCTCAGCTCGCAAGTCTGGTTGAAGTCCTACAAGCAAGCAAGTTCAACATTCAATGCCCGTTCCGTTATTCTCTGTTTTCCATCAGCAGCTTTCTTAGCGCCAACCGAAGTTGAGCTGTTGATTGTGAGTCAGGAAAGGAGTCATTCTATTTTATTTTCCGCTCAGGAGCTTCTTGACTGGCTGCCCTCAGCTCGCAACTCTGGTTCGAGGTCGGCACGCAAGCGCGCAATGTCCATTTCATTCTTTTCCTTTCCACAACCAGCTTCCTCAGCGTCAACCGAAGTTGAGCTCTTAATTTGTGAGTCAGTAAATGCGTCATTCTATTTCATTTCCCTCTCAGGAGCTTCCTGACTGGCTGCCCTCGGTTCGCAACTCTGGTTCGAGCTCGGCACGCAAGCACGCAATGTCAATTTCGAGCTTCAGGACAGGTACTTAAAGCAGATCTCTCACCCAGTTCTTCACTTTCTCTTTCTCTTCTTTCTCCAGCCGTTCCATATCAAGCTGATCACTGAAACACTCAAGCTCAAACACTCCCACTCCCAATCCAAACTCTCTCCAAAAAAACTTCCACACAGTCGCCAAGTATGGCTTCTACCACCCACGTCTCTGGTCGCAAGACCGGTCACGTCAAGTCCCGTGCTGAAATCACCTCCTTGTCGCACGAGCAGACCCTTCGTTATGATCGGGAAGTTCGTATCAAGCGCATGTCGAGTTTTGAAGATGCTCAGGCTAGAAAACATGCTGAAAAGCAGTCTTCTACAAAACGTCCCTTTTTCGCGTTTTTGCTTTGCTGTTAAACTCCTCTTTTCCCCAAAAAACCAAAAAAAAGTTTTAAAACTTCAGAACAATCCCCAAAAAATTTCCTTTTTTCTTTTCACAATTAAAACTCGGCACTGCTTTCGGGTTTTGGGCGAAAGCCTTTTTTCATGTTCAAAAAATTAGAATCCAGAAGTCAACGGGATTCTGGGCCGCTCTCTGAAGCCTTGTTTATGTTGCATTGGTCGGACAATTAAAACTGCGCACTCTACGGGTTTTGGGCTACGGCCTTTTTCTAGTTAAAAAAATTAAAAACCGTCACTGCTATCGGTTTTTGGGCGCACTGAGGTATTTTTTTCAGTTCAAAAAATTAGGATCCCGAAACCGTGGGGTTCTGGGCCGATACACAAAGCCTTTTTGCACGTCGAAATCTCCCAAAACAAACCATACCACAGCTCCTACCTATCGGGTGTATCCCTTCTCTAAACTCCGCGGAGTGCTCGAGATTCCACCTTTACGCGGTGCACTCTATCAACCATTAGCTATTGCTTCAATCAACTGTCTGATGGGAGCCAAGAGAAGCTCAGTTCCTTTGGGGGTCATATCTTTGTTCCTTTGGGGGCTCTCTGTTTCACTCTACGAACCTCAGCTGTTGTTTCGATCAACTGTCCGAAGATCCGAGAGAAGCTAGATGGCTGGCTTGTTGGGCTTGTTTGTTTCTGCTTGTTGGTCTGGGGGCTCTTACTTACCTCCAGGTGGTAGATTGATACAATGAAGACAATATGCAATTGCTTCCTACCTCCTTCTATTACTCTCCAAGTGATCGCTGACTGTCCATCCACTTCGTTTTCATATCAACATCGGCGTTGTTGGTGTCTGCTTGTACTTACTCACAGAATATGCATCACCAACCTGCTTCCGGGCTGTCAAGCGTCTATCCTACGCAAGTAACATCACGTACCCAGCATCAATCGAAGCTCCGGTCCAGCATTTGGCATAGGTATGAAGTCTCCACAGAGCCCTTTCACCCCACGCAGCAACGTCCATCAGCGTCTCGATCCTCCCACAGGCTCATCCAGAACAACCTGGAGCATACAAATTTCGTACATACCTTAAATCTTGATCCACCCACTCTGCACCGCCACCATGCGCCTGAAACGCATTGAAGAGCAAAAACGCGGAGCCCCAAAGGCACGGCGCCATAGCCGCATAGCGGCTGGTCCCGTTCGCCTCCTCCCCCTCATCGCTTCTGCAGTACTAAGTTCTTAGCCGCCGCCTTCTAAGAATCCCAACAGAAATTTCCCACTCCGCACAGTGTCGGTGGGCACACACTGGAACGCGCAGTGACGATATCTGGGCATGCTTTTCCCGCGAAACGGTGGGATGTCAGGGATGCTTCGGCTGTTTTAGGGTGAACTCTGTGGGTGGTAGGGCGTTGTGCTACCACTGCTCAAGGTAGCCGTTGGCAGATGTCCAGTCGATCAGAGAATGTGTTATTGACCCTGAGAGAGAGATAGATATGTATATGCGGAATTGGTTGGTTGGGAGCTGCTGCGCTGCAGATGGCGGCGCATGGTGGATGGGGGTGGGAGATAAGGGGAGCTGCTTTCGCTGTTTCCTTCGGTCCGGCTCCTACGTTGCTTGCTGCAGGCTGGGTGTGATGCTCGGTGATGTGCCGGTGTGGCGGAGCTTTTGGAGGTCGGTTGGAAATGTTGAACTTTTCCATGTTTACCTACCTGTGAGATTGGCCGGGTTGTGAAGAATGAGCGAGAGAGAAGCGTTCTAGCCAGGTATGAAACAATTTTGCTCTCCTTGAGGCCTTCTTGGGAGCCCTTCTCAGAAAACATGGCCTATGTTCATCCTACCACTTGGTATATGATCTAAAGCATCAAGACTTTCCCAGGATAACTTCAAGCTATTAGTCCAAAGAAACTGCTCCTTACCTGCACCCATCAGACCACCGCGTCCACCAAGTCTCAGAATTTTCACAACCTCATACCTCTCGAATCTGCAAGTAAACCCCTCGATGATGCCATCTTCCTGCCTTGCCTGCCAGACGCCACACCACCTACCATCAACCAACCCAGAATTGGCCAATAGCCATCCAAAACAAGGGCATATCTGCCAGTGGCTGCCAGCCTGCATCGATCTGCGCCATCAACCCACACCAGCTACCAGAAATAAACATACCCATTACTAAGTCCTCAGCACATACCTTATATTCCAGACCCTGAAAATCTCCCATCATGTAACTTACATGTAGAATAGATGCGGGCTCGGAACCCGGCTTCATACTCGGCTTCACTAGACGCCAATCGCAGTAACGTCTGCTATCGGCCAAACCCAATCTTCCAACGACAGCACGATTGTGTATCAACGACGCTGCAACGCAACATGGCGTGCCTCAAACTCGACGAAAAACAAGCTTCATTGGGCAGCTCCCGTAATCGCGCGATCGTCGCTGTGCCAGATTTTCGTATCTGTGCTGCGTGCAGAGACAGATGTTATCCATGTTGCTCCCACTCGCCGACTCAGCAGAGTGGGATGGATGTGTATCCGTATCCCGGCAGCTACATCATACATGTAACCTGCACCACACCGCATGTAGTGCCTCCAGGGTGGAGAAACCGTTGCAATGTAACGCCGCTACTTTATGCTTTGCAGCCTACCTAGGCGCCAGGCTTTGCTAGAAAATCTGTGTGATCCTGAGAATGCTGCATTTGTTGCAACTTGCAAATGTCTCCGAAGACCGCCGCGCGGATTGGCAAGGCGCGTGCGTGTCGCAACGTCGTGGTAAGGGAAATGTCGGAGAGGAATAGGAATGATGGTGAATTAGTGGCGTCGATTGGATTTCTCGCACTACGCATAAATCCTAGAAAGACATGGGCGATAATTGTGCAAGGATGTGGGAGCTAGTGAGGGCGGAGGAGGAGCCGCCGGCGGTTTTCGGAGTGGACATAGGCACTCTCGGAGTTCTGGGCCCTGGAGTTCCACGTCGAAAAATAGGTATCTCAGGGATGTCTGGGTTTTGGTCGTGGAAGGTCAGGGACGACGTGGTTGGCGTTGTGGCGGGTGTGCTAGAGAATCTTAAAAGTGACTGGACCCGAGTACACAGAGACCCCAAAGGACCGAGGCACGTGTGCTCCAGTCTCCTAATTTCTGTTGGGAAAGAAGTGGTGGAAGCTCGAGGTGTGACTACGATCACGACTAAGTGACCTCACACTGTGAAGACAGATGATCGAAGATTTGAGTTTGGTTTGGTTTTTTGAATGGATTTTATTTGTTCAGGCTATGGAATCGCGGGATACTGCCATGCCGTCGGTCCATCGACCTTTGCTGTTATCCTCCTGCACTTCCGCCACCAAGTTTGTTGGGACACCGTCCCAGTTATTTTCAACGTCCACCCCTCATCCCTACCTTCCACCCAGGACCCCATCTCTATGAACAGCCACCGGCAAGTATTACTGCGTTGGCATCTAATCAGAAGCAAAAGTAAACCAAAATACAAAAGAACAGGTGCCGTGAACTCCGGTGTCGTCCTATAAGACGACAATGCTGCCATGGTATTTGTAACAAAAGCCTGCCAGCTCCCGCCCAAACGCCGGTGCCTTGCGGAATGGACATTAACCATTATCGAATCTCTCGTGACTGTGACCTTTCAGATCGTAGCAGTCGTCTCGAATCATTAGTGACGTGCCAAGTAATCCAAGTCGTTATTAACGTCTCCATCCAACGTTCCAGATAACGTGGGCAATGTCCTTGGCCGTGTTAACTGTATCAACCACCTTGCCGAACAATCCCTCTGAAACCATATCATCCTCGTCGTCATCGCTGTAAGGCATAAACATGCCCGAGGCTGTCCTCCTCATGCCGGCAGATGGTTCGCCGGTAAGGCTCTCGTCCGACTCAACGCGTTGCAAGCCATGGAAGCGGTTTTGTGTGACAGCGACACTGTCACGGCGGCCCATGAACTTGTTGACAGGCGGGTCCCAATCTTCATCGTCATCGTCATCGTATTGTCCGACAGAATATCCGTTGGATGGAGACGAGCCTCTGCCTGCTTTCCAAATTCCGTTGCTGTGCTTCACGGCAGAGTCCTTATCTGAAGACTCTTCCCGATGCTTGAGCGTAGTTGGTGGCAGTGGAGCAATGGTCTGAGTGTCGTTGAAACAGGGCTTCTTCTCTGCCGCCTTCTTTCCGAGAGGAGGCAGCTTCCTCTTTGAGTCTGACTTCTTCATCATAAGTCCGTCTTCCGAGTCGCTGTCATCCTCGTCTTCAGGCACAAACACGTCGGCCTCATCATCATCGCCTTTGATTTCCAAGGCAATGCGTTGTTCCACGTGGGGGTTGAAGTGGATGTGTTTCTCCTCGAAGGGGGTCGATGAGACGTCTGAGGCGAGTCCGGAGACGTTCAGGCTATTTTCTCGTGTCAGGCATCGGGGTTCGAAAGGAAACGCGGCAAAGTCTGCAGCACCACGGCTTGGAGTAGCCCTTGAACCAGACTGCTGAGCTTGCACGGCAGCAGCAGCTTGCTTGACAAGAGACGAAGAAGACAGCGATCGTTGTAGCATAACCTCCGACATGCTTCGCTTCTTCAAAATTGGTTTCCTGGGGTTGGGAGAAGTCGATTTAGACACTTGGTCGCCGTTGGAGGGTAATGGCGAGGACAGCGTGATGGATGGTGCCTCTTTCCCAATTTGAAGAGGGCCGTATAGCCATGTGACGTCGCAGTCCTTCATCCAGTTGAGTGTCTCAGGCGAGATAGTCTTTAGGTTGTTCTTAGCCTTCATCCACGTCCTCCATGAAGCGTTTTCTAATCGTTCACTGTTCTGATAAGCACTTCTCCTCGATATGATGTGCCGCCACGATGCCCAGATATCTTCCTCTTTCCAGGTGTGCGAGAGGTAGTCAACATGTCGTGTAGGCTGCGACTCGATAGCGGTATCATCGTCAGCGAATTCCAAGTCTACAGTCTCTGGTGATTCAGGCCTCGAAGCATCAGTCGAATTGCTAGTTGTCGGCGAAACTGAGTAGGAGTCGCCCGAGTCACCCGTACGTGGACTCGGTGGTGCTTCTAGGTCTTCTTCGTCTTGAGCAGACAGGTCGAGGTTTTCGTCATCGTAGGAAGGGAATAAGATCTGGTCTTCCGCTTCATCAAACTGGGCAAAGGAGAAGTCATCGGCAGCTTCGGACGCGAGGAGAAGAGGCGGCCGATCGAAATTGAAACCGAGGCCAGCGGGTTCACTTGGCGAGGTGAGCTCGAAGCTGGCCTTGCGCGGCGACCTGGAGAACGAGGAGGTGTAGGAATCGACGAACTCGGGCTGGGTATGTGCTCGACGGATGGGACTCGGCTGGAAGAAGTTGTCTTCGGCGGGGATGGTTAGATGTAAAGCCATGGTTGGCGAGTTTGTTGAGAAGTGAAAAGGCGGGCAATGATCCTTCTCAAGGCTGTCGAACGATCCTTTGCCCTTTCACAAGCGTTACAGCAATGACAGCATGTATCTCGGGGAGTAAAATGTGGGGTTGGGGGCGTTCGGCGGCAGGTAGTGCAATGGTCCGAGTCCGAACGAAGCAAACGAAGGGCTCGATAGGTATGCGGTGAGTTTTTTGCGCGGCACGGAATGGACTTGACCAACAGCAGCTTCGGGCGTTCAAGTATCCAGTCGTCGGAGCTGGAGGAAGCAGGAGGTAGGCGGGGACAGGCAAAGCTTGGTGGTTGGAGTGAGAGGAGCGAGGGAGGAAGTGAATTGACGATGTTGACTGGGGGAGGGCGAGGCATTAGTATGTATGTAGGTGAGTGGATGGACGGATTATTATGGAGCATCCGAGCAGGCAGGGCCAGGGCGCCTTCCCTCGAAAAGCCGTGCATACCTACCTAAATGTCACTTGGCCGGGGGCATGGGGGGAGTGTGTTGAAGGCGCGACTAGGCGTGGTGGTGGAGGGGGCGTGCTGCAATCAACAAAGCTGTGTGCGGCCAGCGGTGCATTTGATTTTTGCGATTACCTTATTTTGGTGGTGGTTTAGTTGAGTTAGTTATGGCTTCCCAGCCGGCCGCGCCAATCTGTGCTGCACGGCCACCGGTCGCCCAAAGTCTCAATTATTGACAATGTCGTTGTTATCGTGATCAATTTCGTGGCCAGCTGTTGCCGCCATGCATTTCCTACGCTGACTTTGTTTCAATCTGCTCACGAACCCCCACCCTCGTCTGCCATGCCGGCTGATGTTCTCTTCGCGGAACATGCAAAAGTCCGTTCTCGGTGGAATTACTGCTCTATGGGGGTAGCGCCTCGGCTGTCCAGGCTTAGTCGCTAGAGTACCGCAGAAAAGGCGGCCCTGGGCCAGGAACATTCTCATCATCATCAACACTCATTTCTGACTATAGCACCGCATCCAGCTGCGACACCAGACTGATGTGTGATATCCAGCGAGGCGATCGGCAGTTGCAGGCCGCACAGCCAAGGGTTCCCCGAGCTCGAAGAAGCCCATATTTCGCTTAGTTCTTCCAGGCGAGCGGGACGATGATGTCGCTTTTCGCGGATCTTCAGTCATCAAAAACGCGACATTTCTCGTCACGCGACGCCCATGTCCTCCATTGGCATTCTCAAGTTATTCATTCCATCCCCGTCCCTTCATCCTCGACTGCCCCGTGGCCGATGGCATTGTTATTATTGTCCTAGTGAAAGGCGGAGAGCCGGTAGGGCGAGGCGTTGCTAGCAGACTAGCAGGGGACCCTCTCAGCCTGGGAATGAGATTATGATGAGGATGTTTCGAATCGATTTGCTACAGGGCCTTTCTTATTCCCCGGATCGGCACCGGTAGGCTTACAGCGACTTAGACGAGCATCACGGGAGAAGACGGGGAAACGAGCAGAGTATTGCTACAGGCACTCTTTGGGGCTTGATGAGCGCGGATCTATCCTTTGAATATTGCTCACGGTACCATGTTGCAGGCCCTCTGCAATATAGCCGTCGAGATTATTGCTATTATTGCGCTACTTGGCACTTGGCAGGAGGCTGTTCGAAAGGGGTTACATGGAGGCGCCCATCAAGCTATTACTGGCCTTGGATGGCGTTCTTATGAGCAGCACATGACCATAGCGCTCATCGAGGCGCGAAACCGTCGGCCCTGTCATCGACACTCGACTTTGTGCCGGCCTTCTCCCGCTGGGCGCTTGGACTTCTTCAATCTGATTCTGTGCAGCCGCAGGATCCAGCCAGGATGAAGACCAAAGTGTGGGGAGAAGGGAACGACCCGGTCGCTTAGGACCAGAGCCTGAGCGGATGTCCGATGTTTGCTCTCGTTGCCATGTTGCGCCAGTTTCAGCTTCCACCCATTGTCCGTCGACGTCAACCGCCGCGTCCAGCCAGCCTGAGAATGCCCTTTCCCGGTACAACTTACATTGAAGCACAGAAGCTCACCCAATAATCCAGGATGGCTTGCTTCTTCGCCGTCTAGGATAATCATCAGCGCCTGCAAATCAACCCTCAAGCCCCCCTGCTTTGAGTGGCTCAAGAGCATGACCTGATCTCGAGAAGCCGCAAAGTCAGAACGCCATATCGAGAGCACCTGCGGACCGAGTCCCTTGATGGATATATTTGATACAGTTCGGAGTACGCTTTGATGGACTCCACCGACATAAATGCGGCTAACGACGAGGATACCGAGGATACAACGTGTGCCACAGTCAGAAACTGCCGTATGCGGAATAGTCCAAGTCAGCTCGACGACTTCGCCTCGACCTCCGATGTCAGCATTTACCCAAAACGAGCGACAGCGAGATATTTGTTGCACCTGCTCCGCGATCGCTGACATCTGATGACCAGCTTGGGGCCCCGTCGCCCACGAGGCTCGCCAGCAATGCCATGTCTTCTTGGCCAGCTCTCGCAAATTGGAGATCATTTCAACGGCGTCTCTCTATCACCACAATCACATACATGTATCACTGCTGCTCCACCGTCAAAGAGCAGTCTAGGAGTAGAACTACCTTACTGTTTTGGAAGTACATCAGGTAGTGCTTCAGATAAGCTGCCGACGAAACAACTACTGGACGAGAGTGCTTATGGGCTAGACTTGCTTCTATCAAGTGGACGTTAAGCTGAGACTGGATCCATATTTCCCGATCATCACGATACAAATATCGAAGTTGTAGTGAACACAAGGTAGTACCTTGGATTCCCCGCAAAACTTTGTGCTCCACCAGGCTTTCAAAGGCAACCTTAACACATTTGGCATATGGAGGCCGGGGAATCTGTGACCTCCCTCGACTATCCCCCACACCCTCAACTGATGTACAACATACATCACTACTATTGACAAGAGGCAAAGCTTAGTGGCATCAGCCGTGTCCAGTTATACAGAATTCATATACTCTACATGTTCTCGGGGGTGACAGACGGCTGGCCGAATAGACGAGCCGTCTTTACCACGAGGCGCAGCGCGTGGGATGCTGCGTGATGCACAGCTGCGTAGGTGGTGTATATGGCAGTTGGGGAGGACCTATCAATCTCCATTCTGCTGTGTTTGGAGCTTACCAACAGAGTGTGGGGGTAGCACTGATCCGGAGTTCTCTCAGCTCGGGGACAGATAGCCAATGGTTTTATACATGTACCCTCCAAGTGAAGGAATAAAGGTCAAAGGATCAAGATCTTTTTCATGAGGAGAAGTCAAGGAACGCTCCCACGTGGTACCTACAAACACGACGATGATCTGCAAAAAGACAAATATCGTTCGAGGAATATGCGCGCCCTCGAGTTCCAAAAACAATTCCTTCAGTTTGACAACCTCGGATGAGACGGGCCATGTGTCTTGTGGACGACACGCCCTGGGATGGACTGCGAATCATCTGTATAGACGGGCCAACCTGCTGGATGGTAAAGCTACCCTGTCGATCTTCCCGAGCTCGGTCTGCTCAGATATACATGTATTTACTACATTTGGTCCAATATACTTGCCGGCTTGGGGCGGCATTTCGAGGACGAAAGAGAAGAGAGAGGAGAACGTTACTACACTAATTCACGATCCTAGACGAAACACTAGGTTCCAAATACGAAAACCCGGGTACATACTAAATTTCTCAAACAGCTTCTGCTACTACTCTACGGGTACTCACGGCAATCGATTGGGCATCGCACGACCAGTGTCAAGATTGTAGTCGACGTTGCCGGTTACAACGAGTGACAACAACCATTTGACTGAGATTGGCTAATCACGACTTGGATAATCCCTTCCGAATATTCAGTGCACCCCCAGTCCGTCGATTATTTCAAAATTTCATATCTGCAGAGCCGTTGGACTCCAATATGAGCCAATTATCTCTAAAATGAAATGCTCGCATTGGGCTCAACCCAATTCGCCGTGCACGCGATGCGACCTCAGTGGCCCAATTTCCACCGTCCACACCCCCCAAAAGTCAAATCAACTCCCGGCTCTACAGAGTTCAAGATAGACATGGCAACGGGCGAACTATGATATTCTGGGAAGATTGCAGCTGTCCGGCACGCTAACAACGATGACACCACAAACTTATCATCAGTGCACTGTACTCCGATTAAAGCCGTGAGGGTGTTTCATTCCGGGTAACGAAGGGAAAATCCGGGGTATTTTAGAGAGGCTCCCAACATGGATTTTCCCGGATGACTATGGCGGCGGCAAGGTCATGTTCTTCGGCATCCGAAATAATCCAGGCTTGGTCTTCTTGGAGACAAGGTCCTGGACTCCTGTCTTGTTGTTCTTCCCCGCACGCGCACCTTGAAGGTTGAAACTCGACGCCGGCGCTTGTTCCTCGTTGACACTTCGATGTGCTTGTGGAGCCCAGGCTCGCTGCAGCACCAGGTGTTCTGCAGACTTGCAGTATTGTTCGGCTTGCCGGCGTTGACAGTAACAGGTATGCAATGCAGTCTTGCAGAGAGCTCTGGCATCCTCTCCCACTCGTGTACAGATATGGATCATTGATATCGACCGACGGTTCGAACCATTGAAGGTGCTTCTACGGATCAACCCCTCCGTGGAATCAACTGGCACGGCACCCAATCAAGAGCGGAGGAGGCTGCGATAAGAATAACGACTTGGCCCCTGGCCGCAGCCGCTTGACTGCTCCATGGTTACTCTTGAAGCTCAGGAGTTAAAGCTATCTCGACCGGCGAAAGTCTTGGGTAGCCTACCGATCGAGCGAATTGGAACTTGCAAGAGTCAAGAGAGTTACAACATGAAGCGGGTTTCGCAATCATCCCATCTGTAAGTTTATGTCCGACAACCGTCGCCATTAGTTCTGAATATAAGAATACGGCAAGAATGTTATTTAACCGAGCTCATCCCTGTTTGCTGCTCTAACAATGTTAGGTTTCTAGGCGAGCCGCTTCTTTTCTTCCAAAGAATGGCTCGAATAGCTATCAGCCGCATGTCTGGGATTAGCTCTTCACATAGCTTACCGGTTTTCACCTCACGTAGGGCCACTACGACTCTGCTTCTTTTTTCCCCACTATCATCACTAGTACTGGTGCCCAGAGGAGGGGAAATGCAACGAAGTTATCAGTTCCTTCTTGGTCTGAGACAGTAGTCGACTCCTTTTCTGAGCCTAGAAAAATTCTGACATATGGTGCGATTGACTTAACCTAAAGCCCTACCATCGCCGACGGAGACGATGATATGGAACAGCTCTCCGCAAGAGCTAATATAGATGGTCAAACCTCATTTCGTGAACAAAGACTACATGTACGGTGTACCTCGAACTTTCGCGGATATGGCCGCGATGAGCAAGTGCAAAGGAAAAAAGCAAGCCAGCGGTGTACCAGATACCGGGTTGGATCGATTCTTCAGTCTTGGGGCTCCAATCAACACCCTCGTCCTACACGTGAAGTTGAGGAGAGGAAACAAGCAGCATCAGATAGGAAACCCTCCAGAGACCGATCAAGCCTTCGTCGCCAATCAACAGCCATACGAAGTATCGCTGTTATCTCCGGTCTTTTCTCTTCCACAGCAGCGCCGATGCCACCAAAACCTGCTTTCAATGCGGTTTGCTGCAGAAGCGCTGCCGGTATTGACGACAGAGGCAGCACAGAAGCAACGCCTTCTCGACGCCTGCGTCCTATCTCTGTGGCACCGCCGTGGAGGCAACGCTTGATAAGACTTGAAGTGCATGTACATATGTAACATGTTTCGCGCCGCATTGCTGCACACTGCACATTGGTCTCTAGACATGACATTTGTGGAAACGGCCATCCTGTTTGATGTTGACATGGGTGTGGAATAAGCTGTTTCTAGCCAGTCGATAGGACGTGACGATATGGCCAGAATCCAAAACCCCGGGTTTGTTCTCCACAGAATATGTACATCTCCACTCAATATCAAGTACTCCCCACCTCCCAAAAACAGTGACGGGCTCGAGAGATCCACTTTTGGTACATGTACATGTATTCCGAATTGAAAGCACCCCGCCTCCGTCTAACATGGCCTTATCCGGCCAGCCGCCCGGCTTGAAAGTTGAAACCAAATACTTCTGGACCACACGGCAGCCACAGAGAGCGGTTCGGGGCATTTGCATGTTCGCAAGCCACGGCCGGCTGTCACGACCGAGTCAAGGTAGGATCTACGCTGCCAGACGCCATGCAGCTGTGCGGGCAAAATCCCACGCTCCAGTCGTTAAATCGTCGAGGCCTGGAGTCCAGGCTTTTACATGTAGCAATGCCTCTGCTTTAGCCATGGGTGAGAGAGCCAAGTGCGCCGTTTTGCGTGAATATATCGTGGCTTGGTGATGGCTGCTGGAGAGCTGAGCCACGGTATGTTGACCAAGCTTGACTGGAGCGTTAATCTGAACATCAATGAAGTGGTGCTGAACAGCGTTCAAGAAGCGTGGGGGGGCGATCGTGGAACGTGGAAGTAACGTTTCCCGAAAACCGCCATCGGTGAAGTCTCTCGGCCTCGGCGGCTCCATTGTTTGCCGTATTTCACCGAACCGGTCACATGGTATCACTGCCAAGCAATGCGCTTATGGCTGTTCTTGGCTGCCGGAAAGTTCTCACTTCAATCCAATCTCAATCGTCTCCCAAGCATTGAATGCCACGATGTCTACAATCTGTTCATCGCTTGGAGACAACCGTTCTTGTCTTCTACCCTACTTCATCTTATCTTCTGCTGCGCCCACTCTAGCTTCTACAGCTGCCTATTCCAAGACTGCTTGGCCAAATGTAGGTACGAGCGAGTTTACTGTCACAAACTGTCTGACCTCATCTTGCCATTTGAGGCAGTTCAGTTTTCAGAGTCGACGCTTCACTTGCCAGCACTTCTACGTTCACCCCTCTGCGATCCATCTACATTCACGCCGGCGTGGTGGCAAAATACGGGGAAGCGATGTTGGTGTTTCTGCTACCTGCTTTTCATGGATCTTTGTTGTTTGTAGACTCTAGAATCATCTTGATGCATCTCTCTTTAATGTATGCTTAGCTTTGTGCTTCTTCTAATCAAAGAAGAGCACTATGTATTTAGTGAGAGCTTTCCTCCTACGAAGAGAGCTTTCCTCCTTAATGGAGATCAATCACTTTCTTGGGACTCTTCTATCTTAGTGGACGGAGATCCATGGCTATCCCACATGGATGAAGCGTCCCACATGGCTCGCCCTGTTCAGCAAGTCCAGTCGTGTCCGATGGAGTGAGTTCAAAGGGTCTTGAGCGAGATCCGGGCGAGACAGGCACAAGTGAGCGCTTTGCCTGGCTCTGGTTCAGCTGTTTCGTCTCGGGGACTATCGTCTTGAGCCTCATCGCGGGACCAGTGTTCCGGGGTTCCATGAGGCTGGTTCACATCTGTTTTTGTGTTACTTGGTCAGAGTCCGGGGACCAAAAAATCACCCGTTCGACTGAAACCAAAACGGTTTCGACACGGGGTCTCTGTTCCTGACTATCATCTCTCGGGACTGGAGCACATAAACACCGCTGTCTAGTCGGAGAGTCCACCGAGGCGCTCCAGGCAAGCCTCCCCCCGCCACTTGAAGTGGATAAGATGGATAAGCCCTAGACAAGTTCGTACAAGTCTCGCACATCCCCCAGATGAGCTACGTTTCGTATGGAAGAGATGCGACCGGGGGTGAGCTGACATCAGACCCGAGGCCAAACACAAGCCAAGATGTCCTCGTGATGCATAGCTCTTGGTTCATGGGATTAGGAGCACATGTATCTGCCCCTGGACCTTCCCCGCTGGCAGTTGTCCTCACTATGCTCGTCACAGCTTAGTACTGCCACGTTTTTCTGGGTACGAGGTCATGCAGGATCCAACCTTATCTCACGGTTCTTTTCTGGGAGCACGATCTTGCGGGGCGCAAGGAAGCTGTCGCCGTACTTTTGTACGAACAAGGTGCCGTGTGAGGTAAGCGATCGTGAGTACAGTGTTCCTTCGCGTGTTTCGTCTCGTTTGCCGCAGACCTCGTGACGCTCTTGTGCTTTCTTGGTGTTTTCTGGAAGGCGGTGGCTGGGTTTTGTGAACGCACCCCCAGGTCATGTTCCGAAGGAAGAGAAGGCCTGTCTGGACTGTCGGAACCAAGGGACGACATGGCAGGATGGCGGATGGTTGCAAGGTCGAATTGCCGGAGAACCATCAGTGTTTCAGGACGGATACAGTCTGACGAAAGAAGTCTGGCACCCCCTCGCCTTGGGCCCCATCTCAATCTTCTGAGAACTGTTTGAACGATTCGTGATCATTGGGAATACTCTCAATTATCGGAAATTTCAAATACTCTCGACATTAAAGATATTTCGAATCATTGAGAATACTCGCAATCATGATGAATACTCTCAATTATTGTGAATACTCTCAATCGTTGGAGATATTTCGAATTATTGGGAATATTCTCAATCATTGGAGAATGGAGATGTTGGAATGGGGGACTCAGCGAAGTCACGAGGTGAGACTTTGAACTTTTGAAGCCAGGGGCTAAGTTGGTCGACCACATGACTTGCATGCAGCACGCTACAATCTCGCTCCTTTTACAGGACCGCATGCTCTGCTGACTTTGAGATCGCTTCTCTTCAAAACTTGCCCAAGCACCAGGCACCATGACTGCCCCAAAACTGTTCGAATCGTTCGAATCATTCCCCACAGAAGTAATTGTGCACATCATGGCCCCGACCCTGCATGCATTACTCCATGCATCGCCCATTGTTTTTCGTATATTCAACAGATACGCCGCCGAAATATTTGAGTCAGCTCTTGATGCTTCGGATTTAACAATTAGCATACCTGCCATTATTCGAGTCATCGTGCTTATCAGATCATCAACGCTCCCTGTTCACAGCCTCAGGGACTTTGTCTTTGTACTCCTGAATCCGACCATGAGTCGCACCGCGTCGGTAGCGACAGAAGACCACAACGTTCTTCTAGACAAGCCAATTACGAAGACAAACCCGCCGACTATTTTACGGAATCTTCTGGCTGTGAGCAACCGAATATCACAGCTGACAGATGCATGTCTCCAACACTACCTCGACCGATTAATGACTGTCAAGCCCTCTCGTCCTCTCGATCTCAGCTTCAGATACGGATCAAATAGTCCAAAAGGCCTGCACTGCCTGCTAGCAAATATTCCGAGCGAAGAAAGAGAAGAACCTAAGGGCGAACGGCATGAAGTTCGTGACGCTGGACCTCCGTCGTGGGTCGAGGAACAGAGCGTTACACACGCTATGTGGCGGATTCAGATCTTTCTTGACTTGAAGACGGCTGCTGCCCAGTCTCTGCTAAGTTGGCCGGAAAGGGATGTTCAAGTCATACTAGAGATGGAAGCGATGGACTTCTACGAGAAATGCATCACGCTAGCTACAGAATACCCGTTTCTCCCTGGGATGCGATTGCGGACAATCCCTGGCAGATCTGAGCTCCAAACGACTGAAACTGCAATGGACTTTCTTGATATGGTACTGAAAAGAGAGGGTAAACTACCCGAAGGCCGCTTTCAGCTACCTCTGCCGCCGGCTGATTGGAAAAGGCGCTGGCCCGGTGCAATACCGCGAGACATGACCTGGTACGATCGTTCCAAACCTGCTAATGCATCGACCAAAGGCCCACTCTCGATGCGAGAAGCGCTCCATCAATACGATCTGGAAGGCCGAGACGATGTTACGATGAAAGTCATCTTCGAGGATACCCTGAAGCATGATCCTTTTGGCTATCTTTCGGAAGCGCAAGTCGCGTTCCCCAGCAAAGACTAAGGTCGTTTGGCCCATACCGACGCCTAGGTTTCTCAACATGGAGCCGAGAGAGAATGGCAGCACTGGGCTTGACGAACCCGCGACCGAGCGCTGAGAATGGCGCGCTGCAGCATACGGAAGATTGGTATTGGTTTACGTGGCAGAGCATTCTCCCGGAGCCTGGATCACTAGAGAGAAAAGACAAGGAGGAGTCTCAGGCTAGGGACGACAGTATGGCGGCACAGAGACCAAGCAGGACTCAACCAATCGATATTCCTTCGCGAACGTCGCGTCCAAGAAATACGCCGCGCTGATAACAGGATGTGATGGAGAGTGATGATGTTGGCTCTTGCAGATCATCTAGGCTGGGGTGACGACGGTAGATAACTGTCGATTCGAAGTCCTCTGTCAAGTTGACAATATCCTGTCGTTTAACTTTCATGTTCTTTACCAGACGCAGTACGCACTTCGAAATGTAAGGACCTATATTTGAAAACAATTCTCTTGGCTTTTATACAAGCCCCTAGCATACAGACCTAGGCGTGTTATACATCAATCTGTGTAAAATTTCCCGCTCTATCAGCCTATATGATTTAACCCCCACGAGGACGAAGTCTCGAAGATGACTTTTTCGACGTCCCCCGGGCGATGTGCAACAAAACTGTTCGGGGTTGTTATGTAATAAGAGAGAGGAGGTGGCGGAGGTGAAATAAATGGGAGTGTGACAGCGAAGGACACCAACGACAGACAAGCCAGCACCGTAGCCTTCTTCTGTCAAGTTGAGAATAATTGTCGTTCTCAGATCTATTTTCAAGCGCACTTTATATAGGAAAATAGAACAATTGGGCGGGTTTTCTTCCGGCTTTTATACGCGCCCCCGAGATTCAAACCCAGGCGTGTTATACATCAATATCACATACATATTTAATAGTAGACTGAGGTCGACTACAAGGCGTGGCGTTGGAGCCTCATAACCGATTTTATAGACCTGTAGTCACTGAATGCGAGGCAATGCTATACAAACCCGACCAGTTCTTTCACCGAACGCTTCCCAAGGTTCGACCACTCATCTTTCTAGAGCATCCAAGACTAAAGTCTTGTATCCCTCGACCGCCGCCTCAAGATCCCTAACAAGCAAATACTCTTCCGCCCCGTGTGCCCTAAGAATGCTTCCTGGGCCATAGAGTATACGCCTATGGTCTCCTTCCAGGTTAGGGACGTCAGTCCCATAATTAGCCACGATGGTTTCAAATCCATCAACATCAGTATCACAAGGCACCGGCGCATATCCAACGCCTTTCCACTCTACTGAAATCCTCCCCTCTAAGTCGCCATCTTCCTCGACCAACTCAGCGATCGTGCTGTTGATGAGCTTCTCAATAAACTCTGGTCCTTCCGCAGCAATACGGACAGCAATACCGGCAGAAGCCGCTACGGGAATAACATTATTCGCCACGCCGCCTTCCATGCGACCAATATTCCACGTCGTATTCCCATATCTCTCACTGCTCCCCCAATCCTTCTCTCTCAACCGTCCCAATAGCTTGACCAAAATCTCATTCGCGCTGACTCCCAGCTCGGGATAGCCACTGTGGGCCGCCTTGCCCTCGACAAAGATCTTGCACACCGCAATGCCCTTATGTCCCTCCGCGAGCTTGAGTTCCGTCGGCTCTCCAAAAATCACCGTATCATAGCGATGCGCGGGAGTATTATGTCCGTTCGGATGGTTGAGCGCCGCGGAATACGTACGCATTCCAATGCCGTCTGTCTCCTCGCCTACCACATATAGCAAACTCACATCCTCGGGCTTCACCTTCTTGTTCACCAGCAGATCTAATAACGCAGTCACCTGTGCGGCAACACTCGCTTTCGCATCTACGCTACCTCGACCCCATATTTGCGTGTCTGCGGAGATCTGCTCGGTGCTGGGGTCGAGGGCGTCTCCGGAGCTGGTGCGCAGAGAATAGTTGTAGAAGGGCGGTACGGTATCGAGATGCGAGCTGAGAAGGACGCGGCTTTTGGCAGTGCCGGAGGAGGGGTAGGCGTGTAGGTTGTGGCGTGTGGTGTTGGATTCGGACTCGACGGGCTGGAGGTGCACGGTGAAATCGAGGGCGCGTAGGAAGTTGGCTAGCCAGTTGGTGACATTGTCTTCGTTTTGGGTGACGGATGCGTGGGTGATGAGTGATTTATGGAGGTAGAGGAGGTCGTGGAGATTGGCAGCGTGAGAGGAGGATTGGGAGGTGATGGGCTCTTGGGTGGGTGGTAGGGCGGTTGCGGGGAGGGAGAGGGAGAGGAGGGAGACGAATGGAAGGAGGGACGAGGAGAACCGCATGGTTGTGGCGGCTTTGGAGGAAGAGGTACCTTAAAGAGTGAGGTGAGAAGAAACCGTGGTGGTTTAGAAACAGAACGCGGGGAACCGGGAGCTTTGGCCGCCTAGCGTCCAGTCATTTGAAGGCATTCGGAGATCCGAAGCCTGCATCCTGTTCCGGCTTAGGCTTACAACATTTTCACTAATAGGGAGATTGCTCTGCCAGAGATATTGATACAATTCTTCTAACAGGCAAACATCCAATGACAATTAACATATCTTGCAGACTTGCATTTCGAGTTGTCGATCATAATGCTACTTTCGACTCTAGATCAGTACATACGACCATAGACTGAGGAGAACTGGCAAACCCGTCCGCTCTTGCATACATAAGCCTCAGATCGGCAGATTAGTAGTTGGGTGGGTGACCACCAGCGAATACCTGCTGTTGTATGTTTTGCATTTCTTTTTAGTAATTTTGTATTTTGTAAACGAGAGCTAGGTCAAGTCGAGGTCCGAGGACTTAGATTCTCGCAATTGACTTACATTTGACTCCATAATCCATGGCCTCGGGAATGCTTTGCTGAGTTCCATCGGATTAGCATTGTGGTTGATGACTCGATTCTTCCTGGGCCTGTTCCAATCCCGAATCAAAAAGATGGGTTGAAAGAGAAACGCGCATTTACATCAATCTGACCGCAAACGGCCAAGATGACACTCTATGTTCGAGTTATGAGAAATTAACGCTACCCAGCGTATTCTCAACAGCGTAGTCTTACAAATTTATGAGCCCCAGCTCGGCCTCGTTTCTTGGCTACTCTACATTTTCAAAAATCAAAATCCCTTTCAAAATTCCCACTCAGCCCATACAGGAAAATGAAAAGCAGGAAAGTCAAGTCCGCCGCTGAAGTAAGTCTATCTCACAATCCTGAATCAGCTAAACAATAAAACATTATATATGCAAACATCCAAGCTGAATGAAGCTTTCAACAAGCTGTCACTTGAAATTCAAATAAATCCCAAGCAATTGGCTTCCTGGCTTCCATGCTATTACTTGAGGACTTGAGTTTGACCTGAAATTGAATTTCAGGTCAAACGAAGCTTTTGATGAGCTCATCAAAAATCAACAAATCCGGGTGGGAATACGGATTGCGAGCTACCACTTGAGAAGAAAACATAACTGGTGCTGGAAAGCCAGATGGGTACGTTTAAGGGGAAAGCCTCTACGTATGGTAAACCTCTCGAGAAAAGACCTTATGAGACTAGATTGTGAAAATCTTTCTCAAAAGGAGAGGCTAAGAGACTGCCTCTGAAAACTAAGGGCAGATGCCCCCGAAAACTAAACATGCCTGGTTAGAGGCTAGATACGTCGAAGGGCAAAGCCTCGTCGTATGAAAGACCTCTTGATAAAATACCACATGAGACTAGATTATGAAAATCTTTCTCAAGGTGAGAGAGCTGAAAGATGCTTCTGAAAACAAAGAGCAACGTGCTGCCGAGAACTAAGGGCTAATGCCCCCGAGAACATGACTGGTGCTGGAAGGCCAGATACGTGGAGGGGAGAGCCTCTACGTATGAAAGACCTCTTGTGACTAGATTGTGAAAATCTTGATCAAGAGAAGAGAGATGCTGAAGTTCTCTGGAAACAAAGAGCAAATGATCCCGAAGATTAAAGGCAGACGTGCCCGAAAACTAAGAGGGATGCTCATTAGGAGCCAGGCGGAGAAAATGCTTCTTGAAATCCAGGAGAAGAGAAACATTTCTTGACAATCGGGAGAAGGCACATATACTCCTCGAACAACAAGAGAAGCTGCTCCATAACAACCAGGCCAACAGAAAATGCTCACGGAAAATCGATCCAGGAGAAAATACTTTCTGAATATCGACCCAAGAGAAACAGCTCCCTGAATACCGAGCCGATCTCTTTTCGAAAGTCAAGCCAAGACAAACGTTCTTTGGAAATCGAGTCAGAGAACCGCTGCCTGAAAGCCAAGCCAAGAGAACCAAAACCCGAGCCAAAGAAACGCTCATTCGAACATTGAAATTCGAGCCTAGGCAAAATGCTCTCCAGAACCAAAGGCAGACTGGGCAGAGAAACGCTCTATAAAAGCCTGGAGCAAGGAAACACTCCCTAAACGGCAAGGCTGCAAGACAAGTACCTCCTTGAAGGCAGGAGAAAAAGAATACTCCCTTGGAAACCTAGATGCGAGAAATACATCTTTAAAGCCACGAAAAGAGGAGAACTCCTTGCAAACCAAGCCAAAAGAAATACTCTCTAAACTCCGAGCCAAGGGTCAAACTGCACCTCGAAAGCCGGCACGACGAAACAAGCTTCTACAACCAAACCGGGAGAGGAAATGTTCCCTGAAAACCGATTCAAGAAAAAACAGTCCTTGCAAACCTATACAACCAGACAATCCAAAAACCGAGCCAGGAAAATGCAAAACGCAGACCAAGAGCCAAAAAAACGGCCCAAAAAATAAAAACCAAAAGTCAGGAAGAGAAAGACTTCTTGAACGCCAGAGAGAAAAAAAAAACAAATGCCCAGTCTGTGTGCGATTTCAATCTCTAGATGCTGCTTAGCAATGTCTTTTAATAAAAGGGAATTCGCTAAATCGCATCTGGAGCTTTGAAATCGCATACAGACTAGGCCCATTCAAGAATAGCTCCGCGGCCGCTTTCGTTAAATATCGAGATAAATTCCAAAGTAATTTGAAAATAGAACACTACGCGATCCAAGTAACGAAATTCCAAACCTTTGACATTAAAAAACAGAGCCGTAGAGCACAAGTAGCTAGCTAGCTAGCTAGCTCGAAAGGAAGCAGAATAATAGACAACCTTCCGACCCCCCCCAAACTTTGGAAATAAGGCTTGAGTAAATAAGTGAATCTGCTATTTTAAAGCCAAACGTAGCCGGACCGTTTTCACACCCTTTTGCACGGAAAAAAAGGAGAGCATCAGGGACAAGATTGGAGAATCCCGAATGAACAAGTAGGTAATTATTATCGAGAAGCGACGAGGCGATTAAAAGCATTATAAGCAAACCCGCGCAGCAACAATTCGCAGTGCGTGCCAGCAAGCGCCCACCCAGTAAGCATACCCAGAATCCCAAAAAGTGCCAATCAACAGGCCCTCGCCAACGCATGCAACAAAACACCACAAACACAAAGAGCCTCCCAGCTCCTAACAATCAACTCAAAAGCAGTAATGCAGTCCCTCAAGCCTGTTGCTTCGACGACTCGCCGTGGTGCCCCGGCATCAAATCCTTCGCCGCCTGACTCGGATCCTCCAACGCCTCATACGCCCTCTGCTTCCCCGTCTTCCCCCCCTTCTGCCTTTTATCGAAATCCTCCTCGTCACTACTAGATATTTCATCATCGCTATTCTGTATCACAGTAATGGCTTGACCCTCTTGCTTCTTGCGCTCTCGCTGCTCATCCTTCATCTTTGCCAATTTCTCATCATCACACTCCATCGTCACGACTTTCAGGCCGGGGAAATTCTTGTGCAGGAAGTCGCGAAGCTCGGGGAGATATTTGCCGTTGGGCCGGTAGGTGCCGCTGTCGTTGTCGATTACGAGCTCGTAGTCGGCGGGGTCTTTGGGGGGAGGGGCGTGGGGTGGGCCGCCGGGGAGGTCGGTGTTGGGATGTGTTTGTTGGTCGGGGGCGTCGACGGGCTTCTTTTTGTTCTTGAGGCGGCGGATGAAGAACTCGCCGGAGCAGGCGATGTAGATGTTTACGTCGGAATGCATGGTGTGTTTGCTGAGCAAGTCGACCCCGAACTCTTTGCCGGTCTCGGTAAAGCGGAATAAAGCGTCTAGGGTCAAGACGTAGGTAAAGATACGGCCTCCCTCGTCGAAGTGCGCGAGTTTGAGAAAGCGGACTGCGGCATCGTCGGAGCATGGTTCTACTAGGCCGTACTCGGTTGTGGCTGAGTAGTTGTAGACGCGGGCGTGTTGGTGGTGAAGGGCCTTGTTGAGGACGTAACCGCGAGGGCCCATTTTGGTAAACATGCCTTTCACGAACGGCTTGAACTCGACGAATCGATGGTATAGGTGTGGAGGGATGGGACCTTGAAGTTGGAATTCGTTGGCTTGGAAGCTGGCTTGCTGTTAGCGAATTGAAAAGAAGAATCTCCTTGTACTGCTTTATAAGGGGTACTTACTTATACTTCTGGGCTTTCTGCTCATCTTCGTTGCCATCTCCGTCCTCACCAGGAGACTTGATACCCACAAGTCTGCCAATCATCGGCGATTGATGCTTCGTCCAGGCCAAGGGTCCAACGGTATACATTCGTCCGTAAGGCGGGTCCGACTTTCCAAGTACTTCAGCGCTCAGATATAGTTTTCCATCCATGGACACTTCTTGACTACAGCAAGCCACAATTGCTTTCACCGAATAAGCCCTCTTGCTTCCCACTCGCTTCTTGATATCAAACCGCTCATCTTTGATACCCTCCCAATTCTCACCGATCTGGCCCACCGTGACAGTCACATTGCCTAACCTATCGTCGTGGTCACTCGGGTCTTCATCGTATAACCTGCACTTCAAGCGAAAGCCTTCGGAAGGAATCCCGGCCACTATCCATTCGGTACCAAACTGCGGCGCCACGCTTTTGTGTATAGTCCTCGTGCGCAGAGTCAAATCAGGATCCTCCTTGTGACGCTTCTGCAGGCCGCGCGACGTCAAGGTGGCATGAATGTAGGGATCCGAACTCCTTGCTCCGAAATCCGCCACGGGCAGATTCTCTGCGCGGTGGAAGGTGAACTTAACAATGTATCCGTCCCGAGCACCGGGAATTGGAGTGTCGTCGTAGCCGCCGGCCGGGTCGTTCTTGTCCTTTATCTTCTCCTTTTTGTTGGAAACCTTGTCCTTGGCCTTTTCGGCCTCTCCTTTAACGCCATGGTGGTTTTGTTTCGAAGATTTTTCGACATTCTTTTCGGAGGACTCGTTGTTTGTAGTAGGGTTGGTATCGGCCGCCTTGCCATTCCCTTGCTGCTTGTCAAGGTCGGTAGTCATGACGTACTAGCAATATGATATTCTGGTCTTGGCCGTCAGTTTAGTACATGCCAAGCAACGGCGGTTCTTCTTGTTTTGCTGAAACACGTACCGGTAGATCAGACAGGACCAATACTCGATAATCGCGGGGAGCGTGAAGGTTTGGGGTGATTGAGAGGGTGTTGGGCAAGCGACAGCAAGACTTGGACTCGACAGCAAAAACAATAATATAAGTAGACAGTTCTGTTCAGGCGCAATCTTGAGGCTGGGAAATGCGACGACGCTATGGCAGCACCGAGCACGGTCCGCGGGCAGGGTCCAAAGCCAAGCCTTTAACCTGCAGATCAAGAGCTTGACGTGCGGGTCGGGATTTTCGACGACTTGGCAGTGCGAGTACTACCTGCCTGCACACTTGGTAGAGTAGCGTATTTTAATATTGGAAAAAGGTATACACATGACTCGACGTTGCTTTGCGCCCGATTTCCTATTGGCTTTTACAGGCAAGAGCGTCCTCGCTGTGGCTTGGAGCCGTGTACGGTGTGACACGCGGACTTTAGCTGAATGGTACATGTAGGTTCGGACTTCGGACAATCTGTTAGACTCGCAACGTCATCGCCGACGAATCCCTGCTATTTGAACTTGTGCAGGCCGGATAGCGGCAAAGTGAGGTTCCCACGCGCGGGGGTCTGGCTGAGGGGTTCATGTGCGAATCGGGCTATCTGTTCGTTACATATTGTCGGACTCAAGAAGTCTTGCATCGTGATCATACTCTTGTTCCAGTGGTATACGATCCGGCGCACGACAGTCGACCACTCACTGACTTGGGCAGACTGGGGATATTACAAGTTTGATTTCCAAACTAAACCATCGAGTCCGCTATACGCAGGGACAGCGAAACTCCCCTTTTGCCACTCTCTGTAAACCTTATGTATGGTACAGACCATCCGGATACGCTCGCCATGCTATGCAACGTCTTTGAAACGAATCATTCGAGACCATTTGCTTGCGGGCGCCCTATCTCATGGAGAAGAAGGGCACTGGGGTATATACAAACAACATCTCTCTTTCGATAATGCTTGCCATCATCTTCACAGCGAGTCTTTCGTCTCGAATTCTGCCTCCACTGCTGCGGGCTCCATTGCTGCCGTCGCTTCGATATTGATCACTTTGGTGATCGTCGCCTTAACGACTGTCTCCGGCTCAGTCTTTTCAGGCTGTTCAATTATCTTGCCGTCAGGGCCTCGAGGTTTCCGTTGCCAGCCAGTGGAGAAGAGCTGGCCGAGCTGGAAGCGAGGGAATGGATGTGCTTCGGTGTTTATGACGATATCGGTGAGTGGGAGGAGATCATTCGGTGAAAACAGAAGGTAGAAGTATTTGAGAGTCTCAGCCTATTACTTGTTAGCAACTCGAATCAAATACCCCTGACTAAGGAAACTTACCAGCCAAAAACTTTCCATGTTGTCCCGCTGCGATGGCGGAATCGTGTCGGCATCGCTGAGACTGGTGAAACCTCCTCCTTCCTCTACCGCAGTGTATTTCATGAACGACTTGAACATCTCCCATCCCCATTCGCGGTACATCTCATCGCCGGTGATACGCCACATATAGAACAACGTCTCAACCGTTTCCGGTCGCTGGAGATTGTGAACATCTTGGCCATGCACATCAAAGTCCTGTCGCCATTCCGCATCTTCGCTCAAATCAAAAGTTTTCGGAGGATTGTGTTCCGCGGATTCTGGTAATGGAGGGTTGTCAACCCTGAAATGGGTGATCTCAGGCGCCAGTCCGGTCTTCATATTTTTATACATACCCCAGCAAGTGTGTGTGAGCTCGCGTGCGAGTTGCATCTCTTCATCTTGCTTGGGAGTCCACTCGCCGGACTTCCTGGCTTCCGCCTCGGTGAGGCCGCCAGTTGCCCCTAGGGCAATGGTTCCGCCCATAAAGCATACGAGGTGATCCATCTTGGGAGTCAGTCCCTCGCCCAAACCATTTTGTCTTTCGCCAAGAATGGTGAAGCGCGAGGGCTTGGAGTATGTGATCAGATGCTTCCGGACTCCGTTCAGGGATTCGTCCCACATTTCCTTGTAGATGGGCTCTTCCTTTGAGGTCTGCAGGTACTGCTTGATGAGATACTCGTAGTACGAGTCACCACGGCTTCCAAGTCGGATATTTGAGCCTCGGAAGGTACCCTTATCGGCGTAAATGAATATCGGGAGCAGACCGTCTTCCATGCCGTTATCATCGACCACTTTCATGACCTTTTCAGCCGCCTCCCAATAGTATGTTTCTCCCGTCAACTTCGACAAATACTTGAGTTCCAATTGAAGTGTAGTAGCTTCGGCGGTCGAAGAAGCACCGCCGTCCGCATGAGACGGAAGCCCCTTCATCTTCTTCAGGTTGACACTTGCGTAAGGCACTCCAGACTTGGAATCGAACGCCGCCATTATGCGGTCAGCGAGATCCTTTGCCTTTTCCAAATAAAGGTCCTCCCCTACAGTGCCTTCGTCGTCTTCTGATATAGGGCACATCTCTGGAAAAGTGGTCGACAAATAATGGGCAGAGAGAAGACCACCGAGCATGCGGATAGTGGTTTCGAATGTGTTGACATCTTGGTCCTGATCATAGTCGAGTTTCGTGCTCATCCATTGTCGCGCATTCGACAGTCTCGTAGTTTGGTTCATAAGTATCAATGTATCGAGGGCATCCACAATGATCCAGCCCATACCGTGAGGGGCCATTTGTCTGCCCTGCTTGGAGACGGGATGGAATTCATCGTAACCTGGCAGATCAATCTTAGCATCATATTTACTAGAAACAGATAGAAATACTACGCTTACCCCAGGCATATCGCTCATAAGCATCCCAGCTGAGAGTGAAGGCTTCTACCACCCTTTCTCTCCTGCCATCCCAATCGACTTTCGCGCCGGCCTTCTCAGTAGTCTGAAGCCAGTTCCAACTCTTCTGTGTCTTGGACTTTGACTGTTGATCCGGTTCAGAATCCCCGGAGAAGATTCCCATATAATATACAATGAACAAAAAGAAGGCGATGCCTCCGAAGAGGGTTCTTTTGCGCTTCCACATGGGCGTTTTCTTCCTTGACGAAGCGTAGGAATAAGGTTTGTCTTTATACATCGGCAGTTCCCGTTTCTTTTCGAACATGCTACCCATGCGGTCCTGCACACCGCCCATCATTCCGTTCCCCTGGGCAAAGGCATTGTTTCGGGAGGTGACGCCGGATGCGCCCCAGGCCCTGTTCTCCAATTCACGCTGCGGGTCATTGAAGGAGGGCACATTCTTGGGGATTTGGAAGGCCATGTCTTCGACGGCCTGCTTGCCCGACACAAAAGCCTGAGTACTGGTTTCGACGACCCTTTGTGTGATATGGGCAGCAGCTTGCGTTGCCGTGCTCTGGAGAATGGCAAATGCTGGCGGGCGGCGCAGGTTGAATGGATCGCGAACGTTCATGGATGTCGCGGGATCATGGCTTTCCGGGGACTCGCCACTTCAGCTAGTAGTGGTCGGTGAGGGCTGTCCGGAGTGATGCTGCTCCTTTCACTGCTGAAGGTCAAGACGACACGGAGAGCTCTTGGTTTGAACGCGATCCGGAGTTTGACCGGCGGCTTTCGGTCCGTGTCCCCGGGTCGCCCCCACGCCCCACTGAGGCTCTGCCACATAAGGTTCAGCCTCTGTGGCAGTGCCAGAGACTCAAAAACCTCGATATCCTCGATCAAAGCAAGCCTGGCTGTCCCTTTTCCTTGTCTTTCTCGGGAAGTTTACCTCTGTCCACTCTGTCTAGCGTCTGCCGCTGCGACGTTGGTCAGCAGCTCACCATGTCCAATCAAACTCGGCCGTAACACCTTTCTTCGATTCTGTGCTAGAGCTGCGTGATACCTCCTGACGATTTCAAAATTTCCTCTCGGGAGCTTGAGCTTGTCGACCAGCAACGCACCATTCAATCGTCCCCTTCACTTCTCGCTACCTTGCAGAAGACGCAACAAAAGCGGCTACGATGACCCAACTCCAAAACTACCCGCGTCTTCTGGCCTCGGAGATGGATCTTGCCTGCCGCAGCTTTGCAGAAACTTACAATGCCGCTCCGCCCCAAGAAGTCGTGAAAGTCATGATCGGCCATGACCATGGAAGAGGGGAAATCTTCGCCATTGTCAAGTTGGATAAACAGCTCAGTTTCGAGGAGCTGCCTGGTCAAGTTTCCGACCATAACTCCAGAGCTTCGGCACTTGGCTTTCCGCCAACGACCAATGCTCCATCGTCCGAATCCATGACGAAAGCAACGCTCGTTGAAGAGTGGCTCAATTTGAACATGAACAAGGATCCGAAGTCGGTCAACACAACCAGCTCCCATATATCTCACCTGAAGATGCTATCTGCGGCTAGAAACGATGAGATTGGTTCGTCCTTTGAGAGTCTGTCTTCATCTGATAGCGAGGAGATGGTACGCAGCTACTCGAATGTAGGTTGTTACGATATTTCTCCATCGTCATGATATAACTTTCTATGAACAGACCCCTGCCATACGGGTAGATTGTGATTGATAGGGAGTTAGAGTCCTGTTGTGTGCTTCTCATTATTCGCAATGGCTCAAGCGGTTCTTTAAAACAACCCAAGTGGTTACAAACAGTCAAGTCTTCGTGTGAATATCCACACTCACAGAGCCCTGTCAACGCACTTTCTCTCGACATTGCGTAGGCTAAGCAATGGCTGATGCAAGCGCTAGGGATCAAATATGGGCATCAGGTCGTATGCTGAAGAGCATCAGTCATCGCAGACAGTTTTTGACCCTAGGGATTCAAGTGACCCCTTTACAGAGCCAACGACATCTTTGACCACAGCCAAAGAGACCAACAAACCTATTGCTGAATCGAATACTCTTACCAAAGCTCAGGGCCAACCACAACCCAAGGTTGATGTAACGGTAACTTACGAGCTCCACCGTGATGACACTTACAGCTTACCACAACTATGGGTGAGCCTTGGAAACCTACCAAAAGGCCGCCATCCTCTCGACGAAGAGCTCTTCCGACAGCTCTTGATGCGACCTACCACACAAGCTAGCCTGAATAAATCCTACGGCAATTCTCACTTCAAGAATCTCACGATTGAAGTACGTCATGTCCCTGTGATGCTTCCAGTTCCAAATCAGACTTTTACTTCCCAACCCCTTTTCGTTTCTTACGTCCTAATATTCATACCCGGACAGCCACACCCTGTCTACGATCAACCATGGTTCAGAGTGCACACGTGCATGGCCAATGACCTATTCGAAGAGTTTACGAACAGAGAAAAGTGTACTGTGGAGAAGTATCTGTGGTTCTGGATTGCGTTCTTTGGACACCATGTTGGCTTGGAGATGCCGAGGGAGCTTGTCGAGGAGCAGATTGGAGATGTGACGGAAAGGAGCTTGTAAGCGATTGATCGAGCTTAAGGTCAATTTGACTTCGATGCTGGCCAACTTGTTACTGATTTCCCGAGGGCCTAGCGGATGGGATTGCGATGAACGAGTGGGGAGGAGGCTAGCGGTACTCTAGATGTCCTCGACGGTAGCGAAGAACGGTGGCAAGTTGGAGAACACCAACGGCATTATTGAGGAAGATGATTTCCGTTGTCTGCCGGCGTAACTTTTGTAGTTGATACACACCTCAGTACTCAAAGCACGTTTCACGGAGACAGTTTTATAGACATACTAGGAGGATTGAGGAACCAATCTTTTGAACTAGTCTTGATTCATGATGAATTGTCCTCTCGTTCCGGCAAGTTATTGGTAGAATGACTGGAAGTATTCCAAGTAATTGGGAATATTCCAAGTAATTCGAAATATTTCCACTCCCAAGTGAATCTACTCTCTCTGTCGTAATTATAGTTAGTTTGTCTTGTACCTGTCGCTCATGAGCATCCTTGCCAGCTGGTGTTGAAAAGCCCGATAGTGAGTATTATATGGAATATTTTAGAATAAAGCATAGACTGGTGGCTGCGAGTATGATCATAGGATCAAGGAAGTTATCTCTATTTTTTGACTATTATAAAGATACCGCTTGGAATACTCCAGAGTCCGGGTAGAGGTTATTCCGGCGCGAGCGCGGCTGTGCGACTTCAACGGCCTTCAAATAATGCACTTATCAACAGCTTCACTTGCGCCCACAACAACCACAGCCATGGCGTCCAAATCCGGCCCGCCCTCAGGCGCGCCCCCAAAGAACTACGCTCCAAACCAAACGTATGCCCTCATCCCATCCCTTCTCCAAACGCTCCTTAGCTAACCTCCATTCCCCCAGCCTCTACCTCACCAACCTCCCCACCTCCAAAATCACCAAACAAGACCTCCGCGCCCTCCTCTACATCCTCTTCAGCACCTACGGCCCCGTCCTCGACGTCGTCGCCCTCCGCACCCCCAAAATGCGCGGCCAAGCCCACATCGTCTTCCGCGACATCCAGACCGCCACCCAAGCCATGCGCCAACTCGAAGGCTTCGAATTCTACGGCAAACCGCTGAATATCCAGTATGCGAAGACAAAATCCGACACGATTGCGAAACTGGATGGTACTTTTAGGATGCCGAGCGCGAAGGCGGCGGATGTGACGGCTACGGAATTGCAGCAGAGTGTCTTTGGGCAGCCGCCGAGGAGCATTGAGGCGAGTACGACGGTGCCGAGTGCGCCGGGAACGACGCAACAGAGGGAGATGGGAGGGTTGAAGCCGCCGCCGGGAATGCCGGCGCAGGATGTGCAGATGGAGGATGTGAGGAGTCCGGCGGCTAGTGGGGCGGGTACGAAGAGGAGGAGGGAAGAGGAAGAAGAAGAGGCTGAGGACAGTGATAGTGATGTGGCTATGGAGGAAGACAGCGACGACGAGTGAAGACAATTTTCTGCGAAGGATGATATGCATTGCTGGGCGTATGTGGCGTTTAAAAGGCAGTTCGCTGGGTGCTATAGGTATACCATGCTGTGTCCAGTAGACGGTGTTAGTCTCTGAAGAATACTTGGCTCGAGCGAGAGAGTGCAATCATTAGATTGTCTCTGATACTCAGGACAGCTTTGATGCTCTCCTTTCTGTGGTTCAACTAAGTGGTCACTTGTAAGAGTGATCACTGAAGCCTGTCTCATGTTCGTTGAAAGAGAGGTGTAGACAGTGTTGGCAAAACAGCCAAATCAAGCAGGAACCACTCAGCCACTCAGAAAGAGATGCCAAAAGGAGTCTCAAAAATTTCTGTCTTACACATAGGTACCCATGACTGCTAAAAAGCCCCCCTCCTAAAGCAAGTGGCCACAGAGGCGACATGGTATAAAGCTAGGCGAGCTAGAGCGTAGGTAGCTAACCGGTAGCCTTCTCTGTCAAGTCAACAGCACCCTGTCGATCCCAGATTTCTTTTCAAGTTCAAGCGCAGCTGCGCCGTCTATAATATGACATAAAAAGGGTGCGGTTTTTCTCTTCTTATATACAACCCCCCAACACACAACCCCAGGCGTGTTATCCATCAATCTGCTCAGAATTTCCCAATCTATCAGCCCATACCATTTTCATCCCCCCAAAAACCAATTTTCAAAAAAACCGGCCTTTCCAACATCCCTCAGTCGACGTGCAGCAAGACTTCGCGGCCAGCTTTTCCGCGAGTCTAGAACTAGGAATAATTGGGGCTTTACCTCAAAGATTTCACATACAACTTACGAAGAGCATTGACGCATTATCTTCATCTACAAACACAGTGGCTAGCATCTGGGAAACCATCCATTTATCTAGAGTACTAGCACCATACACAGACTGGGTTTTCTGTAATTCCCAACACGCCAGTGACCCTCACGTTCGCACAAAGCCCGCAAAAAAAAAATAAGCCTTAGCCAGCCAGCAAGACAAACAAAGCTACCCGAGTCCTAGACCGACTCCAAGAATTTCCTTTTGTGCGCTAACCTTTAAAAAACGACGACAGAACGCCGCACAAAAGCAGAAACAGGGCGCAAGAAAGCCGGATGAGAGAGGAACTCCTCGTTTTTGATTGTTCTATGAGGGTATCGAGAAAATCAAAATTTGCCTGCGCTTTCTTTTTCAACTAGCCTATTTTGCTGCTGCTTTTACTCGACTGTCACCGACTTGGCCAGGTTTCGGGGGAAGTCGACGTTCAGGCCCTCGGCCACGGCAAGCCAGTAGGCCATCAGCTGCAGGGGGATGACGTTCAGGAGACCCTGCAGACAGTCGACGGTCCTAGGGATCTCGATCTTCTCGGCTTGGCCGGTCTTGAATTCCTCGTCGCCAGGGTTGCAAATAACGATTGGTTTACCGGAACGAGCCACCACTAAATCGGGGATGTTAGCAGAGATCACTACTAAGATGTCTGTGTGTGTGAACGGAAACCGGAGCATACCTTGCTGATAAGCATTCAGCGACTTTGCGAAGATCTCATCGCGGGTCAAAATCATGACGATTGGCAAATTCTCATCCACCAACGCCAGCACACCGTGCTTCAGCTCTCCGCTCATGACAGCCTCGCAGTGCAAGTAAGAAATCTCCTTGATCTTCAAAGCACCCTCGAGCGCAGTAGCGAACTGGCTACCTCTGCCCAACAACAGCAGACTCTTTTGGTGCTGGAACACACGGCTGCAAAGGTCCTTGATGGGCTGGTCAAGCTTCAAGATCTCCTTGATCTGCTCCGAAACCTTGCCTAAACCATCCATGATCTCTTCGCGGCGCTTCTGTTTGCTAGCACGATCTTCAGACAGCGACAGAGCAAACATCATCATGGCAACGAATTGAGAGGTGTAGGCTTTGGTCGATGCGACACCAATTTCTGGACCGGCGTTCACGTGAACACCGCAGTGAGTAAGGAGGGAGATAGAGGAACCGACGACGTTCACAATTCCAACAGTCAGAGCTCCACGCTCCAAACAGTATCGGAGAGCCATAAGGGAATCAGCGGTTTCGCCGGATTGCGAGACAAAAACGCAGGTATCATCTCTGAAGACAGGGGCTTGTCTGTCGAGGAAATCTGATGCCAACTCCACGGAAATTGGAATTTCAGTCAACTCTTCAAACGCACCTCGCACGGCCATGCAGGAGTGATAACTGGTACCGCACGCAATAAAGATGATTCTGCGGCATCGTCGGATTGTCGCAATGTATGAACGGAGACCACCAAGCGTCACCTGCTTGTTCTCAATATCGAGACGTCCACGCATGGTGTTGATGACAGACTCGGGTTGCTCGAAAATCTCCTTTTGCATGAAATGGTCGAACTTGCCCTTCATGATCTCCTGCAGTTCAAGCTCGAGAGTTTGAATGGTGCGAACATTAGACGAGCCATCTGGCTTGGTCATTCTGTGGATGTTGAGCGAACCCTCGTGGATATGAGCAATGTCGTCATCCTCCAAGTACATGACCTTCTTCGTGTGCTCGACGATGGCGGATGGGTCCGAAGACAGGAAAAATTCTGCCGGCATTGGGGCGCCATCGTCAGTCATGAAAGCTCTGGATTGCGATCGGTGGAGCAGCGATTTGTCGGGAGGAGCGAGCAGACCACTGGGGGAGAGAAGACCCCCGGACTTCTTAAGTGCAACATTGTGGGAAGCTGATTCGGCTGGCAGAGCACCCTCCTCAGTGTATTCGACATCCACGAAATCCACCTTCATGCGCCTTTGTGTCTTGACACCAATAACCAACGGAGATCCCTTTCGCGCAGCAATAACCTCGTGAGGGTAGTGAACGGACTTCATCAACAGGCCAAAAGCTCCTTGGAGCTCCTTGATGACGGCCTTTGCCAAATCCGTGAAACCGATGGAGGGGTGTTGATCGTAAAGGTATTTTGCGAGCTTAGCAATACACTCAGTATCGGTCTCCGTCTCAAACTTGAAGCCCTTGCTGGACAACAGCGTCTTCAACTCCTTGTAGTTCGTAATGATACCATTGTGAACGACCGAAAATTCCCAGGTGGGGTCGGATCTGTGGGGATGGCAGTTGACCCGGGATGGGGGGCCGTGGGTGGCCCATCTCGTGTGTGCAATACCGGCGTGCGAATCGAAGACCTTGGTGAAATCCGGCTTCTCCTCCTCGATCAGCTGTCTCAGCTTGGCGACTTTGCCGACCTCCTTGAAAGCAAAAACCTCGTTCTTCTTGTCGCCGTCGACTGCCAGACCTGCCGAATCGTAACCACGGTATTCTAGACGAGAGAGGCCATTGACGAGGGTGTCGAGAATGAACTTGCGGTCCTTCTCGACCAGGTAGTTGATGTAACCGAAGATTCCACTATTCCTTTGTTAGCTATGCTGGCGGGCCGCAGAACTCTCTATGGAAAGGGAGTTTGTCGTGGTCTGAACTGCACTGCGTAGTCCAGGAGTTGAGCACTCGCATTGTCTCCAGCAAGTGCGACCGATTTTAGCCATCAGATTTATCCTTAATTGCCTTGGAGAGCACAAAGAGCTTGGGGGCAATCCAAGCTATTAGAAGCATGTCCAGTAGCTAAGAACAAGGCCAATGGCTTTGAAATCGAGATAGAATAAAGCACCGAAATGTCGACTTGAGTGGAAGAACATACCACATGATTGCTCCGTGCTATGCAGAAAAGAAGGGCGGCTTCACTGGGGCTTCAGCTGTTGGAAGCTATTGCTAGGAGTCGTGGATGGTGGGGCAGAGCTCTGCTGCTATGATGTTCAGAGAGTGGAATGGGAAAGCTGGAGGAATGTGTCGTTGTCGAAATGGAGGGGCGGATGGGTATTTAGGTATTCGGGAGGCGAGCGGCTTGAGAGAGGAAGGCCAGGAGGGGATGGGATGAAAGAGAGAAGAGAGCAGACGTGGGCAGCTCTCTTTGATGTTTATGGGCATTCTGGGCCTGTGGGGTTTCAACTAGCTGAAAGGGGGATCGGCTCAACGAGGCTGTGACACCGCATTCGCAACCATGCGGCGTGGGCGCAAAAACGGCCACCAACCATTGAAGCATCGTGCGAGGCGGGCGCTGAATTTGACAGAATCCACGTCCTAGCCCCTGAATACGATTGCCTGTCGGGAATTATTGGTGTGCTGTCGGGAATAGATCTGTATGTGATCTGTATGTGATCTGTATGTATGTCAATCAAGATCATCCAAGTGGCTCCACCCCACCCGGCGAACTGTTGCCAAAACGTGTCTTCTTTGTTGCTTGCTCGGCCACCACAGCTCAACGGCGCAGAGGTACATTCGATAGTCCTTCTGTCCCGTCCTTGTTCCTACTCATGCTCAGCTGCTGGTCCTGCAGCGAAAGCTCACCGACCCTGAGTCCCTGACCGGCCGCAGCCAGCGGCAAGACCGACAACTTCGACTTCCACATATTCCCCAAACTCCCACTTCGGGAGCCAAGACGAGCATCCACAGCCACGATTCGAGCCGCACTGCTACTAAATATAGCGGCACATGCCCACCTCGGTGTTATTGTACATCCAATACGAGAGCGAAGAATCATCATCTTCCACCGCCGCGCCTGCCCGACTCCCCTTTCATCGTCTCATTCGTCCCATGTGCCTCTGTACAATACGGTGCGCTTAATCCGGATTATTGCAGATGCCTATGTCGTGCTAGTGCTACACCGTCTTGCAGAGTCCGACTCCAGTACCTTAATACGAGAACTGAAGGGTCCGCACGGCCGCCATGAGCAACGTGCTGGAACGGCCAAGCCCGAAGAACCGACTTGGCTGGGCCTAGCATCTGTTCAATGACAGAGTCAAACTTGAGGAAACTGAAAATGGCAATTCTGTGTTGTCATGGCAAAGCTGGCCCATGTGAGTTGTCTAAGACGCCGTCTCGGTCTTGGTCTTTCAATTCCTTGGATCTTTACGCCAGTCCGCCGACCTCCCCTCATGCTAGTAGTTGAATGCAGCCGATGCTCGCTATTGTACAGCCTGAACAATTCATTCAGTCGTCATCACGCCCTCGCCAGCCCTTGCGAAATAGCCCCTTTAGAGCTTCTGGTATTCGAGTTTGCCCTCCAGCTTCTTCGACTCGGCTACCTTCCTCACTGCCTTGTTGAAGTCGTCTTGGTTGACTGCGTCGCGGTAGTCCTTGATTGCAAACAAACCACTAGGGAATCCATTAGCTCGAATGTACTACCTCGTGATTCGGGAATATGGTGACTTACGCCTCGGTGACCACATTTCGCAAATCAGCTCCATTCAAGCCATCGCTCATCTTGACCACACTCTCGAAATCGACCTCACCCTCAATGACAACACCACCAGCGTGGATCTTCAGAATCTCCAGTCGTCCCACTTCATTTGGCAGGGGGATTTCGATCTTTCGGTCGAGACGTCCTGCACGGAGCAGAGCAGGGTCAAGCGTATCCGGTCGATTTGTCGCCATGATAATCTTTGTCTTTCCCAAGTAGTCAAATCCGTCCAGTTGGTTCAGGAGCTCCATCAGGGTACGTTGAATTTCTCGATCAGCCGATGTGCCCTCAGAAAATCGTCGTCCTCCAATAGCGTCGATCTCGTCCATGAAGATGATGCAAGGCTCATGCTCCTTGGCATACCCAAACATTTCTCGAATCAAACGCGCCGACTCTCCAATGTACTTGTCGACGATGGCAGATGATACAACTGTAGATGGCTGTCAGCATTGCCAGCATGCATTCCATTCCATGCGAACACGTACCCTTGAGGAAGTTTGTCTCCAAGCTGCTTGCCACAGCCCTTGCCAGCAATGTCTTCCCCGTTCCCGGTGGTCCATAGAGTAGCACACCTTTTGGAGGCTTGATACCAACTCGCAGAAACAACTCCGGGTTCTTGAGTGGTAGCTCGATGACTTCTCTCAGTTCTCTGATCTGCTCGTTCAATCCTCCGATACCGCCAAAGCTGACTTGTCCGGGGTCTTCCAATGACATGTTATACACCAGCGGGTCGACCTCTCGTGGAAGCATGCGCATTATCGTGAGCGTTGTCATGTCGAGAGCTACTCGTGTGCCTTGCTTCAGCTTCGCCTTATCAACCTTAGATCTGCATCCAACGACATATCGGGGACCCGACGACGCCTTGACGATGACTATGCGACGCGTTAGTGTACTTGCTGTGTTGTCTCTGCTCAGCTGTACTCACATCGCTCCTCATCGAGCTGTTTGAGAACTTCTCCGATAATCTGCCCGACACTCTGCAGAGCTTTGATGTTGTCTTCTGTGTGGTCGAAGTCCTTTTGAAGACCCTTGATGTCTAATCTTAGTGCCTTAAGCTTTGCCTCCCACTCTCGCGACTCCAGAAGCTTAGCCTTGAAGGCCGACAAGGCGTGCTGCCGTTCCTCGTCCATTCCTTCCGACATTTTGCGGAAACCGCGGCGAAAAGAAGGGTGTGTGTGGTAGGGTAGAAGGTCAGAGTGTCAAATACGCGCGCAGATGGGAGGTCGGGCGTTGAGGCAAGTGGTCGATGGAGAGAGGTTGTGGCGTATGGGACGAATGGTGAAGCTGTTGACGAGCTCGGTAGGTGCTGTCAAGCTATCTCCAGGCGGCTTCTGCCGCGACGTAAGCTGCGGGCGCCTTAGGCCACCACAAGAAAATTATGCAGACTACATGAACAGACTTAAAACTCAGAGTAAAAAGACATTAAAATCATTCGAAGTGCTTATAGTATTCTAAGTGAATTTTGTAATACTAGAGTTATTGCTAGTATACACTTGGTCTGTTCATAATCTTGATACTGCTGGTTTGGAACAACTCGACGGTGTGGGTTATTCCGGCGCCGAAGGAGGCTCACCCCCCTCCACATCATCGTCGGGCCTCGTCTCCACAACCTCATTAAAGTCGCAACGATAGTAGAGAGCTCCTCCTATCGTCAACATGTCGTCCCCAGAGGTTCACCAGCTTTTCCACCACCCAATCGCCGACCACTCTTTCTCTGCCGACCGCCAGACTTTGGCTGTCGCAAGAGACACCAGTGTTGAGCTCTATGGCCGCACTGGTAGTGGCTTTAAGCTCAAGGATGAGCTGAAGGGCCATGACAAGCTCGTGACGAGCGTTGACATTGCGCCCAGTTCAGGCAGGATTGTCACTTGCTCCCAAGGTATATATCGAAGAAGCGCCAGCAGAGCTTCAATTGCTAATAACCCCCAGATCGCAATGCCTTAGTCTGGGAACCGTCCCCGACAGGCTATAAGCCCACTCTTGTGCTCCTCCGTATCAACCGCGCTGCCACTTTCGTTCGCTGGTCTCCCTCCGAGCTCAAGTTCGCGGTCGGCACTGGCGCCCGTGTCATTGCCATCTGCTCGTTCGAAGAAGACAATGATTGGTGGGTGTCGAAGCATCTTAAGAAGCCCATCCGCAGCACCATCACGACCGTGGCCTGGCACCCCAATTCTGTGCTTCTCGCAGCCGGATCTACCGACGCCCATGCTCGAGTCTTCTCCAGCTTCATCAAGGGCACCGATGAGCGTCCTCCCCCTAGCGTTTGGGGTGAGAGATTGCCATTCAACACCGTCTGTGGCGAGTACATGAACAACTCTGCAGGATGGGTGCATTCCGTGGCTTTCTCGCCTAGCGGTGATGCGCTGGCCTTTGCAGCTCACGACAGCAGCGTTACTGTTGTGTATCCGAATGGAGCGGAACAGCCACCAAAAGCAGTCATTAGTATCAGCACGCAACTCCTCCCCTTTATGAGCTTGGTCTGGAATGGCGAAAGCGAGATTATTGCTGCTGGTTACGACTGTGAAGCATACAGATTCCAAGGCAGCGAAGGAGGATGGCAACTAGCAGGTTCTCTGGAATCAAAGGGAAGACCCGGTGCCGGAGCTGCGAGAGAAGAGTCGGCTATGAACATGTTCCGACAGATGGATTTGAAAGGAAAGCCCCATGATGATACGAAGCTGACTACGGTCCACCAAAATACCATCAACACTCTCAGGGCGTATGAGGAGGTTGACGGCACGGTGAAGAAGTTTAGCAGTAAGTTCTGGCATATGATTGAAGCCCATGTTTTGCAAGGCTTATGTGTACTGACAATCAACAGCGAGCGGCGTGGATGGCAGAGTGGTTATTTGGAACGCTTAGGTCAAAATCTGAGGCTGCGGCCGGAGCTCCTCAATGTGCTGACTATGAGCAGCGAGTGGTTTCGCGACGTGCTTAAAAGAGGTTTAAATACCATACTAGATGCTTCCAGCAATCGATGGATGATAAGATATTGTTGCTTGAATTGGAAGACAAGTGAAAATGTCTCGGATTCATCAACGGGTTCTTAGAACTTGAGACAAGCATGACATAAATAAGGAACACTAAAAGACGACAAGAACTGCACCGAATACGATTCATTCTGAAGCCTTTGTGCTCAAAGGTAAGCAAGTTCCAAGCACTTTCTACTTTCTCTGTTTTCAAAAGTTACTCTTGATAAAGTCTCAATATGGCAAAGCAACACCCAAATGATCCGGCGGATTCCATGATAACCTATTCTGGCGCCTTGGTCCTCTAACCGCTTTGAGAGGTCAGGTATATCATGGCTTCTCATTTCCCAGCGTTCCTCTCCAGCTTTAGCTTCTCCATCGCACCAGGTCCAGCAAGTTGGACCAACAAGCCAACGGCACATTGAGTCATGCGCCCTTCGCTTCGTTCACTTTCTCCAAGCAGCTTTATCTACACACCTCCTGAACGCTGTCACAACCAGCAGCAAGTTACCGGACCCCAACACTCTTTCGGGGCCCGCGGCACTAGCAACAGTCTCGACAGTCAGAGTATCGCAGCTGTTGCTCGGCCTTCCGTTCTTTCCCCTGACAACTTTCGCGGAACTTCGATCCCAAGCTCTCCTTCAGCAGCAACAGCAGCAGCTGGCATCAGGTCTGTGAGCGCGCCGGCTGAGAACCTTGTTGCTATTGCACGGAGCGTGCTTGCTGCGTCTGAGCAGGAAATGGGCTGGATGGATTCAATTTTTGAAACAGCGAGAGCACAGTTGGGAAACGGTTTGACACGCTTATCGACTCCGACAGAAGGATTTGACCACATCTGTGGCGATGAGGCGGCTTTGGACAGTATCGAGTTGTTTGATGGGGCAGCGGAACTGAATTCATCGCCTTCATCAGCTTCTCGCTCCAGGCCAACACTGCCCGATCCTCCGGTGTCTGCAGACGGTACAGTTACAGACGACGATTCATCGTCCGCCCACAAGTTTGGCCGCTCGGGGTCTTTTAAGCAGGAAACTGCTTCTGAGTCTTCGGAAAACACCGAAGAGGGGGAAATTAAGGATTGTGAGAGATATCCTGACGGAGATGTGATCCCGATTAAAGCTGGACAGAACGCCTCTACTACCACCAAGGAACGCCCAGGATTTGGCTTTGCTACGTCCGTCACCGCAGAAGATGATGAGGTCGATACACTCGAAGCGATTCCAAGCAAACAGGTGTCGCAGCAACCGAAGCGGCACGCGAGAACGATGGTGCCAAAAAAGAAGAGTATTGGTGGCACTTCAACGGTTGATGAGTATGAGACATCAGACGAGGAATACCATCGACCCTCTTGCAATGATCAGAGTCGCTCCTTCGGTGCGGACATTACGTGGAAATTTGGGGCACCGACTGAAGGACTTTGCGATACTGAGATTGATCCTTCACTTCAACGAAGCTCGGCTCATCAAACACAACGCCCTCAGAGCAACACGGCCTGTTCGAGAAATGTCACTCCGCCTCAGCCCGATCAGCGCCCGGCTTGGAGGAGATTTGAAGGAGCACCAGGCCAAACCGAGGATCCCATGACTGTTCATATGCGATACCAACATAGTCTGTTGACTCAACTTGAGGGGACTGTGACCCAGGCGGCGCGCAAACATTGGGAGAACAGCCTCGAACGCTCTTCATTGCGTGATCTGGGTGCTGTATCAGCGCCGGGCCCAGTGAGAAGTCCAAAGAAACACTCGGCCAGAAGAGTCCCTTACATAATTTCCTGTGGACCGAACCAGGGGGTTGGGCGTGCTAATCGCTGTGGAAATGCGGGGGCCACTAGTTACGGTCTGAATGATGGTACATTTGGCCGTGCGGCTCGCAAGTCGCACTCACCCACTCTTGGGGATGCTTACTCGACCCTCAACCGCACCGTGAATGGGTCAGGAAAATCGAGGGTGGGAAGTCCGCTGCGAGCGGGACCTGCCTCATGGGGACGCTCAACTCGAAGAACAGAAGATGCCGGGTCTGAGAGGACAGCTCAAGGCGCGCGAAATCCAACCTCATCTCACCGAGGCTTGACTCCCATCGGATCCTATTACCTCAACAACCAGCAAAGCCCCAGTCCGCCCAGCACACCACCGGCCATTGCTCGTGACGAGAACCCTCAGACTTTCATCGAACTCATCTCTGCCATCGCACACGCCAAGTGGATGGCAGCACGTCGCCACGCCACAGCGCCACACCGCGCTGAGATGCAATGCATCCGACAAGTTGAGCGCCTTTACACCTGGGCTGAGGCATTAGCTAAGGCATTTGCGGACGGGAAAAGGCATGGCCCTGATTGGGAAACCCCGGAGTTGCTGAGTATGGAAGTGCTGGGTGAGATTGTGCTTGCAGGAAGAGATCTATGTGCGTGGCTTGGTGAGGATCAAGGGCGCGCTTGGTGTGAGGGAGTTTTGAGGGGAGATATCAAGGTTGAGATTAGCCAGGAGGAATCTGACGACTGACGATCTGTTATGAGTTCGCAAAATGTATTACTGGCAGCTTGGCCAAGATTTCCTTCGTGCTGTCATTGGTGCTCTGGTTTGGATTTTCGGTGGAATGAGCGGCTTGATCTGGATTCAGGGATTCGTCAGTGTCGAGTTAGATTTCACCTTGGGGGGCTTTTCAAATTTCTGCGATAGACTTCCATGAGTTAGATGCTTTTCACAAGAGATTATTGCACCAATTACAATTACCAAGTTGCACCATGTTCTCTGGCATATCACTGATCTTCAATGTTTCATTCGCAGTTGTATTTCTTTATGTAATATGTACCAAGTAAGTGACCCTATATCTCATATATATTAGGATTCAAAACTACTATTACTTACTTCCTAGGAGGGCAGAAAGTTAGAAGAGTAGCAGTCTTGAACAGCAGTAGGCCATCTCTGATTCTACAGGACTCTGTGGTCTGATCACCGGCACCGATCTATGTCCCTGAGAAAAAGAGCAGCCGAGTAGCTGTCTTGACAAGAGAGGCTCCAGGCCTGGCTCTACCGGGTTCGAGGGTGTCTTCATCTGATCCAAGATGTGTCCCATTAGCTGGAATACCTCAAGTGCCTTCATCCTGGTATCCTCTTTGGCACCCATAAAACGGTCGGGATGCCAACGGATTCTTTCATTCCTTAGCTGCTTTTTGGTCAAAGTGCCAGCACCCCCCAAAAGCATCTTCAGCTCATGTTGACAAAGCCCAAGTCGCGCTACTCTGTAACAAGGCTCTTGACAAGGACAAGGTTCGACAATAGGAAAATGGGGGAAGGATCCTTGCTTACGGTGAGTGAAAAACACGTCCGCCTCAATCTTCCAGGTCTTGTAGGCTTGCTTTTGGAATTTTTGTCGGGCGGTAAGGACTGCTTTTTCGTCTTGCTGTTGGCGATGGGCGTGTCTTTTCTGAAACCCCTTGGCCCATTTTTGGTAGAGTCCTCGCTCTTTCTCTTGCTGAGTATTCTGGCATCTCTGCCTGAACGCTCGGTTTTCGGCCGCCTGTTCACGGGCTTGACGTGCTTGCTCTGCTCGTCGTGCTCGTCGCTCGGCGTTCATGTTCTCGAGGTATGTTCTAAATGGGCCGCAACCCATTTCGATGCTAAGCGAATCGTTTGACATCTTGACTTACCGTTTGAAGTACAGCGAGTCGTGTTTGTCAAGATTTATGTTGGAATACTTGGTTGGATTGGTTGTGTATATTGGATTGGGATATTGGAGAACGATCTGTTGCAAATGAGGGGACCCAAGGAGCTGCCATTTTTAAGTATATGCTACGCAGTTAATATCCATACTGTTCAGTCATTAAACATTACATGTCTTTACTCTTTCGTCATAGGGAGACGTTGTTCGAGGGGTGTTCAGAACAAAGATTTTCGCTTTGCCTTTACGCCTTTGCCTTTGTTGGAGAATGCAATCTCAAAATATGATGGATGTTAGAGCTTCCGTGCCTTTGCCCTTGAAGGCCTTTGATTGAAAAACCTTATGGATAAAGATCATCGGGGTTTCAGTTGGAAAGCTGTAGGAGCTTGCGGACAAAAAGTGGGCAGCCCGATATACGGAGTGCAGTGACATATGACAAGCCTCTACAGGAAGTAGTCGATCATGATCATGACATCATCTATTGACACTCGAAGTATAGTTTTTACTTATTTTTAGTACTAGTGGTCTTGTACCAATTCACTAATACAGAGAACTAAGACTTAGGGCGTGGAAAATCAAATAACACAACCAAATTCATGAGATTCATATCGAAAATCTACATTTATTCTAACGTCTAGTATCAATATCTACCCAATCCGCCCTCTATCGAGGTCCGCCTGCGGAACTTCAGCTTGCCAGGAACTTAAAGACTTGGTCAATCAGGGACTTGAGATATTCTTGTCGGTCCTTTTCCTCGGCCGGGCTAAGTGTAACGTCCTTGGTCGACATGATGAACTCGAGTTGGGTTAAGAGATACTGCGCTTGAGCGATGTCGCGTCTCAGCTTAATCTCGCGGTTGGCGAGAGGCATTATAGCAATCGTGGCGGGGATGTCGGTAATGGGGGTATAACGTTCCTTAGCAGTAGTATTGGCTGTAGACGTGTGGTGTCAATGTGTATATATTTCCTTGTAGGAAAGGCTGAAGTTGTTTGAGTTTCGAGTTTTGAGACTACTAGTGGCTTGCATTTTGTATTATACGATTGGGGACCAGGGACCGGGATCTCATTGTTGGCTCTTTGCATCGTTGCAAAAATACAATGCTTTGTCCGAAGGGAACAATTACTACCGATTTAGAACAACTCTACAAAGAACGTTGAACAACTGTACAACCGTCATCACCCGAAGCTCGCCTCCCGAGTACTTCGGCTTACTCCTCGGTACTTGGCTGCTTTTTGGTAGAGCTAACCGAAAGCTTCTGCTTTGCTGAGATATGAAGGCATTAGGGGCTAGTTTTCAGCGCTCGCAAAAGCGAAAATGGAGACAAATCTTTCAGTAAAACTATACTGCTTACAAGACCAATATAGTAAGAATCCTGAGAAAATTTGACGCATTTTGATGTGCGTCACGATTTTCTCATCGATGTGCAACAAAGCTCATAAGTTCTTTCAAGCGAGAATATAAAAGCCGCTAGTCAATACCTCACGCTTACACTTTCCGCCAATTCAATCTGCCGCTGTCAAGTCCTTACCGAGTTTCCGTAGCGCCCGGTTTTTTTCTCGCCTGAGACTAACGGAGCTTTATTGCAAATCGACAGAACAGCCCGGCGTCGACAGGGATCTTTATCTTGAAGTGTCTCAACTATTTCAACGAGCGATACAAGGCTTGAGAGAGAGAAAGAGAACCGGCACAGGAACTTCAACGGGGTCTTTTCTGACTTTGCCAGGGTGGCGCGCCGGTGACAAGAGTATCGGTTGTGGTGGGCTCTGTCTTGCTTCGAACTTTGACCGTCTTTTCAGGGGCTCCCAGGTATCTCATGTTTAGACCAAACGAAACCAGAAATGTCTAGCAGCTGAAGAACGGCTGGAACAATAGCACAATGGCACAATGATCACCCGAGACATCTGATATTGAGCCTCTGCAACGTAATATTTATGAATCCTCCTCTCCCTTTTTCCTGACCACGGCAAAGCCAACAGACTCGATAGAAAGTTTCCTCAATACTCTCCCACATATACAAACGCAGCACAGAAACCAGATTACCAAAAACCGCCAAACCAACAGGACTTCAAAAATGACATCCCCTCCCTGGAACATGTCAGTTTCAGACCTCGTGAACCTCATCATTCGCTGCCTCATCATCCGAGCATTCTACCATTACATCTCTCCCATTACCGTCTTCCCCGACAACCAACTCGCAACCATCGACGTTGCGGATCATGGAATGATCGAGTTACTACCCGATCGTTCTTATCTAAAGTGGATATATCAACCGCCTGCTATTTCTCATGGGCTTCTCGTCCAGCCTTCTTTGCTCTTGTTCGCCCTTTTCCTCAATTTTAGCTTACTGCTATGGGGCTTGATGCCTACATTATGACGTTGAAGACGACGGTGTTTGGCGCAGAATTCGTTTCAGGACGATAAACGATCCTTACTCATAGATACCAAGACTGAAATATGCACACGATTCTCATATTGACACGACTTGCCAAGCTTATGTTGACTGCTTTCCATACTCCAAGTTACTGACAATCTCCAAGTAATTCGAAATATCCCCAATTACTCGGAATATCCGGAGTTATTGAGAATATCCAGAGTGACTAGGAATATTCAAAGTAGTCATGAATATTCAAAGTATTCGAGAATATTCAAAATACCCATGAGTATCCCAAGTGGTACTTAGGAATATTCACAATCACTAGGAATATTTCAAGTAACCATGAATATCCCAAGTACTCGGGAACGATACTGCTGCTTGTGATGCATCTTCGTACCCTGTATTTGGTTTGATAGCACTAGTGGAGTAAGTCCATGACCAAGACAGCATCTAAACAGAATATCTATTGGTACGCAGCACTCTGACCCTCCAGACCCTGAAGCAACGATTCCCAACCCGAAGAATCCAGATTGTTGTCAAACACAAACGAGTCCAGCCAAGCATCATTCAACGTACTAAGCTCTTCAATACTCTGCGGCGTCTCGCTCATCTGCTGCCACAACCCGTCCGCAGCAACAGGCATATCAGGCGAGTTCATAATGTTGCTGTCGTAGTACCCCGTATTCAAACTCGGATTCGCAGCAACCACTGCCACTTTTTCTTTCGCATCAGTGTGCTTTCCAACCTTCGCCTTTGAGCGATTCAACACCTTTTTCAACTGCTCGACTCCATTGTCCGCTATTGCTGAGCTGGATTTGAAACGCTCTAATACACGGAAGCACTCGAGAATCTCTTCTTTCCGTTGTGCTGCCTGCGGTTCGTCGCGGTTGTAGCAATAATCCATGACAAGCACAATCGTCGACACGAAATGGTGATGAATGATCGGCCACGCTCGGCTCGTCTCAGCTCGTCCGGCATTCTGCGCGCTCAATTGCCTCTCCATCTCGATGACGGTACGTGCGGATTTCAGACATGTCATTCGAGAGTATGCAAACCTAGGATCGCGAGACCTGCAGTGACATTAATAGAGTTTTTTTTTCAAGGGATAACAATTAAAAGCATACCCCCGAGCGAGCCATGGCCGATGCAATCGACACAAACGTGTGTGAAAGCCAAGTTGAGCCCAAAATCTTTGTGGCCTAAGGTATGGATGCTTGAGATCGAGTTCTTCCCTTTGTGCTTTGTGTTTCTCGTCTATGGAGAAGAAGAATGGAGTGGAAGCCATGAAGTCGTGGAGCTTGCGGTCAAAGAAGAGGACTTGCTCGTACTTCAGATCCTCGAGATCGCCTCCGGCCGCGTTGGCGACATCTACGATTTCTCGGAATATCTCGGCGAGCTGGATACGGAACATGTTGTAAGTCATTTCTGACGGCTCGGTCAAAGGACGATCTGGGCAGGAATCTGGGGTCAAGTCTGTGTCGTCCACGTTTGCTGGATAGTTCACCCTCATATGTTTAGGATTAACCTGGTAAATATTGCTATAGGGACCGCCCATGCAAAGAAGAATCCTAATAGGCGTAAAGTTAGCTAAGAAGGATAGCTTATTTTGGGGCAAGTGTACCAGTCACTAGATGCGAGATGCCACCAGAGTCGTCGCTTCGTCTCCAAATCAACTAAGTTACAACCATGTTTCTTCCTTTGACGAGTCTGTTCGTTTGAATCAATCTGGTGGAGTCCCAAAGAAGAGGCAGAATTGACACAGACGGCCCGCAGCACCAAAAACGCAGCAGTTGCTCCTAGATTGGGAAGAAAAATAGCGAGAAGTGTCAAGGCCTGCACTGTCTCGAGCGTAGGGTGGCTTATGTAGTTTGCGTCCATTAGAGCGTACTGTGACATCGCCATGATCTGCTCACATTGAGGTAGAAGAGTTTGATGGCGAGTCCATTCAGTGGTATGCGATGAAAAATAAGCACCTAGTGACAAAATCGCGGATATCACGGCAAGAAGGCCTGAATTTGGGTACTTTAGGCTTTCAATATCGGTGTAGACGGCGTCGAGTTGCTTCCGTACAGTCGGGATGTGGAAGATGTGATAAATCCAGTTGACGTTCTCTATAAAGACGTCCAACAACTGGTCGGCCTCTGATCTTGAAGGCAACATCGTTGCAATCCGCTGAGCGTTCCAACGGGGCTGCAATCCCGACAAAGCGAAGGGCAAGAGAGACGCCTGGAACCGATATGAAAACGTCGAATAATCTCCGTTTTTGGGCGCGATCTGTGCAATGTCAGCACGGCTTAACTCGGAATATTCAAAATCACTTGGAATATCCGAAGTAACTCGAAATATCCAGAGTCACTTGAAATATTCAAGATAACCTGGGGGGATATCCAAAGGCACTGAGAATGTCCAAAGTACCTCGGAAAATCCAAAGTAACTTCTCGCTGGGAACGAAAGGCTTGATACACAACATACTGCAGTAGTTTGGTTGTCGAAAACATTCGCTTCTAATTCCGCTGCCGTTCTCGTCATCTCGTCATCGTCACTTGAGTTAGGACGGTCATCATGTCTCGTATCTCCTGGACGTTGACCTCCCCCTATACTTCTCCGTTCGGTTGAGAAACTAGAAGATGATGGTCCAGCTTTCGAAAAACCGAGGTAGTCTTCAATACGTCTTACCCGCGATTCTAAGTCCTCCTGTTGGCTGTTCACAAGCTCAGTATTTGTGCCAAGGTCAGACAAGATAACTGAAAGAGAGCATGAGAACTTCCCAATGCAAAGGGCAGGCCGATTCTTCCCGTTCTTCTTGCGAGCGAAGAAACATTCGACTCACTGTGATAAGGAGGCACGAGGAGAATTAACACGGCGCCGAGAGTTGTTTTCTGAGGCCAGAGCGGGAGCCATTGGAAGGGTATCCTTTGCATCTAGGGAGGACTTAGCCAGAAATACATGGTGAATAAGACGATAAAACGTATCGGACCCTAATACTCCAGAACTGTAGTATCAAAGGTGATACAACACAATAGCTTTCTCAGGGAGGAAGACAAAATTCCTGAGTTCCCGCCGAAAAGCAAGCCTGGCTGAGTTCCAAAGCACCACCCTCACCACAGACACAGACGACGTACCTTTCGCAGACATGCAGTTCAAGCCTCTCGCACGGCAGTTCGAACACGGGAAAGATCTGTCGCATTTCAATTTCTTGGTGCGGCAGAAATGGCAGGAGACAGGGTCTTGTCGTCGTTGCCTTTTCTCTGCACTGCCTGGGCCTGCCTCGTCGAGAACCCGCTTCATGGGAATCATGGCGCCGTCTTTCGGGCAGCCAGCTTTGGAGAGTTGGCTATGTCGCTATTATGTGGCATAGGGGTGGTCTTGGTTATTACTCAGGAGGACGTCGACGTCTCGGACCTTCCGAGGCCGCGGACCGCGGATAAAAACTCGGAATGGACCGATTAGGCTTAGAGCTTGTGTTTTTGAGATAAAATCCACACATAATTTTCTCGAACTCTGATAGACCCTCCATAGAGCTCGATTCAGGACCCCGTCCTGTGTTACGAGCCAGACTTGTTGTAGGGTTTCCTTAGCTTCTGGCGCTTACTATAACTGTCACTTCGTCAACAATTCGCTGGGCCAGGCCAATATTTCTTATTTCTAGAGGCATTGCTTTTCCTCACCATCTCTCTCTACATACATTGTTTGGTGACTATTAGCCTAGCCTTTTCAGTCCTTTCAAAACAACTCTTAACCCTAAAGCTATTTCATCTGCGAAAAGCGACTGAAGTTCTGTCGAGTCTCAGACCATTATCCCGTCCCGTCCCGTTCCATTCCAACCCCTCCCCTTCAACTAGCAGCCTTCTTCTTCTTATCCTCAATCAACTCAATGTTATCCTCCGGCACCTCCTTGTACTTCTCAATAATAAACTCCTCAATCTCATCGCTCACATCGCCCTGTACGACAATCTCCTCACCCCCAGATGCCGTCTTCGTCACACTGCTTCCAGTAGCAAACTTCTTGCCAAAGTCCTTGGCTACCTTCTTCAGATCGAGACCGAAGGCTTCGAGGCCCGAGACGGCGGTTACGTACTTGCGTTTGTTGCGCTCGACCCGCTTGATGTAGACGATGCTGGAGGCGAGCAGTTCGGCCTGTTTTGCTTCGGCAGCTTCGGCTTTGGCAGCTTTCTTTTGGGCGTCTTTGGCGGCACGCTTTTGGGCATCAACGGAGAGGGATTCAGTAGCTGCGGCGAGGACCTCTGGAGGATGGATTTCGGTTAGAAGTGTGCTGAAGAAGCTTTGGTGGGGAGTCTGCGATAGTTCTGGCATACCGGGTGACCATAAACGATCATACATCTCCGAGTGGTTCTTCTGAAGCCAGTCCTGGCATTTCTTCACGGTGCCGCCGAACTCACAGTACTACTTCCCCTCGATGTCAATCATTGAACGGCGGACTGAAGTGGCGTAGACTTGCTGCTTACCTCCGGAGGTAACGAGCATACTATTCACAATTCTCACATCAGCTTTGAAGTCTTTGATGTATATGCCCAGCAACAAGGGGCTTGATGGCGGGGTACGGAGGGGTCAGACTTGCCACCACAATAGACAACATTCCTGGATTGAGGCTCCGCAGGCGCTGCTACTTCGGTGTCTGCCATGTTGTAGAGATGTCTCCGGTTGATTATTGCTTCACTGAGATGGTGATGCTGGTTTCTCACAGGTGGGTTTCTTGATGTGTCTGTGACAATCAGATGAGCTCCAACATGGAATCGGAGTGGGGGCGGGGCAGCTCTTTCTCGGCACGGATCATAGAAATGCCGGCGCTAGCCTGAGATATAGACCCACGCAAACCAAAGATTCATTCAATGATTTCAACTGATGACGACTCGAAGAGACACGAACCTGACAGCCACGACAGAAACGACAGAGAAGTTGCATGTGAGGAAGGAGAGAACAAGCCGCGGGCACAAACATAAACGAGAAGGGCGAGTGGTTAGCATATTAAATTTCAAGGGTTTCTTGGCCTAGTTGGAAGAGCAAGAAACATGCTACCGGGCAGGGCTTGGTGCGTACAGCGTAGCTCTAACAACAATTGGGATTTGTGGCCAAATCTAATCAGTTCGCCCGGTATGGGTTCAACTGCGTTCAGGAGCAAAGTCAAAATCTTTGCATTTCTTTTTGCAATGCGAAATTCCTTTCGGTATTCAAGTCTTCCCCGTCTGTCCCCCACTGCGTCTTCCCTGTCAAGTACCTTATCACTGGTCTCCTCTCCTACCGAACTCGAACTCCCTGCCGTTGCTCCAGACCTCCCTCTCTATCCCTGCAGCACTGCTTTGTTCCAACCTTGCATTACATGCTCTTCAACTGTCAATCTCACCCCCCAAGTGTCTTCTTTGCTTGCCTCAGAACTTCCCCTATGGCCTCATTCTCCGGCAGCCACACCGAATCATGATCCGTCCCCACCGTCACCCGTCCCGCATAATCAACAATATGATCCTCACCCCTATTAGCCTCTCTGAAGCAGTGATCAAAATATTGCATGCCCTTCTCTCCCACCATAACATCATCCTGCGCAAAATAGGCCTTTACAGAAACCCTGACAGGCTTGCCGTCACTATCTCTCTTCTCTCCGAACAGCCTCTTCATCTCCCTCCCCAACAGCGGTACATACTTCTCATAATCATCCGCAACACCCCAAAGACCCGGACCTGACTTTTTCAAGCACAACATTGCTTCATCATTGCCGCCCGTCAGTTCCTCGGCCATCATGATGTCTTTGGTCATCCATTTCATCCATTCGTCTCTCTCCTCTCTGCTCTGGCCCCAGTGTTCCAAGATCTTCTTGTCTCTTTCTTCCTGTGCCTGCTTCGAGTTTGAACTTGGGGCGAAGAAGTTTTTCACGTCTCCAAATATACCAGCGGAGGCACTGAAACTAGGAACCAGGTTCTTCATGGAAAACTTCATGACGGAACTCCAGTGGTTGAGAATGCCGCTGGGGATCATGCTGGCGACGGACATGAGGGCTACGGAAGAGTGGTTCGGGTGGACCCAGGGTGCGAAGAGGTAGAGAGAGGGTTGTGTGGGTGAGAGCAGGTGAGGTAGGTGGTAGAGGGCGTTGAGAGCGAAGATTGTACCGGAGCTGTGGGAGATGATGACGGTTTGGGTGACGTTGAGGTGTTTGAGAAGAGCCGGTACGGTCTCGAGGAAGACGGACATGCGTTGAGTGATGGGGACTGGAGTTGAGCCGCCGAGTCCAGGTCTAGTGGGCAAATTAGCCTGGATGGAGCTGGCAAGGAAGCAATTTGTCGCTCGGGTGGTCAAATCGAATACTGCGAGAATCCCCGACACAGCTTATTCTGATTATTGCTAAGTGAGAACTTTCTGGGAGGACATCACTTCCAAGACCAACAAGCGATAGAGACGGTCACAATCAGGAAGCCTCTCGACCGTAGATGAAGCTCCCACCTATGACATAAAAGAGAAATAAGAACCTACCTATCAAAAACCACAACCCTCAAGCCTATGTCCCTTGCTAAATGATCAACCATCATTGCGCACCATCTCCCGCCAAACATACCACCGATGAAGAGCACCGTAGGCACACCATCCTCCTCACACCCAGCTACCGCATAAGTGACGCGCAGAGCCCCGTGACTCGCAGTAGATGGGAGAGTAAAACACTGATGGAATCGAGACTGGCTGACGAATTGTATGCTGGCCTCTTCCGAGGATTTCTGGGATGTTGACTTGGGCGGAGGCATTATTGTTGTAGGACTGAGAAACTCGGATGTTCAGAAATCAGAATAGAATAGGATTTTCGTGCTACCGAAGTAGGTATTGCTTGCGAAAAGAGCAAATGCTCTACAAATCACTTCAGCCGTAAGGTAAGTAGTCTGTGTGAATGGAGAGGATGTTGGGATCCGAGACAGTCGATTCATCTGACTGTAGTGTTCATATCAATGATCAAAAAGAAATCGTTGAGTGAGGCAGCGAAGTCTGGAGATACTCCAGAATACATATCAATACATGTAATGAACACAAGTCTTGGGATTCGTAAATATGAGTCTCGGAGTTGTGGACCAGTATGCTGCGCCGTCGGACAACTGAAAACTCCGATAATTCCTGAAGTCGGACCAGACAACGCCACAACCGCATTTCAAAGAAAAATGCCAGATGATCCGGTTTATGCACAGGAGTCAGTTTCATAAACTGGACTAGCTTGAGGCGCGCGTATCATGCATGAGATGAATCGAGACGGGCACCAATCAACACATTCTTCGCAGGATCATGTTCATTCCTAGAGCCATCCATCAAAAGCTCCACAACAGTTCAACAGTTGACTTGAATCACTCCATCGCCTCTTCTTGAAATCACTACATGATGAGAAGTGCGGTCCGACAATCCCAGACCCCCATCATAGTTTTGATGCAGGCAGAAGCTCAGCCGTCTTGCGTTGGTAGTTTTTAACCAACTGCCTGATCGCAAGGTCCAGCAAAACATCCTCGCTACCTCCCGGAATCTGTACACCCGGTACCTCACGATAGATATCTGATTGATGTCAACCAAAGACGCCTTTTACTTGCAAGAAAAAAGGCTGGGAGGGGCATTACTTACTTTCCACAAGAACTCCTTGGCCCGACTTCGTCAATCCATTGCCACCAAAAAGCAGCACAGCACAGTTGGCGCATTCTCTCAAAACTCTCGCAGCATGTGCTTTCACAAGCGCACACAACCCTCCCAGCTCACGACTTGCACTCTCATGGTCCAGTTTACTCAGCTGATAAACCAACTGCTCCACAAAAGCCGACACACTCTCGAGCTCAGCCCCGCAAATAGCAAGTCTGTGTCTGACAACCGGCTGTTCCATCAAACTCTTGTTGAAAGCCTCTCTCTTCAAGCAATATTCGAAAGCAGAACCAAGAGCCATACGGCACAGTCTGGTTGTGCTGATAGCTATTGATAAGCGCTCGTGGTTGAAGTTCGTCATGATGTATTGCATTCCCTTGTTCTCTTCTCCGATCAAGTTCTCGACTGGCACTTCGACGTCGTCAAGTTCGATGAATGTCGTTCCGGTGGATACGGCACCCATGACTTTGATTCGGCGCATGTCGACTCCCTTCTGGCCTTTTAGAGGGACGACGAGGAATGAAAGACCTCCTGGTCCCGCGCCGCCTGTCCTTACGGCCATACTAGCGTAATCGGAGAATATACCGTTCGTGATCCTAATTACCGTCAGCTGCGTTTCACATCTGGAGCCCACAAGTTCAGAGATTCTTTCTTACCATTTCTTGGTTCCGTTGACAATAAACTTCTTTCCGTCCTTGGACCTGACAGCTGTCGTTTCAATATTGGCAACATCACTTCCCGCACCGGGTTCGGTAACCGCAATACAAATCCTCTTCTCACCCTTCAAAATACTCGGCACAAACCTCTCTTGCAGCTGCTTACTCCCAAATTTCAAGATAGGAGGCAGACCAAAAGCGAAGCCAACACCAACGGCTCCAGAAGGACCTTGTGATCCACACCTCGCCAGCTCATCCAGGAAAATCGAAGTGTGCAAGTAGTCGAAGTCCTCGACTTTCAGGCCAGATGGTAGCGTATGAATGCCATTCTTTTTCAGGTGCTCGACGGGGAGCGGCGCGCCGAGGTTGGGGACCAGCATGTTTGCTTTGGCGAACTGTTGGTATAGTTCTGAGGGGACATCGCCGGCGGCTTCCCAGTCCATGGACTTGGGAATCAGGACTTCTTCGGCGAAAGCACGAACTGCTTTTTGCCAGGCGTGGTGCGAGTCGTTGTAGTAAGGAGAGGGGAGGCCCATAAGCCATGGTGGCTCAGAGAAGGGGATTGGGACATTGGATTGGGACATGATTGCGGTAGGATGCGTGGGAAAGCAGAGTAGGAGGACGAATGTCAAGTTGTTAAGGCAGTGGTGGAACGAGAAGAGATAGAGAGGGTATATAAGATAGAGAAGGGCACAGCCTCCTTGAGATTACCTTCGGTGCTTAATGCATATATTCCGGCACTACCGAGCATATATATCGATCAGTGTCTTGTACACATGCAGCAGTAAAGAAAATCTCCAGACGAAGAGCGGGGACTAGCCTCGGGATTCGGTCGCAGTGGAGCTCGGCCCGCGTTTGACAGGGATTCTCCGCAAAGCCGCACGGGCCAGCGCCATGGACTCTCCGAAACGGCAGGCCGAACCGAGGTCGTCGCAACTCGCGAGTCGCGCTCGACTCACAACCGCGACAGCTGCGTGCGCTTCTCATAAACCTCCAAGAAACCATGGAAATTAATACCAACCTGCCTCCCAAGCCACAAACCTCCGAAGAGCCCTCTCCATTCACCACCGCCCCTCCATCTTCAACTTCCGCCCCGCATTCAGCAGCGCCGTCGCGTCCGCCCGTCGTGCCCATCTCGCCCGTCGGTTCTCCCACAGCTCAGCGCATCGACAACCATGCGCCCCGAAGAACATACGCACACAATTCACAGGCTCCGCAGACCTTCATACCACCGCCACCTGTGCCGACCGAAACTGTAGACCTCGAGTCGAATCCCGATGCGCTGGCTCTCAAAGCGGCTATGTCTATCCTGCAGATGCAGCGCAATAGGGCCACGGCAGACATGCAGCAGCTTCAGCGGCTGAAAGAGCGCGCTCTGGCTGAGCCGCTGGAATTTGTGAAGGCGACGCTTGAGGGACAGGCGGCGAGTAGGAAGGAGAGTGGCTTGCTGGGTGCTATTGGCTCTCTTGAGAATGAGGATGAGGACGAGGATGAGGAAGATGACGACGACGACAGAAGCCAGGATGATGAGGATGTGGATATGGATGCACCAGCGAATCGTCAAACAGGAAAGGAACAGAAGTGGCCTGCTATTCCGACGCCGCAGAATGTTGTACGCATGCCGCCAATCAACTGGGAACAATATGCTGTTATGGGCGAGTCGCTAGACAAGCTGCACGCAGACCAGGTTGCAAGACCGCCCGAAGGCGCTCCCTTGAAGGTGGGTGCTGACGGCAGGTTAGAAGCCGATGCTGCTGCGGCTGGTGTTAGGAGAGAAGCAGTAATCGCAGCTCCCTACATGCCGGGCAAGGACAAGATTGAGAAGAAGAAAGGGGGTAAAAAGTAGAGCCTACGGAGGGTTGGATTGCCGGCAGGCAATGAGAAATGTCTGGCGTTTTAGCGTTCTTATGGTATTATGGGAATCATGACTTTCATGAGGAATGAGGGCGTGTTGTTTGGTACCATAGCAAGGAGTTGGGATGGGTCCCGGGAGGTAAACACTGGACACCACATCACTTGGGAGGTATATTCGAATAGACGGTCATAGTAGAATGCTAGATGTGCCTCCGCAGAACAAAGAACGTTGCCCTTGAGTGAGATAACTGTCTCAATGTGAATAGTAACCGACCCGTACATAGCCAACACAGCCCCTTTCCATGCCCCTGAAGTTCAGATCACACATATCTTGCTGCATCTGCCAACAAAAAATCAAGAGGTTCATGGTGCAATGGGACAACCCGCTGTTTATGCAAAACGCAAAAAAAAAAGAACTCGAACCCAGTACTTCGCACTTGTGACCAACGGAGATCCACCCGGGAATTGAAATCGTTTTTAAAGACTTTCCAATCAAGCCAGACACCATGTCTTGCCGTTCGAGTTCTGACAATCAATTCCAGAAATTGCTCTATATATCAGCTTCCGCCAGATTTTCTCCAAGTATTACTCCCTGACCTCACACCCAAGAATACAACAAAGTCCCTCTCTCACTCAGCATGCAGATTCCTGATGTCCTGAACACTTTGAAAGGCCCTTGAACTGCACCTCCTTCTGCTGTCCTGGTTACAAAGGGCGGCACGGTTCCTAAGAATGTAGTGAGTTTGGCCTTCCAGGAAAATGTGTATGTTCAAGTGTGACTTCTTTTCTGTTTCTTCTTGCTCTCTATTTCAACATATTCCAGCGAGTTTTTGGAGAGAAGAAAAAAAGCCAAATTACTCGGATGCAGTAGGGGGGTTAAAGCTGCCGGTAGTACCAGGTTGAATTACCAACTATCGAAGTCTGTCCCATGAAAGGATGAAAGCGGACTCTTCGACTTTCCACGTTCAATCATATGGATAATCTGGAGATTCCTGATCTCAGCAGATAAAGTCCACGTTGATTTTCGGAAACTGGCAGTGTAGGGGGGAGTTATCCCGAAATACTAACCTTGAGTCATAACTCAGAGTCAGCCAGCCTCGTGATGACTGAAGTTAGGCCCTCTGAGGGGGTTTTGTTTTTTAGTAGACTAGACGGACACGGAGGACGGATAGCAGATCAGCGATAGCGAGCTACCGCGGCGAGAGGACGCGCGAGCAGAGAAGATATACTGACGATGATGATCTATCCACGGTCTCAATCCTCCTGTCACGATCAGGCATATGCCCTCAATAATACGCCCCCTTTCCACTATAGTCTCCGCCTGTCCCGGGAAATGCGCCGGCCGGTGCATTCTTATCCGCCTGCTCCTCATCGTCTGAGCTGTCTCCGCCTTCACCGTAGTCATCCTTTCTCTCTGGTGGAGTGCGCATAGTTTCTATGACGGAAGCGTCCAGAGAGGGTAGCTCATAAGGCTTCAATGAATGGATCTCACGGCCTGACGGCATCTGAGATAGAAGAGGGCCGTAAGGAGGGATCGGTTGAGTATTTATCTAGATGATGGATTAGTATCAGCAATATCAGCACTTCGAGAATGAAGATTTCACCGTATCGTTCTCCTTATTCCACTTCTTCTCTAGCATCTCCAACACTCTTCCCTCTTCCGCTTTGCCTGCATCCATCCCCCAAGCTCGACCCTTTTCGACCTTCTTATCTTCCCTCTTCTCCGTCCATTCCTTTTTCAGTCTCCCAAATCCCAAGCCTTTCTTTTGTTCTGTGACCGCGGCAGGTGCTCTCAGTCCTAATTCTATCATTCCCGCCTGGCACCAAGCGATGGCCTCTCCGGTCTGACCTCCCAGCTCCGCATCAATGCCAAAGAACCTGCAAGCCTTGCCTCGTCCCGTTCTTTTCAAATCCTCGCAGTATTTCACTAAGCCTTCATCGACCTTGCCCTTGCCCTTGCTGCTACCGCCTGTGCTAAGCAGTGCCACAGCCTTCGCTGCATGTTCTGCAGCAGCCAGACATAACCTTGCAAACAGATGTGCGCGGACTTTCGGAATAGATGGAGCGCGGATCATCCATTCATTGTCGTTGCTATTACGGCCTTGAGCTACCGCAGCGGGATAAGGATCGTCTTTGAGGACAGCCAGGAGCGTAGCTTCACCGAGGGCGAGAGCAGTGAGGGCGCGGAAGATTGGAGTGGTTATGTCCGTACACGGAGGCGGTCTTGAAATTTGTTCTGAGCGGGTAGAAAGGTAGCTATGGATTGAGGCTGCGGTCAGGAGATATTTGGTGGCTGTCTGAATAGCTGCCGTCCGCTGTTCGGGGGTAGGTGATGCGGCAGCTGTGCTGTATAGGGGCTGAAGAGAGACGCGGGAAAGAAGAGCATTGGTATATGCTAAAGTGGTCAAGATGAAGTAGACTTCGTATTCCAGGCTTTGCAGCTTAACTCGTGGGACTTCGCGTCCGGGGATCGAAGGGTCAGAAAGGGTAGGTCGCCATGAGAAAGATGGTGTGGAAGTCAGAACTGTAGAGATCTCTTCTCCTGACACGGTCTGATGTGAAATGCCAGCATCGAGGGCGAGTAGATAGGGCAAGTAGTTGGACACGCTGGAGAGGACATTGGCCAAGTTAGAGGCTTGAGAAGACGGTGATAGACGCTTGTGAGATTTGAGGGTAGAGCGGGCGATGTTGCGATAGGTCGAGGCGGTCAGGGGAAGAGAAGGGTGAGTATCTGAGGAGAAAGACTCGGAAAAGGCGAACGATGCTGTCGTAGGGAGGGCAAAGGGGAACGGCATGATTTAAAGCCGATGCGAGTTCATTGTCTGGTTCCGAATCTGCTTGATGGCCAGCTCGAGATGTTGAGTTCTTGCAAGGCGGGCATGCAATGGGTGTTGTGTTCAATGTTGAAGTTTCTCGTGGCTGATGAAGCTGCATGTGTATTATCTTGGACTTTGGAGGGGTAAGGCTGTGTGGATCGCGGGGTGGGACGCGCCAAGACAACATTGACGGCACGCTAAAAGGAGAGATCCGGGGACTACCATCAAATACGTCACTCAGTACCTAGCTGCCCCTCCGAGGCGAAACAAAGTGGTAGCAACATAGCAAAGAGACCTCTCCTCTCCAAGGACAATCACAGTCTAGATTCTTCACAACACAAGTCACCAATTCGAATAAACTATCCTTTTCAGCCCCTTGCTCTACCATCCCTGCAATCATTCTACCATGTCCGCCTCAGAGAACCAGTCCAGCCTCAACTCTGCTCCAGGGGCAGGGACGACCTTTGGACCCGACGATACTAAGTCCTCCTCTTCGGCAACCCCTGCCATGTCAGTCGGCATGGCCACTGCTGCAGGCCACGGCGACCATCCCAACGACCATGCAGACGACAGCAATGCGGTCCAATCCTCCTCCAAGGTCGGTCCTCAAGCCGAAGACCTGAACGGCGAGCAGATGCGCGCTCCCGGCGAGGGAGATGTCATGCACGCCCAGGACAACAAGAAGAACGCAGGCTGGGGAGAGCAGGATAGCCTGACAAGTGATCTGGATCGGAAGAAGGCCGAGCAGGCTGGCGCACGCGAAGAGATCAAGGCAAGCAGGGCAGGGGGCGAATCGGTCGATGGGGGCTCGGGAAAGCGAACGGAGAACGAAGGCCTTGGGGCGGTATGAGAGACGCGGCACTGGAGGTTTGTGGAAGGGCGTGTTGCCGGATCAGGCGCTGGTTTTGAGGGCTTGATTGTATTGCGAGCGGGAATAGGGCCTACGGTACCATGAACGCCTGGTAATTAAAAAGCGAGATCCTCCAAACGCCGCCGCCATGCTTCCAATATCCATGATTGTGAAATGCCTATGAAAGTTCGACTCCTTCCATGTCGTGCTCCTGTACCGAGCTGAGTGCTGATGAGTACGCTGGAGAATTCGAGGTTGATAGCTCGTTTCTCTTCCTCATCCTCTCTGCCCAGTCTTGTAAGCTTGTCAGGTCAGCGCCTTCAATCTTGACTCGGCGAGCCGGTGCCGTTTTACCCAGGACGGTTCCCTGGTATCTCGAATCATCCTCTGCCTTACTGCTCTTCTTCTTGAGAGCTGTTAAGAGTTAGTCAATAGCCGTATTTTGTGAGCAGTGCCAGCCAAACGTGCCTGTGAGATAGTCTTCCTTGTCCGCCTCACCCCCGTCGAGGGCAATCCTCCTAATCTCCTTATTTGCGGGTCCCTTTGCCCATTCAATGAAGCCATCTACTCCGCGCGTATCCTCCTCCTTCTGGTAATCTTCGTCCTCGAGACACAAGCGTGGTATCAGAGCACCGCAGTCCTCCATGGCCATGCGGAAATCCTCGATGGAGATATCGAAGTGCTCATCGTGATTCAGCTCGGCGTATTCGGCGGTTAATGAGGCAAGCTGCGAAATATACCTCGCAGCAAGATCGGTGAGGGTGTCCAGCACGGAGGGACGCGTCGAGTGGTAGCCAGCAGCGCGAAGAATATGCAAGATGCAGGGCCGCAAGAGCGCATGGTGAAGAGCCTGCGGAGTAGTCATGGTGAGGTTCGAAGTTGCGTGGAGGTGTTGGGGTTTCGTGGAGTGTTTGCGGTTGCTCGACGGCGTGGCGGAGTCAGGTTGGAGGCAGAAGCAGCGATCTCATGTTGGAGTCATGCTGGACATCCGACAGGCGAACATAGACTTCGACAAACTTGCGTTGTCGGGGACGTTTCCTGTCGTTTTGCTGCCAGCCTGCTGATGATTGCGAGTGCGCGAAGCATCTGGCGCAAAAGCACCAAATGGGAAAGGCGGGAGAATCAAAGTAGCGATCCACCGACATCACTTAGGCACGAGCACAGTAATTCGCAAGTCAATTGAATAGCTGCCACCACATAGTTTGGAATTCCTGATTGTGTTGGTCATCTGGACATTGCTCTGGATTACTTGGACTGTTTGAGAGCAACTTCACACACTTAAAGTAGACCGCTCCCAGAAGCATTCCGTCCGCGGAACAGGCGTGCCAGGCTGAAATCAGAGGAGGCACATCTCGCCCTCTCCCTCTCCACTTCAACCCAACACACCTCGACTACTCGCAATTCTCCACATCCCAGCATCGTTCAAGATGCCTTCTTTCAAGCTCAGGCTCAATACCGGGGGGAACTCCATTGCCAACCCTTCAAATACTCCTGCCGCAACGCCTACCCAGACGCCCATCACTGCCCCATCTGCACATCGCAAACTGAAGCTCTTCTCCGGCAAAACCCCAACCGCCGAGAAACCATCAATCGCCAAAAAGCCTGACGCGCCCAAGTCTACCTCCAAAGCTGGTCGCGAGCGGAAACCATCCATCAAAATCAAAGAAGCCAGTACTGCTCTGGGCAAGCGCACCCGCGACGAGTCCGACAGCGAAGATGAGCTCGCGAACCAGCCTCTTGCGAAAATCGCGAAACCGCGGCCCAAAATCAAGCTGCTCAGCGTTGCTGGACAGGGCGGCGCGACCCCAAAGACGCCGAAATACATTAAGCCAAAGTTCGTTGGCAAGCCACCCAAGCGGAATCCGGGCGAGGGATATGATTCTGAAGCCAGCGATCGCGAGATTGACCCTGCTATCGAGGAACAATTCGTGCTGCGCATGCTGCCTGGAGATGATGCTGATTATGTGAGGGAATCTATCAACAACAAGACGATTGGGATCCCGAAGGCCCTAGGTGGAGCCGATATATCCATGAAGTTTTTTGATGGAGATGGCAGACGGGCAGCTGTTACTGTGCAAGGCAGGGTTTACGCGGCTACGCTGGTGGATATGCCTACAATCACCGAGGGCTTGAAAAGCTTCGACAAGAAGGGCTGGTTGAAGAGCGCGGACATCTGCCAGATGCTCTTGTGCTATGAGCAGGTGCCGAGCGAGGACATGGCAAAGAAGGCTGCTCTGCCGAAGATCATCGACCAAAAGACCTGGCAGTATCCGCATGGTCTGACACCACCAATGTACAATGCACGAAAGCAGCGCTTCCGGAAGCGAATGAGTCGGAATTTCATCGAGGCGACAGAAGCAGAGGTGGAACGTTTACTGGAAGCGGATGCGCAAGCGGAAGATGTCAAATACGAGATTATTGACCCGGATGCCGAGAGACGCAAATCACAATTCAGCCCTGGCGCAAGCAGCCCAGGCGATTACCAGGACGGAGCAGAATATTCAGAAGATGAGGACGCAGAAGGAGAAGCCGATGATCAAGGCTACTTCGGTAATGGCCTTCCGGACGCTGCTGAACAGACGATGGAGGATGACATGGAAGGCGATCTCGAGGCAGACCTACTAGAAGCCCTCGCTGGCGATGCTATGATGGAAGAGCCAGTCGCCGAGACACCTACTCAGATTGAAGGCACACCAGCAGCCTCGGGCTCGTACGCTGGCACGCCCGTTGCAGAACCCGAGGCAGCTCAGGAAGACAGTGGCGATGAGTCCATTGAAGACGACGATGATGACGCGGAGGGTGAAGACGAGGAAGAAGACATTGACGAGGAGGAGCAGACCAGAAGGAAAGAACTGGAAGGAGCCCGAGAAGACATCCGTGATCTGGAGGCGCAGCTGGCAGAATTCATGCAGAAGAGGGATAACACTCCGAACCCGATCTTGAGGAAGCGTCTGCAGGACAACATTGACAAAGTCAAGGCGGAATTGCAGCTCAAGAAGTCGGCGTTGGGCGAGGGCGATGATGATTAGGAATGTGGCATTGGGTTTGGGAATAGCATGGACTTAATGGCATGGAACTGGCGTGAGGAGCATCTTTCAGCATCGGAGTTATGCTTGATGGTGGTTGTCACTGGAATTGACTTTGGGCGTTTATCAAGCATCGTCGGGAAAACACGCAGCTTTTCGCAGGATCCTGCAGGTAGACATAGAAACAGCATCTGATGGCATACACGGCATAGATATGTCAAATGAAAATTCTTCAAGCTCTGTGACACTCACATGTAGAAATGTATGTAGAAATAGCCGGCCTGTCCCATGATTTCCAAGTCACTAGGCAAATGAGAACATTGAGTATAAGAAGCACTGTCGCAATGTTGTGCTTTCCCAGAGAGTAAGTAGCCTTTCAGGGCAGCACTAAGATCGCATGGTCCAGGGGAGTCTGCCGAAAAAGGAAAGCTTTAGGGGAAGGGGCTTTTCGCGAAGAAGAGAGTGGGCTGCTAGCAAAGAGGATGTATCATGTACCGGTAGTCAACTTACCTACCGTCCCAATCGAAGGGTCGAGGGACTCTGCAAGCTGGGTTGCCATGATGATACTCAAGAACCGGCCACTCACGGAGGGAGAGCGAGGGGGAGCGGGGGGTTCTGAAGAGCAAGTACAGAGGGTATATACCACAAAATGAGTTGAATTACCATCAAAGCACGTGGCCTAAGTGGCGCAATGACTTAATACCCTCGGTCGTTGAATGTAAACTCAGTTCGTCTGGTTTCAGAACGTCGAATCCCCCGGGTTCGACAAGTCCCTTTTGACTTTTCTTTTTGACCTTTTTTTTTTTTTTTTCCTTCGACTTTTTGTTTATTATCCATTTAGTGTTGGGGAGTCTAAGATTACCTTAACTGGTTAAATAGCCGTTCTATATCTCATTCTCTACAAGTGCCATAGGTATCTGGTAGATTTGATCTTAACAATTAGATTCCCCGACATTTCACATGCTGAGATAACAAAGGGGTCAAGTAGTCCTTGATTGTCCCCAGCAATGTGGCAATCCAGGTGATGGCCAAGGGATTCACGGGCCGTAAATCGGCCCCAGGGGGCGCCGGAATGGCAAGCGACACCGGTTCGTTCGGCAGACTTTAAGAGCATGACCACATGTGTCGATGTGGTCATGTAGACATGTTAGTTATCCAGGCCAACAGTCGAAGAAGAGGACAATGGCCCGCTATGCACCCTTTTCCTGCCCTTCCTCCGCCTCCCAGTGCTCCATCTTCCTCATCCAAGACGCTCTTGACCACCAGTTGGCAGCTTTCTCGACGGCCTTGACCTTGCTCCTGCCCTTGTCCTCATCGCTACCACTACCCTGCTCGGTGTGGGCGGAGACTTGCACTCCGGATGATCCACCGAATCTCACCCGTCAACACAGCGTCCTTTGCGGTCTCCATGGCAGAACTCGTCTCTGGCGCAGAACCAGCGTGATCGGCGGACATTTCGAATAACCTGCGGATGTCGGTGGAGGATGTCATAGAGATTCGAAGGTAGTGGTGTTGGGTGGAAAGTGTGAGCTGGTCGTGTGTGGTGTTTGCAGTTGCAGAGCAGAGCAGAGCAGATCCGGGAACCAGGCGAGCTCGCCTCCGGACCAGCATCCATACCAATACCAGAGCCCAATCCAGCGTTCCCGTCAACCGCTTTCAGCACCTCCCTACCGCCAGTCTTCACAACCTTCGCCTTCTTACCCGCCGATTCACGCTCTTCACCCGACTTTCGCTTTCCAGCTGCGAAACTTCCTGCCATTGTGCCTCCCATAGTCTGCCGACATTTTCTACCTGTTTTCCGTCACGACGACGAGCAGGAAAGGAGATCGACGAGAAGGCGTGCCGGATATCGACATTTTGGCAGCGCTTCGCCGTCGGTAGGACAGCAGGAATCAGGGGGTCCAAAAGGGGTATAATGCCCTGTCGAGAAGGGTCTCGAGAAGCTTGGGTGCCCTGGGGGGAGGGTGTCCCGGAAAAGGGGCTTTGGTGTTTTCGAGAGAGGAGGGCTTTCGGGGAGAGCAGGGCCTTCGGAAAGAGGGGCTCTTGAAGGAAGAGAGGGTAGCGGTAGAGAGCGACCCTGTGGCGACGGTGGTGTCAGGGCTGTCAAGGGTTTCTGTGTAGAAGACATTAGCATATGCATTCAAGAAGGATGATGCATATTGTACCAAATCAGGAGGACGAGGTAAGCTCTATCAACAGGTATTGGAAGCGGAAATATCCAGAAAGACAGCAGAGAGAGCGAGACTTGAGTCGATGTAGTTGTGATTTATTTGTTATATTTGTTAAGAGTGTAGGCCAGATGGTAATAGCAGGATGATAAGACAGTCGTTACTCCCAATGGAGCTCGACTGCCCGAGTAAAGAACTCCGCGCACGGGCCACCTCGAAATCTTCCAACATTGATTGAACCGCATTGAACCTCACCGTCTTTTCCAATTCCAGTCCCAACCAACTGCCAATATGATCTGCCGTTCCTGCACCCAGCGCGTCCTCCGGCGTAGCTTTCACACCACTTCCCGGCTCGCCAGCCAAGCAGGCGCCACCTCCACCACCTCTCCTCGAACCAACGGGCCCCCAGCCGCAACCTCAACCTCCGCCGCCCAGCCCTTCTCCACACCCCTCACACCCGCTCCCAATGACATATCCCTCGGCAAAGACCTGCGTCCAAAGAAAGATGCTGCGAAAGTACTGCCGGTATCGAGCGTGCCGGCCGGAAAACCGTTGAAAGGACTGGGTTTTATCAAGGGCAAGGACGATCCCGTGGCTTTGAGGGAGGACGAGTACCCCGAGTGGCTATGGACGCTCCTGGACAAGAAAGAGGGGGATGGCGCGAAGGACGATGCTGGAGATGAATTCTGTGAGTTTTTACTCTCCACATTGGCCATACTAGACACCACATCTGATTGAAACATGAGCAAATCATTTTTCTGCTTGCTTGAAGACACAATGGAATATATGGAGGACGATAGCTAATATTTGATGAACAGCGAAATCTAAGAAACAACGCAGGGTGGCGGCGAAGCGACAAAGAAAGCTGGAGGAGAAGTTAATCGCATCGGGCAATGCGGCCTTGCTGGAGCCGAAGGTACCGTTACAGCAGCAGACCATCGATCTGAAATCGAACGAGGAAGGGACAGTGCAGGGTGCTCTGGGCGCTGTGAAGGAACGAGAGAACCTAAGGAAGGCCATGAGGTCGGAGAGAAGGGCCAAGATCAAGGAGGCCAATTTCTTGAAGAGTATGAACTAGGTGGATTAAGGGACTGGGAATATTTGTGCTGTGGATTTTGAACCTACGGGTTCTCAATTGCCAACACCTGGACTGGGAGATGTGGATTGGCTGTATGATAGGGGCTGGCTTTGTAACATCACTCACGCGCATACCAAAGCGAGGCCATGAAAGGTCAATGGCCTGTGGCAGAGCGACTTCGAGACTTCGATCGTCATTTGAACGAAGTAGAGAACGCCAAATGCATTTCATGCTTGGAACCCGAATTCAGATATATGATGGGACGACAGAAGTCTGGGTACGGCTGGTAGCCCCCAGTATCGGAAATATTCCCAAGTCATTTGGAGCAATCCAGATAGCCAGGAATAATGGGAACCCGGATGATTGAGAACGAGTGAAGGAACTAGTTGTCGCCGACCGAGTTACTGGCGGTACTGCTCCTGTTGATCTCGCTATACGCCGATCTTTATACACAAAGCATAACTCCCGCAACCCATCGATGTCGGCGAGCTATTCTCTCGTCTCTACCACATACAGCCTACTCTACCAAGTTCCTGTTCACAACCCTCCCGCCACAAAGAACCTGCACATCAGTAATCATATGAATAGCTCCATCCTTCCCCTTCTCAGCCCAATCTCTCCACCCCTGCACCATCTGTTGTCTTTCTTCCTCAGTGACCAACTTCATCTCAACCATCTTCCCTTGGGCCAAAATCCGGTCCGCATGATTGTTGCCGTACCACCGAACTTCTTCTTCACCAGTAGTCATCTCAACATTAGCACTGGTTTCGACTTCCGAGCGCTTGTATCCTGCTTGGACTGCCCAGGAGGTCAGATATCGACCTGCATTCGGCTCGGCGCCGGTTGATCGCATGACTTCCTTGAGAATGTCCCAGCTGGAGTGTGGACCTGCTGGTCGAGGATAGCAAGCCATGGTGTCGAAATCCGCTGGCTAAGACTTAGCGAATGCTTATGAAGGTGAGGATGGACACTCGAAGTAAAGATAAAGGGGTGCTGCACAGCAGTCGCATGCAAGCAAAGTAATTAGCGCAGCCAGCTTTACCTGACGACTGGCCAGGGGGTCATGGACTAAGCAGCTGCAGTGGAACTTCAAACTTCTTCTCTTCCTCACCTTCCAACGTAGCCAAGGCCAGAAATCCGTAAGACAGACATAAACTAGTCTTTCGTTGATATCTGTAATTCAGTATGCCTTGTTTCGTGGGAAGACCTCCATAGGGCTCACAATGGCAGCGAGTGTATGTGAAGATGCGAAGTTCGGACAAGAAAAGCACACAGCTCACCTTCCCTACAACTAGTCACACCATCCTCCTTCACAACCCTCCTCATTTGCTGCAACGCCTTCACCGGCTCACTCAAATGGATCAACAGCATATTGGTATGAACAACATCAAAGACTCCTTTGCCATATTTCGCAACCAGATCATACACATCGCCCTCCTCGAAGACCAAATTCTGGATTCCGCGCTCCTTAGCAAGTTTCCGGCCAAAGTCGAGAGCTTCGGGGGAGTAGTCGACGCCTATGACTTGGCCTTGGGGCACGGCGAGCGCGAGATCACAGGTGATGGATCCGGGACCGCAGCCGATGTCTAGGATTCGGTCGGTGGGGCGGAGGTAGGGGATGAGGGCGGCTGAGGTGCCGAGGAGGGTGCGCTTGCCATGTCCCTGGAGGACGGGGGCGGCGTGACCTTGGGTGTATTCTGGCATTTGGGGCGAGATTGTGGGTTGGTTGTGCGAAGTTGAGGATCGTGATGGTGAAACTGTGGTGACAGGGGACGTGAGGCGTATTTATGTCTTTGTGATATCCGACCTCGAGGTATGTCGAGGCTCGGAAGCTCCGAATAGGGGCGAGACTTGAGATTGAATATATAGCTTTACAGCGGTATAAAAGCCGAAAGGTTGTTCTGTAAACGCGCAAACCTACCTATACAGGTATTCTTTGATTGATGATTTGTTGTATCAGATGATCAGATCTGGGACACTCGGTTCCGGGGTTCCAATTCGTCAGCTGCAATGCGGACGGGGATAGCCTCTCTATAAATCACACTGCTGTAGAGTTGTAGAGTTTAGTACGCAATTGCGAAAAGGGAAACTCGGCGGCCTTCTAATCGAAACTCTGAACTCTGAAGACTGACCGCTAGTTTGCAATTGCACAAGCCGAGTCGTCTCGAATCGTTCCTATCCCCAACTACTTTGGGGTTCTTGAACTCGCTGCGGATTTGCCCTGACGTAAAGTAGTTACTCACTCGAGAGTCGAGGCCCGTCTCAAACAGGAAGGTGGTAGGTGGAATTCCAATATGGAATGAAAGGCAAAAGAGAGAGTTGTGCAGAATCAAAGGAAGTGGGCTTTTAGAAACGGACACTCTCGTGATATTGACACACTATGAGAGTCAACGGAGTGTGAGGCTTCGCGAATAATAATATGCTTTCGACCTCAGATCAAAGTTCACCCCTAGTGTAGGTAGGAACTCCGAATTGCGGGGTTCACCACCTCATAGGGCTTCGGGGGAGAGAAGGTTAAGAAGAACTCCAGAGCCTCAAGCTTCCGCCAAAGGGCTTGAAATGAATCAATGATCTGCATCCAGAAACATACAAACTTTACCTTGACAGCTTCAATTTGGCCGTCAGAGCCCGAACTGCTTCATGAATCAGTAATACCTGGGAGTGGAGACTGGAGGGCGGCCAGCAAAGGCTTCAAAACTGCGGCGACAACGGCTTTGAATTATATGATTAAGGAAACTCGAGTCGATATCCAAAGTACGTGAGATAACATAAGTATATGTGTGCGTTTATATATAAGAAAAGAAAAGTGGCCGTGCACCACGTGACACAGCCACCAGCCTCATCGATGTGGCGGAAGCTGCAGAAAATCCCCCACCCAGTGTGGTTCCACAATTCCATGATCTTCAAATCAAGTCGCATCCCTTTCGCCGCGGTCCAAGATATACCACATTTGCTATCTCCAACATCGTTCTGATTGGACGACTTTTCAGAAGCTGCATGGTACAGCAGGGCTGGATTCTAACGCAATCGCATGTCATGTCTTTTGATAAGCGGGGTCGCCAGTCGAGATACATCAATGTTGCTAGCCCCAACCTTGCACATAGAAGGTATTCCACACATAGACACACCCCAGCCGCTCTGCCATTCACGGCCTCTCCCGACTTATCAAGGTTATCTGGTCCAGGGACTGCTTCGCTCGATAACAGTCGGAAATGCGAGTAATGGAAACTCAATGGCGTCGTTCGCCTGAACCCTCTGCCAAGCTCGTCCGAACAAGGTGGGTGGCTATTTAGGACCTTCTGCTTCCATTTTTTGTATATTTTGCTCTCCTTCGTCGTTACCTGGATGCGAGTGACGAAGCCAGCTTTCTCCCCTCTAACAGACACCATGGCGAGTCCAGAAGAGAAGAGTCCGACTATGACAATAGATCCGGAAAAGGGCGACCAGCCGAGTCAAACAACGAGCAAGGACGATGCCGTTGTTCTTGAACATGCCGACGTCAACGATGCCGATATTGCGCTCAAAGTGCTTGAGGGCGAGACCATTGAAATGACTCCGGAGATGGAGAAGAAGTTACTACGCAAGATCGATCTCCATCTCATGCCGGTACGCGTGACAAAATTCACAAAAATCGGATCTCCGTCTAGCTTTGTGTCTAACTTTAAACCAGATACTTTGCGTTGTCTACGGGCTGAACTTTCTGGGTATGGAGCCTCTAGTTTGAGTTTTGACCCTGCGTTCGTCGGAGCTAATTCCTTCCAATAGACAAGACCACCCTTTCATACGCTTCAGTCATGGGCATCAAAACCGATATTGGCTTAACGGGCGACAATTACCAGTGGCTCGGAAGCATGTTTTATATCGGATACCTCGTCTGGGAATATCCTACGAACCGACTGCTCCAGAGATTGCCCCTTGCAAAATGGTCTTCATTCAACATTATCATGTGGGGCCTTGTCCTTTGCTGCATGGCTGCTGTCACCAATTTTGCTGGCGCGGTAGCGGTAAGGTTCTTGCTTGGAGTCTTCGAGGCTGCTGTTACCCCAGGCTTTGTTCTGTTCACCTCCCAATGGTATACCAAGGAAGAACAAGCCTCAAGGACGGGTTTCTGGTTCAGTTTCAACGGCGTCGCTCAGATCGTTGGTGGCTTAGTGGCCTATGGAATATCAATAGGTGTCGAGAGACATGGCGCTGCCATTGCGGGTTGGAAAATCGTCTTCCTGGTCACCGGACTCGTGACAGCCGCCGTCGGTGTCATTTTCCTCTTCATCATGCCAGACAACCAGCTGAATGCTAAATTTCTCACTCCGCAAGAGAGAGTTATGGCTTTGGAGAGAATTCGCCGCAACCAGCAAGGAGTTGGGAACAAGCATTTCAAATGGTATCAGTTCAGGGAGGCAATGCTTGACCCCATGACTTGGGCCTTTGTGTTTTTCTCGCTAATGGCAGATATTCCGAATGGTATGATACTCTCCCTTTCTCTTCTTTGCCCTGTGATGACGGCCAACTTGCCTCTCCGCATCCATTACCCAGCTGACACGCAAGCAGGTGGTATCTCTAACTTCTTCTCGGAATTGATTGAGTCTTTTGGTTACACCGCCGACCAGTCCCTTCTGTACGGCACCCCTGCCGGAGCAGTGGAGGTCGTCACCCTTGTCATTACCGGCTTTTTAGGCCAACGTTATGGACATCGTGTGGGCTGGGGAATGGTCGGCATTGCACTAGCTCTTCTGGGTTTTCTCATCATCGTGTGCCTGCCGTTGAGCAATAACACCGGTCGTCTCATCGGCTATTATCTCTCGCAGGCGGCACCTGCAGGCTTCGTTGCGTTGCTCAGTCTGGTGGGCTCGAACGTGGCTGGCTATACCAAGAAGACTACCGTCGCAGCATTGTATCTGATCGGATACTGCGTGGGCAATATAATTGGTAAGAAATTCGAGCCCTCCGAGAACTTGCATCGCTAACAAGCCACAGGTCCCCAGACGTTTAGACCGCAGGATGCACCGAGATATGTTTCGGCAGAAGTCACGATCATTGTCTGTTATGGACTTTGTCTGATAGATCTGGGCTTCATCTACTGGTATTACAGATACCGGAACAAGCAGAAGGAGAAGGTTAGAGCCGCACCTGGATACCGGAAACTTGAGGGACAGGAATTTCTCGATCTGACAGACGCGGAGAACCCGGAGTTCGTTTACAGTTATTGAGTGTTTTCTTTTTTTTAACGATATATTGGGAAGGGAATCAAGGGCTATACGCAAAACCGTGCTTTCTAGATGAAATCCTTGGGAAAAGATTGACCCGTACAAGAATGCCTTCATCTGCACCAAATGGACACTGCAAGTCTAACCCGAACTGGACTTCATCTGGGGCTGTGATGCGCTCAGCGCAGAAATTGACAGCGAGCTTCGGGCTATATAGACACGAAGCCGCAACACTTCTCAAAGCAGTCGCCAGCCTTGGGGATTTCCCGTATCGGTGGCTGGGAAATGGCCGATATGCCGCAGACATGGGCCTTCGCTCTGGGAAAAGAGCATTTATTGACAAGTGTGGTCAACATTAGTCAGCCGGACAGTCATGACTACCAGGTATGGGCGTACCTCAGCTGTCTCTCTGGGGGGCGTGAAGGAGCGTGCCTTCAAGAGCCTGGGGCGAAGCGTCCGAGAAGGTTGTCAATGTGAGTTTTAATTTTCGGAGGCGTGAGATCGGCCCCGCCTTCCACAGCATATCAACCACGATACTGGATGCCTTCATGGCGACCTGCTTGAGGATCTTTTGCCGGCCATACTCGGTGATGCGGTAGTCCGTCATCATACCGTGGCTCTCTGGGTGAATGACAACGCCGAGAAGCCAGACTGAGAAAAGCCATTTGTAGATAAACCATTTCCGGGTGCTATCCACGTACTTGTGGTCAAGTCTCTCGAGGATTTGAATCCCCATCTCCAGAAGTCCTTCCGGAAGACCAGTGGCATCCTCATCATCGGTGGCCCGATCGTAGAATTCCTCGGCAGCAATTTGACCCTTGGAGGTCGAATCGGAAATATTGAACCGGGTGCCATGCTGATCCTTGGCACGGTCGAGAAGAAAAGGTGCATCCTCAAGAATCTTTGTTTGGCTTGCAACAGGCTGAACGTGAGGTAGTACATATCCGTTGCCTAAGCGCCCGTGCACCGGCCACCGGCGGGAAACCACAGCGGGCACCAGGGACACCTTACTCGATATGGACTAGCGCTATAGCGCCTAATCAACCAGACATGAGCTTCAATGTTGTCTGGTACCTTGAGCTGCCTTCATGTTCCATCTCTCTCGTCTCTGCTCAAGCAACGCACCCAATTCCTTACCAAATACAAAGCTCTCGACAACGATGCGCTGGCAGTGAGGGACCAAGCCACTGGGATTTTCCTTTCTCTCTTTTTCTAGGCCTGTCCGGCATCTCTCTCAGCGCTCTGTCCTCTCTTCTTCTTTTTTAGCCTCAACGCACCTGAGGGCGTGATTTCTTCGCCCAAACGTCTTTTTGGTTTTGGCCTTGCACAAAATCGTCACTATGGACCCTCCACAACTTCCCGACATCGATGAATTGCTCGTCACGGTCGACAATCCAGCGCCGAACACCTCGCTAGATTCGGGCATGGACCACACACGATGCGCGGCTCTCCACAACTACCTCTCGCTCTACGCATGGCTTGCTGAAGGTCGTTCAGCAGCTACTTTTCCCGCTAATGACACCTTTTTCACTGTCCACGGCGCCGCCGCCGAGGCCCTCCGCCCCCGACTTCACCCTTCGCTGGCGGCTTTCCTCTCCGTCGCTGTCCAACCTGCTCATATTCAGACGCCCCCATGCCTCTTCTTCTGGACCGCAGGGCTCTCTGACGCGAACGACCTCTTCGATGAGCATCTAGCCGATCTATTTGACCAGCCCGAAGACAGTCTGATATGCCTCTACCCCGGCTGGCTGTCCGGTGCGGGGCTGTTCTACCACGGAACCCACCATCGCGCAACTTTCTTCGGGGACATGGTCGAGTACGACTTCGCGCTACCTGTTGAGGACCACCTGGACCTCTGGCACCCGCTGGAAACCGTGCTATCCAACTGGATTGGCCTTGTGCAGCTTGGCCAGATCACAGCGCCGCCTGCCCAAGGATACCCGAACGAGGATCCAGGCCTGCAGAACAGGCCCTGGGTCTGGCAGTCTTACAGCCAGGCACAGGTCACTGCTTGTGTCGAAGCTTGGGAGAGGCTGTGTGGTGCGGTCGAGGCACGCATCTTGGTATCGCCTGACAGGACGGCAGCCACCAATACCACCGATGCCGTCCGATCCTTGCTGACGCCCAACTCTTTGGACGCAGCTTCGGTGCCCGAGCCGAGCTTTGCACGCGCCTTCTTGACCCGCGCCCGACGACCGCCGTTCCGCTTCATTGCCCCGGGTTTGGAGTTGCCGCCTACAGGCGCACAAGAGTTCGCGGCCATGCAATCATTCACAGCACTACCGCGCGAGTCCACACACACCATACCGCCGGTGTGCCTTTTTGTCAGCAGCGAGGGAGAGAATGCCAATATAGCTGAGCCTGGTAGGAACCCCTTCTTGCGGTGCTCCAACGCGGACGCACCCTCACCGTCGCGCGTCCCCGCGGGTGTGTACAGTGAGGCGGTCCAACGGGACGACCAATATGATTTCGCCGAGGCAGGTTTCCGCTTGCTCCTGCCCTTCGACTTGAAGGGCGGCGGTTACGGTGACACAGATGGCGCTCGCAAGAGCGACAGGTCGTTCGTTGCCCAGGAAACGGCGACGGAGCTGTTCCAGCATGGATTCAAGCCTTTTGGCGGTGACTACAGCCGTGCTCAGCGGCTGGAACGATTGTTTGACCACTGGCACACGCTCATTGTGGAAGGGCCCTGGCTGGTTGGGCCGGATGGGGTGCAAGGTATAATAGATACATTCAGAGAGGCCGATACACATTGGACGGACTATTGCATTCCTCCGACTTGGTGATCAAGCTTTCGGGTGGGAGTTTTTCAACACTGCCGCCGACGACTATTGCAATCTTGGTATGGGTCGTGACTAGCACAACCTCGATGCTTCTGCATTATTTTATATGGATTACAATATTGATTTCATTCTGCCTTCAATTGTGCGATACACCGTAGGTTTTCCAAGAAGAGAAATTGTGCTCCTATTCCGTTGCTGACTACCTACCTAGGTGCACTAGAAGGGCGCGAGAGTGACCACGCTTCCCATTTTTGTCGTACTCACCGTCGTACTGGCTGGCAATATGGCCGAAGCCACGCTGGGTGGACTTGCAACCGTGGTGGCAGTAATAAAAACCGTCTCGGCCATCGTGACGGGAACCTCTAACGCCACGCCAGGGGTCATCATGCCATTATCAGCAGTGTCCTCCATGTACACTACGTCCACCACGTGGCCGTCCTCATCGACCACGATGCGTACACGGGAGTCTGGGTATTCATCCTCATAAATGATGTCGCATGTACGACCGTCGACGAAATTGCCGTCCTCGTCCACGAACAAAAGGTTGCTATAATCGAGGTCCTCGTTCATGTCTGCGGCGGCACCGTCGTGTCCTGGCTTCGTGTCGATGTGGCAGACCGCGGGATCGCTCTCGGTATCATTCTCTCCAATAATGAAACCTCTCTGAAAGATCTCGGGTTGATAATCGAGAGGCCGATAAATATCGTTTGTCAGCGGGCCTGGGTCGGTTCTGTAGTGCTGACGAGGCCACCCATAGGCGGCACCGAACATGCTTATGAGAATGGTCGGGTCAATAACTAGTCCTTCATCAATAAGGAAATAACGGAAGGGGCTCTCACGGATCATCATCAAGAACGCGAAAACCATGGTCAGTCACCATGGTGTTTTTCACAATCCCGACCTGCTCGGTGTAAGTGTACGATGCGAAGCAAAGCGAATTTTGCGTCTGAGAATCGAATCCGAAAGCGTCGAGGAACTTTTGGCCACTCCCGCTTCCACGACTCCCTGGCAGCGCATTAAATTTCCTAGGACAAATGTCAGAAGCTGGCAAGCGTTGCTTTATTTTTCGGAAACCTACCAGGTTGCCGGCGGGCCGTTGTCCCTTATGTTGCATGTGGAGTACCGGTACTTATAACACGGAAGCCATTGTGCCCTTTTCCAAGCAAGGTAGTCATTACCTTGCTTTCCATTGGCTTTACCGTTGACAAGACGGCAAGCCTGGGGCGCGCCACCGTCCGACTCTCGCAGGTTGTTCATAGGAAACTCATCTAATTGGCAAGCCGCATTGGCGTCTGGGTTTGTTCTCCTGGCCTGTATTAACGTCCGATAAGCCGCGTGACGCTGCGTCTGAACTTGTCCCCAAGATGAATACCTGCGGTTCGCGCCCCCTCCGGACGTGTAAGGGTGGAAGACGGTCTGTCCATTGAGCACTTTATTGATGGCCCAGCGTTGGTTATCGCAGACCTCGTCCCACCCTAAGCCATAGCGGCACGTATAAGTGACAACGCAGTCGCAGGTAGACGTTGTGGCGGCGCCGCCAAAGTCGAGGATGGGCCATTGCCCATAGGAGGCTCGTCCAGCGATCGTGGTGGGGACGCCCGTGTTGGGCTTGGATGGAGACCCACCAAATAACCAGCCGATGGCACTGGCGATAATGGCAAACCCAATCGCCACGGCTGCGACACCGGCTGCGGCGCAGATAATTCCCTCGACAGCGGCGCTTAGTCCAAAGGTGAAGGGTGTAAGAGCCGCCAATGGAAGTGCTGCTTCCAAACAGAGAGCGCCCAGCGGAGCCAATAGGAGGGGGGCCCCGCGCTCCTCGATTGCATCGTCTCGTCTACTGAGGGCGGTGGTCTCTTGCCCGTAAAGTGCCAGGTTGGCTGAATTTGTGATGGTCGAAGGAACAAACCCTGAGCAGCAAAAGGCCTGGTAACCACCGGTGCAGGTCCAATCAATCGTTTGGCCGTCGGTGAGCTGATAGGAATTGGTATTCTGCGCCACAACTATGGCCGATGAGTCGCTACATGCCGGAGAGCAGGGAAAGCCAATGCCGCGGAAGCCTTCCCATTGACAGGTGCCCATGGTCGTTCCCGGAGCACAGCAGAGCGTTTGGACCGCGCCCGCTGCGCACACGGAGTTTTTCTGGATACCCGCGACCTGCCCATGGGCCTCGGCCACGCCGAAGTACCCCGTGGTGCAGCCCGTGTCGCAGAGGGACCAGTAGCAGCTGGATGCGATGGCTTTCTGAAGTGTGGCATTTGCAAGCTGCTCCTTGTAGGACGCAGCAGCCGACTCGGAGATGCCGTTGGCTGTGCCGATCCCCAGCAGGTCGTTCATGCTGTCGCCGGCCGTGTTGTCGTCGTCCAACGCCCACTGCTCCGCGAGAACGAAATTAGTGTCATTGGCGTACCTGACAATTTGGAAAAGCTGCAACGAAGAAATATCTTACAATCATGATGCCCCCAAGGCACAGGCTGTTGGCAGTCCGCAGCTTTTGCTGCATGGTCATGCCATCGTCATAGCTCACCCACTGGTCCGAGTCCCAAGTCAGCCAGCGGACGCCCGCGGTCTCGTCGTACGACTCGACGCCGGTCCCGGTGGCCAGGATGCGCTTGATCTCGGCGTTAGACAGGGTCCCGGACGACTGGGTGCACTCGCCCGCTGTTCCACCCGTCGTGAACATACACACACCGTTGGGGACGTTGCACGACGGGTCGGCGAGGGTGAAAGATCGTCCGTACCAGCCAAGGCCCAAGACGACCTTGGAAGGGTCAACGCCGGCGCGCCACAGCAGGGACAGACCGTCCTCGATCTCGGTCAAGTTGGTGTGTGGGCGTATATATGGCCCGGTGAACTTGTTCGTCGAGTCCCAGACGCCGTGGATGTCGTAGCTCATGAAGTTGAACCAGTCGACACTGGGCTCAATATTGAGGAGATCAAAGTGCTGCAGGTACCACAGCGAGGATGGCAATGTCACGGTAATGCCCAGGTCGCTGCCAAAGACAGCTCTAAGCTCAGCGAGAAACGTGGGAAAGTTCTCATAGTCAGCCGCAACGCCCCCGCGGTCGTCGGCTTCCGGATACTCCCAGTCGATATCAACGCCATCAAACCCGTACGTCTGCATAAAATTGCGCAGCGAGGCAATAAACGCCTGCCGGTTGTCGGCCGACCCAGCCATGTCGCTAAACGCCGTTTGGGTGTTGGGTGAGTTGGTGGCGTCGTTGAAGGACCAGCCGCCAACCGAGATCCACGTCTGCAGGCCGGGCTGCTTGGACTTGAGGGCCGTGAAGCGCGTATAGAGGGAGGCTGCGTTGGCGTCCATGGGCGATATCTGAAAGGTGGCCGGGTCGAAGAAGGAGAAGGCGAAGTTAAGGTGCGTGAATCCTGTTAACTCAAGGTCCTCGGGCGCGACCGTGTCGCAGGCCCGCGTCGCAGCCCAGCTCTCGTAGTAGCCGATGCGCCGGGAGCTGGAGCCGCTGCTGGCGCATGAGGGCGTTGGCGGTGGGCCGCAGCCTCCGTAGCCTGCTTGGCAGCCGTCGCCGCAGAAGGTATCATCGGTGCCGCCTACGGGGCGCTGGCCATCAGCTTGGATGCTTGGGATATAGGGGCAGCAGACATTGGCCATACTATGTGAGTGGGTTGTTTGGAGGACTTACAAAAGCCGTATTGCGAGCAGCACACGTTAAGAGGGCATGACGCGTTTGCCGGGTCCGCATATTGGCCACATGGAGCTTTGGCGTCACAGTTCGAGATACACACGTCGGACCCGCAACTCGTGGGTGCGTATGAGCAGATACCGGTGTTGCTGCAACACGCTCCGTTGGTGCAGGGCGTGCCGGGCGCGCAGGTGCCTACCGGGAGGTCGCCGTCTGATTGTCTTTTAAGCAAGTTGGCTGGAGCCCCAAGCTTCTTTGAGAACGCTGGTGTGAGGAGGAGGGCGGCATTTTCGAACACGGGGGTTGAGTTTGAGTAGGGCTGGTAGAGAGGGGTTAAGACTGAGGATGAGTTTCTGGGAAGCTGGGGGCCTGTGGTGTTATGCTTTTGGGAAAAACCACAGCCCACAAGTGCCCAGATTCCCAAGGCTGTTGCGAGATGCAAGTGCATTGTGCGCGGCTCATGAGAGTGAACTTCTTGGAAAATGACCAAGATAATTTGTGGCATGAGTTTTTGAGAACTCCTTTTGAACGCCTAACCTTGCGTTGGGAACCCTTGCTGCTACATTTTGAGCGTTCCTAATAACATTATCAACTTAAAACATGGCGCTCATCACATGGAATGCTTATCACGCCGATCTTTTTGCAGGAAACGCCATTATCCTACTTTTTGGGAAGCTCGATAGCATTTGCACACCACTAACCGGTCGTTACACGATTATCCACCACTTGATAGCCTTGATTAATATATGGCCCCATGTGTGGGATGCAAGTGAGATGCCAAGAGCACACTATTGACGGGAGCCCCTGACATGAAGGCAGATGGAACGTTACGTGTCGCCCAATACACTTTCTAACTTCGAGCGGAATGGATCCGTATCCTTGTTTGGAGTGCTATGTTGTGGGGATGACAGGCGGAGGGCGTGGGCATGAATGGCGGAGGGCCTGGTGATGACATCTGCATGTGCTGCAGGGGTTTGGAAAGAGGGCGTAGTTCACGAGGTCCTCAATTAACACTCCGGAGCACACTCTCCAATAGCATCGACTTCCACGGCGATGTGATGGAATACAATCGATGCCAATCATTCTCAGGTCTTTGCGCCAGCACCGACGCCTACTCCGAAGTCCATGCCGCGCCTTCTCGAGTCTTTTCGCCTATTATTAACGTTTCCGACAATCTGGTTGCAATTGATGCCGATCATCTTCAGGGCTTTGCTTCCAGACAACATACGCCTCCCCCTCAGCTTCCGGCTACATGCTTGGACTTGCTGGTTTAAGGCTCCGCTCCTCTCTCAGCTCTCTCTCAGCTCTCAAGGTCAACCACTTAGAGCTACGTTTTTTGCTCCAGCTCCAGCTCCAGCTCCAGCTCCAGCTCCAGCTCCAGCTCCCAAGGTCTGCATAGGTCAACTTCAGTCTTTCTCATCACCAGGCGAGACACCGACTGGCTGATTATTGACCATGTCGCCATCCATATCCAAGTCATTTGCAGTCCTGCTCGCGGTCTTTGGAGCGAGCACTGTAGCTGATTTCGCGCTCTACAGCCTCTACGATGAGGATGCTTTGATTGCTGGGCTCGCTCTGAGCAGCACTTGTCTCGGCGCACTGTAAGATATGTCACGGGCTCAAGGGCCGAATTCATGAAGATCTGTGTCTGTTCCTTAACACTTGGAAACAGAAATGCCACCGTTCAATGCAATGAAACTGCGGTCAACCTGCTTGGCAACGGAGCAGATATCCACTGTGAGATAGCATTTAAGACACCTGATACCTCACACCAGGTCCAGCCTGGCGTCGCAAACAAAAGGATATTGCTAACTCACATCGTCAAGATTGGACCACGACTGATGTCAATAGCCTGTGCACTTCAGCCTGCATCGCGTCTCTGGACTCGTGGAGCAGCGATGTAGAGGCCGTCTGTGACGACGAAACAACCATCCAGGCCGGCGCTATTGTTCAGGCAAAAGCACTACCACTGACTTTCTCTTACAATGCCGGGCTCGTGTGTATGCAAGACAGCGCGTCGAATTGGTGCTTCATGGAATCACAGGCGTGGCAGGGGAGCGACTACATCCGCTACGATCCGACGATGTGCTTCAGCAATGGCAACGACAACAGCACCATCGCCCCGGAATGTGCTGATGATGATTTTGATGTTGATGTTATCACGGCTGATATGGGATCTATCACCAATCTTTATGATTCAAGCTTGGTGCGCCGTCCCAACCCAGTCCTGATCTCCGACAAGAGGGAGCGAAAAGAGATAAGATGGGGATGAGCGTCTCACATGAACTGACACACTTCTGCAGTATTGTGACGAATGCTTCCTGGGGCTGTATCGGAAACGCTTGCTCAATCCATGGCTTCCCGTCAGCAACTTCACAGACTATCTCATCGAACAGTTCGACTCCCTCCAGGCTAATTGCTCAACAACATTGCCTTATAGCACCTCGTCCTCGACGCTGTATGTTGGGAGCGTGACGGCAACCACAACTTCTGGCAGCGTTACGACGGCGACAGGCTCGTTGCCGACCACGACCCCGACCTGTCTGGGTCAGATTGTTCAGCCGATAGAAAATTGGCTCATTTGCAATGACCTTTCTGATATGTATGTCATTCCACCATTGTCCGAGTTTAATTCGTGCTTGGTGTGAGTTGGAGCTAAATCGCTGCTGTATAGATATAATGTCTCGACGGGCGATGCTCGTGTGGTGACTGGGGATGACAATTGTTATTTCGGACAGGCCGTGTGTCTGCCTCTTCCCTGCGAGATCGATGTAGTGTGGGATAGGCCAAGCTGGTAAATTGACATACTTATCGATCCTACAGCAACCTTGGAATACTGGATCTGGCGCTGACTCTCCCAAACAGTGACACGCTTGCCGAGCGATATTCAAATACGACATACACGGTCACGCTCAATCAGTTTCTTAGTTGGAATTCAAACATCCAGGGTAGTTGCTCCGAGATCCACACAGGACAGCGTGTTTGCAAAAGGCAAGTCAAGGCTACAAGTCGCGCAGCTCACGATGAATTCTATCAAATACGTGCTAACCCGGGCAACAAAAGTGCCCCAGGCGGAACCTTCCCCAAGCCAAACGCAACCATCACTGCGCCAGGCGCTACTGGCACGCCCATCTACTACACGGCGACCACAGCAGCCTACCCAACCCAAAGCGGGACCATCGACGCCTGCGGCGCGTACTACCTCGCCGTCGCCGGCGACGACTGCTCGACCGTCGACCAGCGCTTCGGTCTCAACTACACCCAGCTGCAGACCTACAACACATACCTCGACGACACCTGTTCGAACCTGTGGCTCAATTACGCCGTGTGCGTTGCGCCCGTCACGCCTCAAACCGTCTCCACGGACGGCACGTGCCCCTTAGGCATCACGTGCGTCGCCAGTGGGTTTGGCGATTGCTGCTCGCCGTACGGCTTCTGCGGCAGCTCGGAAGAGTACTGCACCACCTCCACCGCACCCGGCGGCGCCACGCAGGACGGTTCGTGTGGGCCCGATTATGGGGGTACGACGTGCACGGCGCAGTTTGGGAGTTGCTGTAGTATTTATGGGTTTTGTGGGAATGGGACTGAATACTGCGGGGCGGGGAATTGTTACTCGGGGACTTGTGATACGGATGATGGGGGCCCGTCGACGACAGGGGAGTGTGGGCCGAGCTTTGCGGGGAATAAAACTTGCACGGGCACGCAGTTTGGGGATTGTTGTTCGTTGTATGGGTATTGTGGGAGTGGGAGTGATTATTGCTCGGGGGCGAATTGCTATAGTGGTGCGTGTACGGGCTAGGGCTGAGTCTGACGAGCTGGTAGTGCCAGCTCGTATATATGTACTTTGAAAGTTGGGGCCCAGGTCAAAGGTCAACGAGTCCAAGGCAAGGAAGCTGCACTGGCGGTAGCTATCAAAGGGCTCCAAATGCATCCGACATGTTATGGTGGCAGCATTGAAAACGAGCGATCCAGGTAGCCATTGGGCAACATTGAGGGAAGTGCTTTCCAGGGCTAAAGGGACGTCAGAATGATGCTGGACGCGGCGGGGTATGATGTGTGCAATGGAGTGTTGGTTCCAGACATCTGTTTCGTGAATTCTTCGAAGAGATGGCTCTTCTCCTGGGTCATGATGGTAGAAATCTATCATGCGATAGTCTGATCCGAGAAACTCAATATGTGCTGGATGTCGTACTGATGCCCAGCTCCAGCTGAGTATCCATTTCGGCGGGTTCTGATCGACTCCGGCCCCGCTGGTGGGAGGAAGATAGGGTACATGTATCTCGCACTTCAACATCAAAGCAGATGTGAAGTATTTCCCCGGAAGGCCGAACACCATTCTCGTGTCCAGGCCTCGCGCAAGAACATTACCCACACCAGTGAAGGCGTTGAGCACGTCTGTATTGCGGGTCAAGTGTCGTAAGTGGTAATCTCTGACGCATTTCTCGTACATAATCACCCCATCGGAGCTCTCCCGATCTTATGATAGCTTCGTCGTATCGAATCTCGCTGTCGCTTGGATTTTGATTATTCCATCCAATGAACTCCAACTCTGGGATAAGTTCTCCTCGCCATTGTCGACTGACTTGCTAGTGCAGGCTGTGCAGCTAAGCTTGAACACACAGCTCTTGCTTCTGGTGATCGCCGTCAAGCTATGAAAGTGAGGTGGCATGTAGGAGAGTTCTTCGTATCTTGTACATTCGAAGATAACTTGGGACTCCGTTATGAAAAGCCGACGCCGGGAGAGGAGACGCTCTTGGAAGGTCCACCCGCGGCGATTCCAGAGTGACGTATTGACACAGGCCTTCAGGTCATCCGCACTGAATAGGTTATGGCCAGAGGCGAGGCATGCTAGCCTTGGTCTAAGAGCAGATGGTAGTCGTGGCCGGCCGGGGCAACCGGGAAGCTCCATATCGGACGTTCGGCTGTTCAGTGCAGCCATGATGGTGAACGTCGCAGAGTTGAAGATGAGATCCATCGCGCATATTTGCTCCTTTTTAGAGTCTTCATCATCTTGGACGATGCACAGTCTGTCAACCCAGAGGAATCGCTCACCGAGGGCCTGGCATAGAGCGATGGCGTCTGAAATAATGCTGGGCAACGAGATGGTGTTGAGCCCCTCGAATCCCTCCATGGCAGACAGATTGCTCGTCTCTAATTGACCAAGGCCGTTTTCGGAGACAGGATTCCACATGAGCTTGATGCAACAAAACGCGTGCCGTATTTGTGCATTGTGATATTCCTGGACCACACATCAATGACTCTAAAGTCGAATGGTAGCAAGGTACCTACATATATCTTCTGGTCAACATGCTGATAAAACTGTCAGGAGTGCCGCTGTGTCTTTCTGATAAACTCACTCAGAGGCGGATTTATGTGTGTGCTTTCACATGTTTGAATCCAATTCTTCACCATATCGACATCGAAGAAGGGGGTCTCCCATGGGTCCACGCCTAGGAAGCGGGTAGGCACAGTCTTGCTGTGCCTAAAGCAGAATCCCGGGGTAATAATCGTCTTCCAATTTGAGTTGCCGATGGTGATTTTGATGCGCATGCGGGTTCTGAACTCAAGAAACATGGGCCATGGTTAACAACATCCACTACCGTCAGATCCCCTCCAGATATGTACGAGGGTAGCGCTTCACAAACAAGGCAGCAACGTTGTTGAAGTCCTGACTAGTTGAGTAGGCTCAGCCATTGTGTTCTTGATCATACAAGTATGAGATGAGAAGGAAGAAGACAGACTGAATGAATGAAGGTACATTAGAAGTTGCATCGCGAGTCTCCGCAGGCGCGGCACCATACCTCTCGGGCCAACCCTACCGAATGGTTCTTGGCCGTCAAGCAGGTCGCGGACTTCCTTCTCTCCATCTTTCTTCTTGGGCGTGACGGTGCCAGCTTTGGCGACGTTGTCGGACTGCTCAGAGCTGACAGTCGCGGCATTGTTGGAGCTGTCGTCACTCTGGTAAAGCTCTGATCGGCAGGATCGGCAGGATCGACGGGATTCTTGATGGCGTCGGACAAATGTTCTGCCATCGCCCGCATTTTGCAGCCTGACAGGTAACACTGCTGCTACCTATGTACAACAACAAGCGACCCATGCATGGATCCCAGATTCGCTTCGAGGTGGCGATACGAGATGGTTGTTTGTTTCCAGTTTCCACCCTAGTTCTTCGAAGACAAAAGTAGCCAAAGCAGTCTCTTGTGTATGCTCTATCTGGCCGGCAAGAGTCGGTGCCAAGGAAGGCGATGCCTTGCATAACGTTACCTTCTGAAATCTGCAGTTGGCTCCAGGTTTGTTCGAGTCGGTGGGGGGCGGGACAGAATGATTTGATCGTTGTTGAGGGGCTGAAATATTACCACAGACGATTATACCACCCCTCTCGCTCGATGATCCAACAATGATCCTTCGCATCGTCTCTGGCGGACTGCAATGACAGATTGGGTGACACTCACTTTCTTATTGTTCGAAACAAGTCCGATGGTTTTACAATTTCTTTCGTTTGAGAGCAGTCTGATTTGGATGGCTCAAGTGCTGCTATCCCCAACCTCATTCCGCAGTCAGCACGAGGCTTAGGTTAGGTTAGGTGAAGGGCGTAGTCCCAGCTCCTGCGCCCCAGCTCCACAGACATGCATCCAACGTGCTGCTCCGCCGATCGCGTGGCTGCAGCGTGGCATCTCCATTTGCTGAAGTCGCGAGCCTTGCAGCATGTACAGCTTCATGGACATGTCCAACAGCGTCCAGGGCCAGTGCCTTGCCAAAAGACGTTCCCAAAGTGGCAATGGAGGCCGTCAAGGCCGGGAGTTGCAGTGCCCGGAGTGTGTTCTTGGACCAGGTCGAGGCCCCTCAGACAAAGAAGGGCAAAGAAAGGGCAGCCGCATGGCCCGTCAGCTGTCTACAGCCGCATTCTAGGACAGCGCAGCCGTGCAACAAAGGATCCATTTCGACGGTAGCCCAATTCTCAAACTTCTTTTCTCCTAGTCTCCTCTCGTTCCGAGTTGGCCTCGTTTCATTTCGAGCTTTCGCAGCGTTGCTGTTTCAAATTTCGAGTCTTGAAAATGTTTTCAAAACATGAAGCGATATATGCCGTTCTACTAGGTGCATCCTCGGTCTTCGCTGCATCAAGTGCTTCGACTACTGCTACTACTGCCTCTTCCTCTACTTCGACTACTTCGACTACCTCGGGCATCACGACACATACCGTTGCTGCCGGCCAAAATGGCTTCAGTTTCAACCCTGGCTCGCTAACTGCACAAGTTGGTGATGTGATCGAGTTTCAGTTCTATCCCACGAACCACTCCGTTGGTCGATCCGCCTACAAGTCTCCATGCATTCCTCTTCAACTTACTGGCGACGGAAGTGTGGGCTTTTGGAGCGGCTTCAAGCCAACCGCCACTATATCAGACGATGTAAGTTTCCCCTGCCGCTCTCAATGAACACAAACTCACCTCGCTCCATTAGTTACCCAGCTATCAAGTTACCATCAATGACACGGATCCCGTCTTCTTCTACTGCTCGGCTCCCGGCGCCTGCACGCAAGATGGCATGGTCGGGGTCATCAATCCAACAACAGATGAGACACTCCAGGTCCAACGAGAATTCGCCCTGAACTCGACCCTCGAGTTAAGTCCAGGCGAGAACTTCCCAGCCGAAGGAGTCACCTCGACGTCTAGCTCAAGTACGGCGACATCTACCTCGACATCTTCGTCGACAAGCTCAGCCGCATCCGGAGGCTCATCAGGCTCTTCTATGTCCGCTGGTGCCATCGCCGGAATCGCCGTGGGTGGTGCAGCCGTTGTGATCATCGCCGCTGCCTTGATATGGATGTGCGGGCGACAGAAGACAATGGGCGAACTGCTCCGTGCTCACCCCCAATCAGTCGGTGCTCCACCGGTCGGTTATATTCCCGGTCCTACCATGTCTCCAGACCAAGGCTCTCGCGGCACGCACTCCGTATACTCCGGCAGACGTCCAGACGGCAACACAGGATATGGCTTCGGCGGCGCCTACAACGGCTACCGCGATCCCTTCGAGAATGACAGCTACCGAAGCCGCAGTCCACCAATGGATGAGCAACTACCCCCATTTCCAAGTCCCGACAATTACGCACGGCAGGAAATGGCAGAGGGCTCGTATGCACATTACAGAGACGGGTAAGCGCAACATCCATTCTTCCAGTCATCGTCATTTCTCGCTCTAGGATGAAAAGAAAGCTGACACAAAACACCTCTTAGACCAAGTCCCCCCAAGCAGCCTCCAACTCCCGTCGAGCTACCTGCCACCTCCATCACATCCCCGCAACCCACTCCCCCATACCGCAAGTTCTCTTTCATCGAGGGCGACAAGGGCTATGCGCAAGGGTCTCGTTCGCCAAAGGGCTTCAATGGATGAGAGAACAATAGCACGGAATTCATGCCAAGTTTCTTTGTTAGCATTGCGTTAGTTTCTTTGTATAAATATGTTCTTTTGAGTTTTGATACCAGGCTTCGCTCGATGGAGGACAAAGAGGCAGGCGGCTAGGCTTTTTCGTGCAGCGCTCATGTACTAGCGGGAAAGGATGCATTTTTTTCTTCGAGCCTCTAGTGGATAAAACTGGCATACTTCGGACGGTTATGATCGGATCTAGTGAAAATGACATACAGTTCGAAACTTCGAGAGTGAGATTTGTGATACCAGTGTACTTCCCACGATTGGCAAATATTACCATTCCGAACATGGAAACCGACAGGATGACGGTGCCCCCAGAACGGCTCCCGGAATGGGGTTCTTGCCGGACGCAAGTTACACAAGTATTGGGCTTAGGCGTTAGCTGCCAGTAGCACTCGAATCTTCATAGAGCTAGACTCGGGGAGGGGAGAACATGGGGCGGACTAACGGGAACGACGGTTCTAGTATAGGTTGCTAGTGCGGCACTAACGATGGCACAACGCGGGGGAAAGTGTACTACGGCACGGTCGGGAAGCTTCATGTCTGTATATAAGCATCACACAACTTCCCCACATTAAAGAGAAAGCATTTAGAAGAGCTTCGTAAAGCCATTTGATCATTTACCTACCCATATAAACACTTCTGACAGCACTTCATTCGTAGCAACCATAGTCCAAAAATGTCTGAAATCCACGTCAATGCAATCATCACCCCAGCAAAGGGCAAAGAGAGCAGAGTATGTACCTCGCAACGAATGACCTACATTTCGAAAAAGCTCTGGGCTAATGGAATACACAAGGTCAGACAACTACTCATCAATCTCGGCAAGAGCGTCCAGCAGCACGAACCCAACGCCGTAAGCCCACATACTCTTCGTCCTGCAATCACCATACTCTCCCAGTCCTTTCTTCGACGTCCATTCTGACAGAAGTCCCAAAAATCTAGCCCAGATATCAAGTGTTCGAACAGACCAATGGCGAAGGCGTGAATGTGTTTGTTGTCCAAGAGACCTGTAAGTCCCTTAGGTACATTTCGCTACATCTACTTCGATTCCACAGAATGCGCAGGCAGAGATTCTCGGATCATGAGTGGCCAACAAATGTGATGTTGAAATTTGCTGATGGTGTTGTTGAATCGGGTAGATGCGGATCAGGAAGCCTTTGATGGACATTTCAAGACGAAGTATTTTCAGGAGCTGGGAGCGGCGATTGAGGGAGAGGGGTTGGTGGGGGGGCCGCTGAATATCATGACGATTAAGCCTATTGGTGGGTTTGCTTCTCGTCTGTGAGGAGTGATGGCCTGGGAGGAGGTTGGGAAGGGTTGGTGCGAGAGCCGGGGGGAGGTGAGATGCTGGATACTGCAAGTGGGCAGGCTGGCAGGCACGGTATCTTGTTGTTTGATACTAGGTCCCTTGCGAACAGAGAGATCCTGACATACTTCTGAAGAATATGCCATCGGGCTAAATATTGGGAATAAATTCGGGTGCTTGGGAGAAATGCAGGTGGTTGTAGAAATCTATGTAATCAAGAGAAATCCGATTCTCCAAGGAAAATCTAAATGGTTCGAAGAAAATCTAAGTAATTAGAGATAATGGTAGAGAATGCGAACTCGAGTAGTGTTTCAGGAATCCACTGGACTACGAGGGTCCGAATGGAGCAAAAGGGGCTGACTGGGCAGCGAGAGGTAGACATGGATGGGCATAAGGGTTAGTAGCGTATTGTACGGGAGGCAGTACCAAGCACCTTGAGCTGGCAAAATAAATCACATGCGTCTTCAAGCAATCGGGATGTAGATGCCATGGCAGTGTGTGTATTTGGTTTTATCTGCCCCTCCCTCATCGCCGGCCGGTAACGACATGCTGTACTCTGAACGAGTGTAAAAACCCAGCACACGCAAGCGCCACCACCATCATACGCGCCACGGAAACGACAGCTTGGAATGAGGAAAGAAAATTCGGCGTAGTGCAGTAGCAAAGAGGTAATTGGAGTGCTCTGCACAGCTCGTGCTCGGAGGTAGAGGCGCGATTTCGAAGTTGTGTAGCTGGCTCGACGTCGCTGGGTTTCGGGATCCACCAGGCGGGCGACTTCAAGACGTGGGGCACATGACGACTCGGAGACCGGTACAGAGGCGGGCAGGCAGGTCAGAGCGTGGACGCAGTGTGAGGAGTTTACTGTGAAGGGGGTCAGATGGAGGTTCTCGGGAGATGCGGAGGCGATTGGGCTTACTTTGCCACAGGTGCAAGAACCTTGGGCGCAACCGCAAGAGCTGCAAGTGCAGCTGGCGTTACCGCAACCTCCGGCCATTGTGATGGTAGATTTGGATTGTAAGGGGGGTTTGGTGAAGGGTAGAGTTGGTATAATGGTTTTTTATGAGATTGTAAGGATAATTGACTTGACGGAGGAGAAAGGAAAGAAGACTTCGAGGGAAACGGGCCGTATATATATACCTGTGGCCCGGATCAGCTATGACCCAGGATGGGCGATAGCAGCCAGGGGTCAGCGGGCTCTGTCAGGGCGTTATTCGCCGCTGGTTGGCTTGAGCCTCTGTCGAAGCCTTTTAGTCTGCGTCTTTTGTGCCGATTTTTGTACGTGATGTTCTGCAGACATCAATGGATTAGGAGTGGGGGGCGGCCATCACCGGGAACCCCGCAATCAGCTGCGGGGCTGGTCCCTGAATCGCATCACCAACAGACTTTCATATGTGTTCCAACGACAATTTGAAACCTTCGTTATCGCGAAGCCGTCATCCTTCGACTCGTTATTGGGCGTGTTGTGGCCAACGTCGATCGCGGAAGGCCGAAGTGGCGAAGACGGCTGGGAGGGCGGTGTGATTCCGATTTGGTCGCCGTCGGTGTGTAGCACCTAGCTCTGGAGTCTGGCCTCTGGACCTTGATCACGCCCGAGCAGTACTACGTATGGCGCCCGATTTGGCAGAGAAAGGGCTTTGAAGGCTCAAGATTCGACCGTGGCTCGCAAGGACTGCCTGTTATTGCTCCCCTGAACGAAAACCAGCCATGTGACCCGTCAATATCGGAATAAGATACGTTGCTATATCAGCAGAGGATGGCACGCTTTCTCTCTTTCAAGAGACAGCCATTTAGAAACACCGTTCTTCCCGGACAGTTCCTAGAGTAGACGCATAGGGGTTTTTTATACCAGAGAAAACAAGGGGAAGTGCCTAGCCAGGTTTTGGATCATTGTCCTCTCCGAGGCTTGCCACTTGGATAACCTGACATAGGAAGCACCAAGCGCTGCCGTCGAGTACCAACATAATGAATGCAGTGCGGCCTACACCCTCTGTCTCTGGATGCCCGGAAATAACGGCTTCCACAGAATCTGCTCTTGATAGGCCGCGTGGCGTGGGGGCTTTGCCATAACGTTGCTCAACGGCTCATGATCGGCCGGAGAGGTACTGTGTTGGGGCAATGAAGCTGAAATGACCTGTTCACTGTTGTCTAGACCCGGGAGCTTGGGATAGTATCCTACAGGTGTACTGGTCGAATAGTCCACAGCTTCTCCATCTCGTGTACGGCGTATCCCGCAAGGTAGCGGGAATAACCCCAAGTTACTTTTGTTGTTGTAACTTGTCCTATATTTACGTTGGCAGTCAGCTGATACTTTTTGAATTTGCCACTATGAGACCGTACAGAACCTCTGTGTTTTAGTCGATTTGCAGCAGCATGAAAGGGGCCTGGGGCCGAGATAAGACGCCTGTCCATCGGTCCATCTGTTCACAAGTTTCATTCTTCCCCGGGTAATCACTTAGATGCCGCGTTTTTGGAAAAGTCGTGGGTTATACCGGTTCTTGCGGCAAGCCTAGGTTCTACGATCCGCAACTCAGCTCAAGGACACTTCATTGGGGAGACCTGCCACCTTCAAGCGTCGTTCTTGTAGCTCCGTACTTGGCCTACACTCCACCAACTGCAAGCTTTAGCGCATTTTTCACTCCCAGTTTCACTCCCAGATGGTAGACACGCGATCGATCCGTGAAATTCGCCCGGCATTTCAAAATTCTATATTCCACATGTATGATACGGCAGCACGCTATGGGAAAAGCAAACTCCGGCCGCCCTGATATCTGCTGAGCATCTCCAGTGAGTACCGGCCTTCCCTCTCAAGCACCACAGCCGCCGGAAAATGACTGACACGCTCTTGATCGTACGTTGCCAATCTAAGATACATTAGCCAGAGCACACAAACTGCCCACCACACAGCACCCACCTTCATTGCGATCCATCTCAGTATTCCCAGTCCGAAGGAAGCGGGATTTGACAATCCGCAAACTCGCGCTCATAGCCGCCCATCCTTCGCAAGAACCTCGCAGTAGCCTTGATGTCCTGCCAATCAGGCAAACCGTCGCCGAAGACTGGAGTCACATAGCTGCCCAAGCTGACCATAATGCAACCGTTCTGGACGACATCCACTACCATCATAAACCTCGTCGCCGGCTTGATCTCCTCGTTCATGGTGATACCAGGGAGAGACTTCCAGACTGGTCGGAAGGTGGTGGTGATGATCTCGTAGGCGCCATCGGTTGTGTGGAAAATGGGAGATGCATGCTCGTAGGTGCTGGCTTGCCACATCATGGCGGGAGAGGGTTCGACGAAGCTGCCCAGCAGGAGCTGCGTGATGTGGTTGAGGAGCGTGTATCGGAGTCCGATGATGGGGCAGTGGGGTGGTGCTAGGAGATAGGGCGAGGCAGGCTCCTGAAGGTACGACAGATGGTAGGCCTGGGGGTCGTAGCGCGACGAGGCATAGCTGGAGGAGGCGCTGCGGCTACTCAAGACAGTCTGGCCTCCTGGGGTGTTTACTGATGCCGACTCTGCCATTGTGGACGTGGTGTGTCTCGACGGGTGATAGGGGAGGTGGGAGGTCAAGGAGATTGGTGCTGAGCTGGTGGGAAGGAGAGATGTCAAAAGCATGTGTTGACACAAAGCCGCCTGCTGAAAGAGGTAAAGAGGTCAAGAAGCCACTGTCCGTGAAGTTCACAAGGACCAGAACTCCTCGACCCTGAAGATATCGCTCTACCACTTCTCTCACCGGATGTTGGCCTTGTCTTCACTCAAAACCGTCTGTGAACGGCCTGTAGAGGTACAAAAGAAAGACCAAGGCAGCGCAACTGGGAGGTTGGCCCTCACGATTACTAGGGGAATACACGGATGAGCAGCTGGTGGACGAGCAGCTGGTCGACAAGCAATCCAGATGTGAGTCTGACAATGGTCCCTTTGGCCGCGTTGTCTCGATCTGAAGAGTAGGCTTGACAGTCCTCTTGGCAGGAGGTCGGCCGTGTTCTCGAAGATTGTAAAACATGAAATTTACACTAGAAATTCATTCTTCCTCATATACCCACCGAGAAGTGAGGGGGGCGGTAGCTACTCGAGAATGAGTTGTCGGTAGCGACTGAGACTCTCTCAGCATACGTGCTTGTTCTGAACAATTGAAATCTCTATGTATCAAGAGCCGAGTGTGTCAAGGCAAACATCCTTGTTTGTATAGTTTATAGGAAGAGAACTTTGCTCAACTCAAGAGTAAAGCGAGGGGTTCTCTCTGCCTCGAGACAACATGGCATATGCCAGATGATAGAGAAGATGGCTCCGCACTCACGTGATTGGTGATGATTGTGGATGATAGTCGATGAAGCAGAAAGCCGGACTACCGAGAGGGCCATCACGGAGACAACCAAGTGTCACGGTGTCTGTAGATCTCTCAAACTCAGTCAGTAAAGTTTGGTTTGACGTAACATCACAGGTAGCAGAGCCAGAAGGACTGAGGACAGACATACGCGAGTTTTGAAGACGACGGCGCATCAACGATGGCACATAGCGCATGAGGTCGGCCGAAGCTAGTAAGTAGGGCTGCCAATCTTCAACTCTGTTTATCGCTCACCAATCACGGGCGCGATTGGCAGCGCCGTGGCCCATAAATATATTGCGATAAGCAGAAGAGGCATAGACGCCTTGGCCTAGCGGTGTTGCGCTCCAGTCCAGTCTCGTTTACAAAGAAGCATCCAGGCACCATAACGTGGGTACTCGTGGCCAGCACTCCCTCTCTCATTAAACATCCTCGACTCTGACGCTCTTTTTTGATTCAAGTATTCCCTCGTTTGCGCTGTGTGGTAGATCCAATCTTTCTCTGTCTCGCCGCTGCCATTCCTTAAAAGTCGCTTCCATTTGTTGTCGCCGTCCCGAAGTTGCTGCTTAATGCGGCAGATCCACTCTCTTACACCCCTGGCATCGAAACCCGCTCGAGGCTCCCCGGCCCTCGCCCTGCAAACGCCTCTGCACACCATCGACCAGGCCAAACCGAAAATCCCCTCGTGAACGCCCAAACACCGACAGGAGGGGATTGCCGCCTACTAGACAACCAACAACATTCCAACCCGCTCCTTCCCCTCTCTGCCCGCCATGGCCGTCCGCCACTCCTCCGGTATCCAACCGGTCGGAGAATTGCCTGACCAAGGAGACCTTCAAGGCTCTTTGCCACACGACTCGATGGTGACCGTACGCCTGTCAGAGACACCGGCCTTATCCCTTAACACCACCTCGCTGGCAGACGAATTGGCCTCCGAGGAAGACCATGCGTCGAGCTCCAATTCAACCCCCGCTGGCATCTCTCCCGACATGGACGAGTATGCTGAACACACCGCTTCCGCTACTCCATCGACCCCGGATGCTTCCGAACTCGAGGATCAGGCGGAATTCGCTGAAGAACTGAATGACGTCTTTCACGAACGCAGGCGGGGCAGTGGTAGCAGTAAACGTTCCCAGAACGCTGTTGATTGGGAAGAACTGCAGAAAACCGAGGAACAGGAACCCCGAGACGAGGCGTCCGACGATGTAAGAATCCCCGACAGATTGTCCTGCTAGTTTTGGCTAACGATACAGTCAACTGCTCTGCTTTTGGCACGTCTTGAACAGGAGAATGATCGTCTGGCCACTAACCCCAAATCCGCATCTGCAAAAGCAGACCAGTCGCGATACAATAATAGGCCGCCTTCGTTGTCTCAACTGAAGAAACTCGTGAACGGGCCGACTCCTCCTTCTCTACGATACTCGCTCTTACCCGCTCCCCCTATGACCGACCTCGAGTTTTACGGTGCTCTGGTGCAGGATTACAAAAGGACGGCTCAACAGCTGCCCACGCTTCTGTCAAAGAAAATTCGAGGCGGAATACCCCCGCCTCTGCGTGGAATTGTCTGGCAAAGTATGTGCGGTTCAAGGGATAATTTATTAGAGGATCAATTCGATATACTCTGCGGAGAATCGAGTCCGTACGAGGGCATAATCGGCAAAGACATTGGCCGCAGCTTTCCGGGTGTGGAAATGTTTCGTGATCCGGAGGGCGACGGTCAACGAATGCTGGCCCGGGTGCTGAAATGCTTCAGTTTGTACGATACCAAGATTGGTTATTGCCAGGGTCTTGGGTTTCTGGTCGGACCGCTGCTCATGCACATGGGTGAAAAGGAGGCTTTCTGTGTTCTTGTTCGGTATGTGGTCCTATTTGAAGCTGACTGAATATTGCTAATCATACCAGCCTTATGGAGCACTACGACCTGCGAAGCTGCTTCTTGCCAGATCTTTCAGGTCTGCATGTCCGAATCTATCAATTTGGTGAACTGCTGAACAAGAATTTGCCATCCCTTGCCGCTCATCTAGAGGAACTCCAGGTCGAATATGCCTATGTCTCGCAGTGGTTCCTCTCCTTCTTTGCCGTCACTTGTCCACTACCGATGCTCTTCCGGATATACGACGTGATCTTTGCTGAAGGTGCCTCTGAAACAATAATGCGCGTAGCGCTCTCGTTAATGAGGAAGAACGAGCAGAAACTCCTGGCATGTACCGAATTCGAGGATGTAATGCCGTTGTTACTTTCTCGGGGTTTATGGGACTGCTACCATTACAACGCCGACGAATTTGTCAACGATTTCATGGGCTTGACGGGTGTCGTGACTCGGGAAAGTCTGCAAGCACTGGAAGTGAGCTATAAGGAGTCAAAGATCCCGGATGTTGAAGTCGTCGATAATATTGCCGTTACAGCAGCAAAGTTTTTGGGGCGACTGTGGTCCGGCTCGAACTCGTCGACAAAATCCACGAACCTTGCTGCCCCATCACGACCTGTTAGCATCCTCCGACGGACGAATTCCAAGCAAAGTCTTGCTTCAACTCTTCGCTCGGTTGGTAACGGCTCGGAAAGTGTACTCAGTATTACTTCTACGGATGCTACCAATGCTTCTAGAGACTCTTCTAACACTGATGCCTCGTCCAACACCGCGCAGTCGACTCTCTTCTCCAACACAATGTCCTTGGCTCAAAACGTTTATAACAACAGCCGTGACAAGGACAGCCAAATTGAAGATTTGCTTTCTGCCCTCAGCGATTTGCAGAAGGAGCAGGCCATCACTTCTACCCAACTTCGCAGGCTACAAGATGACCGTACAGAGGACGACGCGTTGTTCCGAGCACTGTTCCGTCTCCACAACCGAACCGCGAGCAGAGGTCTTGTCTCCTCTAGCAGTGAGAACAGCACCTCTACTGTTGTTCCTTCAGACGCTTACACCGATCTCGAGATGATAGGACAGCAACATGAAGGCATGGACCGGATGGATATGGCGCGAGGATCCGCTGAATTAACACCCCGGCCTACTTCTACCAACAGCCTTGAGGCTTTCGTGCAGGTTCCTGAGCAGGACCATGAGCAAGGCATCATGAACTCGGAACAGAAGGCCCATGATCAAGTTCAGGAGAACCGGGAGAATCTCTCCGAACTGCCATGGCTCGCGAAAGAAGAAGATATAATGGCACAGCTAGTCGAGCGTGCGGCTAGAGCAGATACAACGCGCCGTCACTCTAAATTGCAGAGCAATGCCGAACTACGGGAAGACAAGGCCTTGCTGGAGGCACGGGTTGTCAATGAAGTGGCAGCCAATAGGCAATTGGAGGCGATTATTAAGGCTCAGGAATCTATCATTCAAAAGAGTGAGGAGACCATCAGTGAGAAGGATGCAACTATCCATGATCTGCAAAGAGATCTTGCCAACTCACGCCAACTCTGCCGTATGAAGGAGAGTGAAATCCGAAACATGAAGGCACAAGCTCGCACTTCAGCATCCAGTACTGCTTCTCGTGGCAGTGAACAATCGTCGCCCTCTGCTTCCGCCACCAAGGGACTTCGCGAGCTTAAACTCGGCCGCTCAAGCACAAGTACCACCTTCAGCAAGAGGACTTCGAGCCTGCATCAATCCACCGTCCCCGAACACCTACCCGCCGAGACGGCGCCTTCGGCCGCTGCTACGCCTTTCGAAGACCGGGACGCCCTTCTCGCTGAGCTCGCCCAGTGGAAGACAAATGCCGCCGTCGCGCAGCAGGAACGCGAGGAGATGAGGGCCAAGCTCGACGGCTTCCGCAAAAAGATATCCTCTGGTGCTAGTGCAGCTGAGATATCCAAGACCAGCACACCTACCTCGGCGGCCGCCCCCGCGCCTGCTGCGGGTAGTGGCGGTTTCTGGGGAGGGTGGGGCAAACGCAGCGTCAGCACCCCCCCTCCGGCAGACAAAGCCTAGATGGCTTGGAAGTGTGTATAGGGGGTTCTCTGGTGCTTGGTGACGGTGAATAAGTAGGCTGTTTTGAGGAACTGATTTCTTGCGACGGATATACCCAATGGAGCATGCGGTTTACAGGAGGATTATAGGAGGAACATGGGACCACAGAAGGAATATGTATACGGTGTGTAGTATTTTTGACAAATGGGCTATTAATTTGAGGAGTTACATTGCAGGCAAAAACATAGAAACATTGGTGCGGGAGCCTTATTGTTGCAGGCAAACGGACCTTGCTTCGTCGTGCTTCCTTCGGTGTGTCGGGAAATTCTCCGTCCGCGAGCTAGCTTGCCTCTTCAATTTATTCCTGCCGCCAAGAGAGCTTTGCGGCAGCGTCCCATGACCTACATCCAAGCAATAGCAGGTGCATTACCCCCATGAACAATTTAACATATTGCACTTATCGAGTTCTGCATCGCATCCACCCGACACCCCTGCCGCAGCGCCCCGGCCCCCGGACCATCCCTCCCCTTCGACCAGCCTTCGACCCCACCGGGCACTGCTTTGGGTTTGCAAGCCTCCCAGCCTCATCCCGACCTGCCAATCTTGTCCCAGACTACCCTCGAGCATGGCCCTATCATAGCCCGGCCCGCTGCAAGACATGTACGCTCCTTCGTATGGCCTTCCTCAGGGCAACACCAATGCGCCGGCGCCCTTCAACGCGAATCAAGTGCCTCAAGCACACCCCCCACCACCCCAGAACCAACACTTGATGTATAACCAATATGCCCAGCAGCCGCCCTATGGCAGTGGCACGCCGCAAAGTGCCGCCATGATGCAGGCCAACGGGATGGCGCAGATGGCCGGTGCTGCTGCCGGCAACGGTATGTTGCACCAAGTCTACTCATCTACCAACATCCTGCCCGCCCCAGTTCCACCCACGCCGTCGCCCGGTCCCCGTTGGGACTAGAACTTTGCTTTTGCCCGCCTGCTTCCGTCGAACTGGCCCCTGGCGCATTGCCGTAGCCTTACTCTCTGCCTGTACGGCCTGCGCTGACTGCTTCTGTCTTGCCGATAGTACCTCAACCTCAATATCAGACTCCGTACGGCGGCAACTCTAGCGGCAACCCTTACGCCATACCAACTTCCGGTTCGCAACAGAACTTCATGATGGCTACGCCGAACGGGCCAGCCTTTGCTATGGCACCTCAAAACATGGTTCAGCCCCCGCAACGAATGGGTTCCCGCCCTCCCTCTACATCAACGCCAACGTCTGCTGCTCAGCGCATGTCTCCGTTCAACGGCGCACCGCGTACAACACCCCCGCAGCCTCAAGCCCATGGACACCCCCCACCGCAGCAGACCCCCCAGTTCTCCCCTCCCCAGACACCCACTCAAGCTCAGAGCTCTTCTCAGAATCCGAATCAGCCCAGCCAGGCAACCCCTCAAACGCCCAACTTCCCTGGTGCCAGCTCTGCGTTTCCGCCTCCCCTCAGCCCTGGGTCGGAAATCCGGGAAAGGGAGAGAGTCGGCTTGCTATTGGAGATAAACAATATACTTCTTATGGAGGTGATACGGTTGCAGGCATTGCAAGGGGAGGCGAAGAAGAATGGGCCTGGATTGGATAAAGACAAGGCGGCAGCAGTAGGCAGAAGTGGGAAGGAATACATGGAGTAAGTCTGAGCCAGAATCCTGAGCCGTATACACCACGGCTTGTTGGTTGCTGATCTCAACAATAGTTGTATGCGTCGTCTCCAAGCGAACTTAGGTTACCTCGCCGCCATAGCAGATCGCGCGCACAAACCCGCATCGCAGATCCCCCCTCACCCCGCAATAATGAGCGCTCCTGTTCTCTCTCCCGTACCCCAAAAATCTGTGGAGGATTCTAGTACAACCTCTCCGAGCTCTAAGAGCGATAAGAAAGAAGACGCCAAATCCGAAGAGAATACTTCTTCCGCTACCCCCGAGGTGCCAAATGATCGGGATAAGATCTTACAGGAGCAATATGCTCGACTACAAGCCCTCTTTCCAGGGGTAGATCCCAAGAAAGAGCCCCCTATGCCGCAAGTACAGCCGCCCATGGCCCAGCAGATGGCAGCCGCCAATGCCAAAGCTCGAGCGGCTCAGCTACAACAAGCCCAAGCAGGCACATTCAATCCTCAATCAAAGCAGCAGCAACAAAGCAACTCATCTCTACAATCCATGAACCAAAACCAACAATCCGCATCAGGCAGCTCGAATCCACAGCTCCCAACGACCAACATGATGAACGCCACAATGCAGGCATTCCGCCACAATGCTTCGCAAATGGGAAGCCAAACACCGACGCAAAATCAGGGGCCGGGAAGCAATGCGAGCATGCCGCCCGCGAACCAGGCTCAGGGGCAAAATCAGACTCAGGCCCAGGTACAGGCGCAGATGAATGCTATGGCAGCAGCACAGAATCAGGCGCAACAGCAGCAGCAGGCGGGTGGAATGGGGAACGGTGTCTGAGACTTGAGCATGAAATGATATGTCCTAGAAGTGGCAGTTTTGTACTAGTAGTGGGCGCGAGGCATAGCGGTGTTTCGAGTTTATCGGTCATAGAGCTTAGTGTATGGAAACTAGCTATGGAAAAAGAGGGTCTAGGACATGAGGTTTTTGGAGTATTCGGTAGCTTGCATTTTACGTGGATTTGGCTTACGTACGAACGTCTCCCTTCATAGCTGATACCAATACCATAGGCAATTGTCGGATAAGTCGTGTCGTTCAGTCGCGGGCTATGACTGCTCCTGGCGAGCAATCAAAGTGTCAATTTGATATATCTGACAACAGTCTACAAAAAATGTTAATTGTCGTAGATCTCAAGCTATACTGTAGGTCATTATTCATTATTCGGCGGCTTCGACGGATGAGGTATTTCGAAAACGGGGGGATGATGAAGGAAGACTGGAGTGAAGACCATTGATTGAAGCTTTCAGCGCTGCACGCCTGATGCGTCAGGCAGGCGGGGATAATGTGGGGAGATCTCTCATACATGCATATCCCGACTCCACCCCTCCGGAAATTCCCAAGGAATCCAACGAGGCGACAACCTTTCTTTCTGCAGCCATAAGCTTCAGACAACAGAGCGCCATGTACAACTCCAGCTAGCAATACAACGTCCTGACCTCCGCATACCCAAAATGCTCACACGCTCCTTTCACTCCCTGGGCCTTGCCCGGTCCCTCCAACACCATGCCTTCAGCCTCCCTCTCCAACAGCGCACCTTCTCCGCCACCGCCCTAAGAGCCCGCGACCACCACTTTGACACTCTGAAGTTCGTCCAGCGCCTGAGAGAGGAAGGCTTCACCGAAACCCAGTCCGTAGCCCTAATGAAAGTCCTCAGCGATGTTATTGAAGAAAGGTACCTACCACTCTATATTACAACCTCGCCCTGCCCCTCCAACCATGCATTTAGGCACACAAACGCTAACCCTTCTTTTCGAATTAGCATCCAAAACCTAACCCGCACCATGGTCCTCCGCGAAGACGCCGCGCGCGCAACCTACACGCAAAAAGTCGACTTCGCCAAACTCCGCTCCGAGCTCCTCTCCGCCGACAGCACCGAATCCAGTTCCACGCGCGCCACGCACGAACGCCTGACCAACGACCTCGCCAAGCTAAACTCCAAGCTGCGCGACGAAATCTCGCGAACCCAGGCTTCGGTGCGATTGGATTTGAATCTGGAGAAGGGCAGGATTAGGGAGGAGGCGAATGTGCAGGAGCTGAAGATTAAGGAGACGGAGACGAAGATTGAACAGGAGGCGGCCGCGCTGAAGGAGAAGCTGGAACAGGTTAAGTTTCAGACGCTGCAGTGGCTGGTGGGTGTTTGTACGGGCGCGGCGGCGCTGATTTTGGGTGCGTGGAGGTTGTTAATGTGAGGGAGTTTGGAGGGTGTGGATTGCGGGATGCTAGGGAATGGATGGATGGCATCTCCGGGACTGACGAGCCTTCGAGTAAAAGCATGAAAAATGGAAAGGGAGTTTACTGCATTTGGGATTGTTGTGTTATTGCCATTTTGATCGGATTGGACTGATGAAATATACCCCCCTTCCCGCCTCCTTGAACCAAAACAGAACGAAAAGGGCGACAGAATAAAAAAGTGCAAAAAACAAAAGAACACTTCGATTATGAAATTGAACCCGCGCAAAAAGAGAATCGGGTCTTCTTTTTTGTAGTTGCTCCACCAATCTCCTACTCAACACAGTGGATGAAGCTTTCTGGGCAACTGGGCACATTGAGAGGCGACGGTCACCAACTGGACCATTTTGACATTTTGTTAGATCTAGGTGCGCTCAAGTGATCTATATGCCAGGTTCTGTACGCACCCAAGCCCCATTTTCTGCTCATCTTCTCCTCTCTGCGCCCCCTCACCCTCTCCCTTACCCCCATTTTCCTCCCAACTTCTTGTGCACTACTCACATTCCCAATACCACTTTTTCTACTGGCGATGATAATCCGTCGGTAAGCCAAGTTGCTGGAAGCTACCCCTAGGAACCGTCGGGTAGTTCATGTTAACAGGGGCTGGGCCGAGTCACGGCAGCCAAGCTATCAAGATACCAACCAGATCGGAAGATCTATTCTCTCGCTCTGTTATAGCCGCCGGCACCCTATCATGTACGTATCAAAGTACAGCTTAGCTCTGCATTGCCTCTCAAACGACCTCTTGATATTTTCAAACTGAGTAGCGTGGACCCGTCTATCTCAAACTCCCCGCTCCCTGTGTATCCTTTTCTCCTCATCAGAGGAGCATATCATAGGTATCATCTAGCCCGCTTCTAGCCCTATTATACATATGCATTGGGATTCTCAACCAGAAGACACACAAGTCTTCGATTCAGCCATAATACCCAGACGCTAGCGCATGCAATTAAGCATCATTAAAAGCTATACTGTGGTCCTATAACGTTGCGTATCGCGCAGGGGGTATATCGATAGTTCCATGTATCAAAGCCTCCGTGAAACGCCGTTATTTATCCCAAGCTCGCACCATTCCGAGGATCTAGGCAACTGCCATTTCGATCTTCTTGCCTTTCTGTTGTGAAATGTCAGACAGGTTTCTTGTAGGGGGGCGGGGAAAGATGGATTTCTTACGACTGATTTCCACTCGATGAACAAAGCCCCGATGAGGCTAAAACACGACATGGCAAGCGATACTTGGAAAGCCGTCGTGAGCGCATTATTGTACGCCAGAGTGACGCCCGGCAAATACGCAGGATCGATTGTGCTCTGGATGGCCGTGGCGCCCGTCGCCAGCACAATCGCAGGATCGAGACCTGGTACTTGCGTCTGGAGCTGCTTGACCAGTGTGTTGGTGAAGATGTTCTCGCCGACCGACACGAATAGCGCACCGCCGAGTGTTTGCAGGAAAATGAGGATCGCGGTGCCGGTGGGCACTTCGGAGATGTCGAGGACGGTTTGCACGGCGATTAGGGGCTGTTGCATGCCGGCGCCGATGCCGATGCCGTAGATTGCTTGGTAGCCAATCCACATTTGGTGGTCTGTATCGGGTTTCCATGTCGTGAGCAGGCCGGCGCCGATGGACATAAGGACGGAGGAGAAGATCATGAAGGGGGTGTAGTAGCCGAGAGCGGTGATAAGCCCGCCGGAGAGTATGGAAACGACAACCAAAGTGAGGACTTGAGGAATAACATCGATTCCAGATTGCAGAGCCGAGGCGCCTTTCACAGCTTGGAACCAGATGGGTACGTAGTAGACAAGCAGGAAGAAGGAGGCACCCAAACAGAAGGCAAAGAAGCAGCCAGACCAGATGGATCGCTGCATGAAGATGCGTGGATTCACGGTGGCGACTTCAGGGTCCCGAATCTGGATGTAGATGAAGATGGCAATGCAGATGGCGAAGACGATGAACAGCACGATGATTCGAGCGTTGCCCCAGGCGTAGGTAGTACCGCCCCATTGCAGAGCTAGCAGTAAACATATGATGGCTGGGATGAAGAAGACGGTTCCGATCAGGTCGAACTGCTTGACTTTCTCCTGCCAGGTAAGCGCTGCGGCCTGGGCGCGACGGGGTGCTTTGAAGAATATTGCGACCACAGCAAGAGCTACTGCTCCGATCGGGAGATTGATGTAGAAACACCAACGCCATGTAACTTTGTCCTATGGAAGATATCAGCCGGGAGTCCAGGTGGGTCCTCAGTGCCTTGGAAAAGGTCTGGATATGGTCTAACATGAGTGTCTCCCCGGTCACTTGGAAAATTCCGAATTACCTAGCATATACCCCATTACTTGGAATATCCCGAGTCATCGAGAAAGCTCCTAGTAATTTGGAATATTACTAGTCATTTGGAATGTTCCCAATTATTTGAAGACAGTAGACCGTATCCAGACCTCTTTCAACTCACTGTCTAAGCCAGAAAACTGTCAACTTACGGTAAAGACACCTCCAAGCAGGGGTCCAGCAACCGATGCAATTCCGTACATTGCACCAAGCTGGCCACTGAAAATCGGTCGTTTCCGCAACGGCACCGAGTAGGCAATGATAATGAGAGCACCCGAGAAGATACCCGCGCTCCCGATACCAGCAATAGCACGGCCAATGATCAAAGCAGTACTGTTCGGCGCAGCACCGCAAACCAAAGATCCGAGCTCGAAGATTCCAATGGCAACCAAGAAGACGGTCTTGATGGAGAAGAAGCTGTAGAACTTTCCAAACATCAGTTGCAGGGCGGCCGTGGTGAGTAGATATGCACTGCCGTACCAACCCACATCGTCGAGACTGTTGAACTGATCGGTGATTTTGGGGATGGCGGTGGCGATGATGGTGTTGTCGAGGGCTACGAGGAAGACGGAAAGGCAGAGCGCAAGACTACGGAAAGTAATTGTGTTCAGTATATGTTTTTCAATTTTGGAATAGCTAGGTAGTAAGCGGACATACGTTATCAAAACCAACTTGACACCGGTGGGATATTCGGTGCCCTCGTCGCTAGTCTTAATTCTCTGGAGCTCTGTGTTGGGCGCGGCCTTGGACTCATCTTGGCTAACAGATCTGGTTTCAAGTTCGATGCCATCAGCCTCGTCTTCGGCTGTATGATGCTCTGGAGATGGCGTATGTTCCCCGTCCAGGGTCTCGTGGGCTTGTGGCTGCGATGCTTCTGCCACTTTCTCGCTGACGCTGGGAACTGAAGAGGGCGCGGCGACAGTGGTAGTACTGGCCATGTCGCTGTTTGCGCGAGTAGAGTCGACAGGAAGGGGGAGAGAATCAGCGGCCGTCATGATGGGTGTCTGCTGTCGTGCTTTGCGACGGTCGGGCTGGCGTCGGTGCTTCGCAGTTCTCGAGCGCAGAGCAGCTGCGAGATGTCGAAAATGCGACTCTAAGGGTCTCGCTAGCACAAACCGCAGGCACTACAAAAGTGGAGCCAGCGTGGCATATATGATGAGCACTACACACGGAGATAGTAGACTTTCGGGGGTTACAGCAGGAATTTAGGTCTAATTCCGTAGCCGCACCACTGACTGTTTTTGATTCATCATGTCTCCTTCCCGATACTTTATGCCTTGGCATGAGCCTTGTGAGATATTACGCCGCGTGGTTGCTCGCAGCCTCGAGGGCCTTGCTTGATCAGGGTGCAGATCCGTTGAGCGTCCTGCCGGCGGCCCTAGCCTCCTGGCACTCGGTTCAGCCCGCATCTTCGTTCTATTATCGAGCGATGGTGATGACAACGAGCTGTTGGAGAAGTTGAACATCTTGGAAATAAATTAAGCTTCACCCCACAGCGGGAGCAAGCGAACGCCAGGGGCGTGCTGCCATCGGTCCAGATCCCGCTGACTCAGCTGGCCCAGCCATTTGGTTGCACGCTGTCATTGGCTCCCGAGTCGCGGATTTGCGGATTTTCGGATTGCAAGATTGTCCGAGTCGACGACAACTTTCTGAATCGCCTCTTGATCTCTTCCAAAATATCTCAATTTCCACATGTGAGGAACAGGAACGCCAGCAGCCATACGCCAACACTGCATCTCGATAAGACACATAAGCCACGGCCGACCTGTTAACATCGCTTGCTCGTATCCTAGGCCTCCGTAAAAACCCTCAACCAATGCTTCTCACTCCCTTTCACGTCTCAAGCCTCAACATCCTATAGGCACATTTCCCGAGGATCCAGCTCAGCACCGGCGCCCTCCCCCATAATCGCCAATCCGCCATATCCAATCTCCACACCCCTGTCCCTGAATCTTCCGCTCCCTAGGCTTCCCATCGGCCACGCTTTCCCCATCCATCCTCTCTCAGCCGCCCAGTTCCTCCACACACGGCATTTATCACTGCCTGTTGCCTAAAGCTGGCCGTGTAGCAGGCACACTCGTTACGACACCGCGTATCCCATCTACTATCTGGTCGAGTATCACAAGCAACGGCAAGCCCGGGCGCTCCGTTCTTGTCCGGCGGACCGGCCCCGGTTCCTCAAGCCACATATCACAGAATTCCAGCTGCCGTATAAGAGCAAGGCAGACGTTTATTCGCTTCCCCAGGGGGCACGGGCAGCCAGCTCCCAGTGATTTCTTTGGACGTTCGGATTCCAGTGCATTACGACGTATATGGGACGCAAGATTATGATTCCCCTGTCAAGAACATTGGCCGGGTCTGAGAACTGATGGATTCTGTTCCTTTCGTTTTGCCTTTTGCAAGGCAGTTTGGAAAGGGCCACAGGAGAATCGGAAACCTAGCGCACCATACTGCCAAAACGATACAGAGGAACACGAAGCTGGCTGAGCACCATTCACTGGTAAATGATGACGACTGAGACTCGCTTTGGGAACACGGCTGAGGGATCTGGCACCACGAGTGGTAAGTGCTGCAACCAAGTTCTCAAGCAAGTAATTCATATGAGCCATCTTGAGTCCCTGACCTCATACATCTTCAGCAAGTGTCTTCAGTTACATCCGACATCATCTGTATCTGATCGAGTCAGAATAGCGAGCTCAGGCAGCCTCTCAACCGAGTCTTCGGAAACATAAGCCAATGCATTGACGTCTCGTTGCTTCTACTTGTCGGTTGTTCGACGTTACTCTACAGCGGATCTCTTGTGATACATGTACAAAGAGTAGATGTTAGTGTCTCATAGCGTGTCTTCTGTCTACCAATCTTCGGATATGTTGAATAGCCTCTCCGCTCTCTCCACTGCTAGGTCTATTGCCAATCAGTAAAACGATCCTATATTGGAATCGATAGAGTAATCGCAGACTTATTTAATGTAAAATCTTACTCTCCTCAATATGCTTTGGGCTGTCGACGGCGACGAGGGTATCTCATCGGGTTGCTTTACAATATATATAGTATAGCCTGCTGGTTAGACTCACATATATCTCAATATCCAGGACACGTTGAGATAGAGATGAAGAATCAATGTGTTTCATTGTTACTATGTCCGCCGAGTAAGGAACCGAACCAACGCCATAGTGTCTAAACACCATAGTGTCGTTTGAAACCACTGCGTCCCTAAGCCGACCTCAGGGCTCACACCTCATAAGATCAGCCAAGAATCACGGTGCTGAAACGCGGATCATGTCTGCAATCATCACTTTGCAAATCGAAGGGTCATTTCTCGCTTCGGAATCGTCCCACAAGCTCGACCCAGCATAAAATCACGCCAAGAGGGGAACACAATTGAAGACGGCACGAAGCCGCTCGGTCTCTGAGGCCGCGCTCTGGCTCTTTCGAGCCGAGCAAAGTTTTGTACCGCAAGACTTGATTGTTGACCATCCGTAGAGGCTTCCCTAAGTACACCCATACCAGACCCACATCAAGGACGCCCAGAAACAATAAACCCTTTACCTGACGATACCCTCGAAGCGGTTCTTGAACCACTTGACGGTCTCCTCGCGCTTGATCTTGTGGGAGGCACCAATGGTGCTCTTGCAGCGACGGCGCTTGGCGACACGCTCACCGGGGCGGGTCCTGTCGCATTGTCAGTATCGGAGTGCTCACCTTCCGAGTAGGATGTATAACTCACATGCAGCAGTAGAAGTCCATTCCGTAGATACCGATGGCAGGGTCGTACTTGATACCGAGATCGATGTGCTCGCTGATACCGAAACCGAAGTTGCCGGTCTCGGAGAAGTTGCGCTTGCGGAGCTCGTACTCCTTGACCTTCAAGCCACGCTCCAAGATCTCCTCAGCCTTGGGTCCGCGGACAGTGACGTGGACGGCGATCTTCTCGTTACGGCGGATACCGAAGGTGCGCACAGTGTAGCGGGCCTTGCCTGGAATCCATCTTGTCAGTCTTGCCTCTATCGTGGTTGTTGACGTTGAAGCTGGCAGGGCCACATACTGTAGACGGGAGTTTGACCGCTCAATTGCTCGAGCACCTTGGCGGCACGGGTCAGTCTGTCACCAGACTCGCCGACGGAGATGTTGAGGACGAGCTTCTGGATGCGCAACTCCCGCATGGGGTTGGCGTTCTTGTCGCTGGAGTCGGCCTGCAATCTATCGTCAGCAGCTGCGCGGCGGCCATCGCCACTGAGCATTGAGCCATACCATCTTGTTGGAGCTGTGGCGTTAGTTGGGTGGGAGTTGCGGTCGTTGTCGTTGGCAGAAGTTCAAAAAATTCGGATCGTGAAATCAAAATGCTGAGTGTGGGCGCCGGGACCAGCTCGGCTAGCTTACAGACACCTCAGGCCACCAGCACTTAGCGCCTTTCAAGGTCGAGGTCCGTGCTCCTTAATTGAACGACATAGCAGTCAACATCAGACCAGTTACATGCCAGACCGCGTCTTGAAGAATTTATATCATGTATATCATTGTCCGTTTTTCAAATTCAAAAAACGTTCATTAGTGCGGCTATAGAAGCTGAGAAATGAGACTGAAAATCTCCACATGTGTTTTATCTGGACCTTTGAGGCCAAGCTTTATCAATGAAAAGATTTCATTGATATACCTAGTTTCGAACAATCCGAGATGATTCATTATGATCCAGGTGATCAAGAATAGTCCAAATATTTGGAAATAAAAAAAGATATCGGGAATGATCCACGGCAACAGCAAAAGCCATTCGCCGGGCGGTGAGGCGGTGTGGCAGAATTTCGTGGTTGGTGACTGATTGGGTTAGGCTCTAGTTCGGCTGGAGCTTTGCTCGATTGAAGAGCCTCATTATCGATGCCCCAAATCTCCATCACCATACAACTCAGAACTTCCAACCAAGTTCTACGAGTCTGCACTGAAGTCCTCGAGCTTCGGGAACCTATTTTTGAAACCAAGAGAAGCCGTGCGCTGCATCTCAACTGTCAAGATGGCGACCAAACAGGGCAAGATGGTAAGTTCACCTGCTCTCGTGCGCGACTTCGAAAGCTTCTGTTGACGCTGTAGGCTGACTTGCGCTGTTTCGATAGGCCGGCTACGTGAGTACCCCAGTTGCGACCCTATCATTTCCCCCGGTGGCCGCAATCCAGCTCGTGTATAATGTTCTAACGCGCTGGCTAGATCAACTACCGGATGAGGGTTACTATGAACGATGGACGCCAAATGACCGGTCAGATGCTCGCCTTCGATAAGGTACGTCTGGCTCAAATCTGCCTGGAACAACTCCAAGCTAATTGGTCTTTGCAGCACATGAATCTCGTTCTGGCAGACACTGAAGAGTTCCGTCGCGTCAAGCGCAAGCCTCAGAAAGCCGCCGCCGCTCCAGGCGCGAGCTCGTCCACCGCCGCTCTCGTCGAAAGCGAAGAGAAACGAACCCTGGGACTCACCATCGTGCGCGGCGCCCACATCATATCTCTCTCTGTTGAATCTCCGCCCCCAGCCGACCCCTCTGCGAGACTGGGCACGAGCGCTCCCAGCGGTGCAGCCCCAATGGCTGCTGGACCTGGAATCAGCAGACCAGCTGGGAGAGGTCTTCCTGTTGGCTTGACTGTAAGTTTTGGGAGTGTGTGTAAGGGGACTGGCGACGAAGGTGCTAATTTGGAAACAGGGACCTGCCGCAGGTGTCGGAGGCGCTCCACCAGCTTTTGGCGGCTTCCCAGGCGGCCCACCTCCCGGATTCGCACCACCTGGCTTCCCTGGACGTGGTGCACCCGGCTTCCCACCCCAAGGATTTCCAGGACAGCCACCCTTCCCTCCCCAGGGCTTCCCAGGCGGTCCTCCTCAACAAGGTCCTCCGGGGGGTTTTGGCAGGGGCAGATAAGGTTAGGAAGAGGATCAGGAGATCACAGGGGCGACCACATTGCTGCTCATCCATTTGGCTTTGCGTGCAGAAAAGCTGCGTTATGGGCATTTTGCTGGTGGATGTTAGCTGAGGATGAATACCGCAAAAGCTACGCTTCACAGGAAGGAAGGGCGTTCAGGGGTTCAGCGTGGCTAAGAATATCCTCAAAAGCGACAGTGCTGTAAACCGGGATGTATGGAAAAGCAAAGCGCCAATTCAATGCATTTGAAAATAATGGATCGGTCAGGCGAGTATACGGCCGGCACGGCCCTGGCCGTTTAGCCTGAAGTCAATTACTGTCCGAAGCAAGCTGCAAGCTAGGTACGTGAGATATGTAACGTTGGACATTCCTGACGCAGGTAAAGAAGCGCAGCAATAGTTGTGCTTCTTAATCCGTCGACGATGAATCGAGTACTACACATGCATTCGAAGCTCTGCCTCGCCTCGCCGTCATTACACTATGACCCCGGCTTCTCAGATGAACACGACCAATGGGCCTCGCCGCTGCCGTCCCCACTTCTACTCCAGAGTTTAGGCTAGATGCAACTCAGAATCGATGTGGCTGGACGGATAATCTGGTCATTGGTTTGCAGACTAGACGATCTACCCCCGCGGCGGGGTACCTACGAGAATTGGGGTCGTGCATATTGGGAAAATCCCATGAGCTATAACCTTCGTGTTTTCTAGATTATTACTCACCGACTTGATCTGCTGTGTTCCTGGTGGCTTGCCACACCTGTTCCATGCAGTGGAAAACAGGAACTATGTTATCATAGGCTGAGACTTTGCCGCTGCAAGTTATAAGACCGCAGGGTGAGCCAATTCTATGTTTTCTCTGTCCGCTCTTGGCTCCCATCTTCCTTGAATTGAGAGCTCTTTTAATTTGTGTGTTTTGATCTTTGCTTTGAATTCGTTCTTCTTCATACTGGGTCTCTGGAAGGGTCGTAAGTATCTGTGACCGCGTCTCTCTCTCTTGACGTCCATCATGAAGGGACTTCAACTACTCGCCTTTGCTACTGGCGTCGCCGCCTGGGTAGCCCAGAGACGTGGCTATCCCGGCGAGCCAATCCATCAGAGCATAATCTCGTCGTTTGATAACCTGGTGGTCTTTGGTGATAGGTAACATCAATATCATATCACCCATCCAGAAGGATTCAATGCTTATATGCTTTTCAGCTATACAGATGAAAGTCGTCTGAATTATATGATAGCGCACAATGGCTCTGGACCGCCTGCGGGAACCTTACCTCCTATAAGCAACGACACCTCAGGAGGCGGCTACACCTGGGACCGATGGGTAGCATTCTACTCAGGCGCAAAGTTATAGTTAGTACCCGAGAAGATCAAAACCAACGAGTGTCTGAAAGCTAAATATCACAGTGATTATGCAGTCTCCGGTGCCGTCTGCTCGAATTCCATCACTCACCGATATCTGGCTAGTATCAACGCGGACTTCCCAGACATTCTCGGGTATGAAGTGCCAGCATATCTGGCAGATGTGCAGTATATCGATGCAAGCACGGGAACCAATACACTCTACACAGACCGCCAGGCCAACAACACAGTCTATGCCATGTGGATTGGGACCAACGATCTTGGAATCAATGCTTTCATCACTGACAGCAATGTCGCTGGAACAGACCTGACTTCCTTTACCGACTGTGTGTTCCAGGCTTGGGATTCTCTCTACCAGTCCGGAGGCAGATTCTTCGTGCTGATGAACGAAGCTCCGCTGCAACTATCTCCATTATACGGTTTACCTGGAAAGGGTGGCCTTGGCGACAACAAGTACTGGACCGACAAATCAGTACGTGAAAGACAGATACCTGACCGCACATGCATTACTAACAGCTCCTAGTCTCAAAATCTCGCCGAAATCAGCTACAAGATGCTGGAGTACACAAAAGCCGTCAACAACATCTGGGATCTCCAAGTCCCCTTCGAAGTCCTGGTCGCAAAACGGTACCCCGGTGCTTCCTTCGCTATCTACGATGTAAATTGTCTAATGACTGACATCTACAACAATCCAACGATGTTTCTGAATGGCACGGACGGCTATACCAATGTGACGGGGTTCTACCAGCACTGCAATATTAGTGGGTCGGACTGTGTCAACCAGCCGGGGAGCAAGGATGGGTATTTGTGGTATGATGAGCTGCATCCGACGGAGAGGACGGATCAGATTATTGCGGAGCACTTTGTGGATGTGGTGATGGGGAATTCGAGTTATGCCACTTACTGGTCGGGATAAGCAGATGGTGCATTTGAATTGGACGGGTCTTGACGGATGGTGAAGGAAGGGTACCTTGCCTACTACCTCGAATATAAATAGTCGGTCAAATCTAAAAAGCTGACATTATGACGTCCAATTGGCTTGTAGCCGCTTGTTTCCACCTGTTCAAACTTCCAAACATCAGAGCATCCCATGTGTCTTGTATGCTCGGCCAAGGCTTAGGGGTGTCTCCTACCACCAATTCTTTTTGTGGGTTCTTTTTGATTCGGGAAAATTCACAGTTATTCGGATATCCTTAGTCATTAGGTATATACCGAGTCATTAGGCATATTCCCCATGCATATTCCTCATTATTAGAAGGATCCAAGCTCCACGGGTCTCCAAAACGTGCATAGAAGAAGAATGGACACCACGAGGGCGAGGTAACACAGATATCCGCAGCTAGCTAGCGTGACCTAGCAGCTCAGGTCCATGGTATGAAAGGGGGAAGCACGCATTGGGTACCACCCAGTAATCACCACCAAATCGCTGCGCTTGGAGCTCCCCAGAATCAGGGGGCTAGGATTCCAGGATTCTGGAGACTGGAACACCTTTGATGGTCTGTGCGGGAATGACGCAGCCCGCTGTCAGAACATATGCTCTGACATGTGATGCTGGAGAATTGTTGAGAGCAAGTTTGACGAATACATGTATATAACATCTTTTTGAAACAAAAGGCAGATGACGAAATCCTTGTGAGATATGTCTTTGTGCCCCTAATTTTCCAATAGTGACGCAACAGCATAGCTGGCTGTTGCTGACGGTGATCGGTTCCCTGGCACAGTACATGTAGTGGCACTACATGATGACTTGATCTCTGATTACCTGGAATATTCCAAGCCACTTGAAATATTTGTGGTTGCTGGAAAGATTCTCTGTACAGTAGTATCTCCAAACATTCGGTCTACTTTGAATATTCCCAGATCCTTGGAGTATCCCCGATCCCTTTGAATATTCCCAATCACGGTGAATATTCGCAAGGAATCAAAGTAACTAGGAATATTCAAATCCTTTCAAGTACATGTATTGAAAGAAAAGCGACGTAATCGCCGGCATGCAACAAATCAGGAGTTCGAGCCCGGCCTATGCGGCGCGCTAGACCGCAATTGGCGAGCTGGCCTGCTTCCCGGAACTGCTCTGCTCTGCAACTTCAAACATCTCACACGACCAGCTTACACCTTCCACCCACCACCTTCACTTCCTCCGTAGCTGATTTCTGCTGCCCTAATTGATTCCTCTACACGCCCATCACACCAAGACCCTCTCTCTCCAACATGTCCGCGCCAACTGCAGAGACGAACTCTGCTATGCAGAACGCAAAGGACGCTGTGGTGAGCAATGCCTCAGCTGCCTACAACGCTGTCCAGAACCACCCTTTGACACAGAATGTGACCAACACGGTCGCCAACGGTAAGCATGGCTACTCCATGAAGTCGGCAGTGCTAACATCTCTGCCCCTAGCAGGACCCGTGGCCGACAATGTCCGCGAGCAGTCTGCAAAGACCCAGGCCGAATTCTCCAACCTCGGCGCTGCCCGCCAGACCCCCAAGACGCCTGCTGCTACCGGCCAGCAGCTGACTCACTACCACTCCTTCTTCTCCAGCCTCCTCAGCTGGGACAACCCTCGTGCTTCCGGAATCGCCTACCTTGCCGTTGTGACCTTTATCTTTGCCGCCAGATATTTCGATGTCCTGAGATACGCCTTCAAGGCCACATGGATGACTCTTGGAGTCACTGTCCTGGCTGAAGTTGCGGGAAAGCTTGTACTGGGAACTGGACTCGCCAGTCAGGTGCGCCCGAAGTCGTACTACACCATCCCCAAGGAGACGCTCGACTCCATGCTTGGTGACGTTCACGAGCTCATCAACTTCTTCGTCATCGAGAGCCAGAGAATTGTGTTCGCTGAGAATGTGCTCGCTTCAGTTGCTGTAAGTTCTGTGCGATGGCTTTGACTCCTGCACATACTGATTGTACGACAGGCCTTCCTTGGCGCTTTCACCTCCTACTTCATGATCAAGTTGGTTCCATTATGGGGCATGGCCCTGATCGGTAGCTCGGTGCTCTTCCTCGTTCCCCTCATCTACAAGACGAACCGCGAAGTCATTGACCACTACCTTGCCGAGGCCTCTGAGATCGTCAACCAACAGACCGAGCAAGTCAAGAAAGTTGCCAGCTACCACGCTTCTCGTGCCACTGAGACCACCAAGCAATACGTTGGAGACTACTCGGCTAAGGCCCAGGAGTACATTGGCAACGCCCGCGCTGGTTCCACCTCGTCTGAGACCGCCACCAAGCCAATGCAGCAGGAGAGCACTACCCCTGCCTTCAAGGCCGAGGACTTCCCAGAAGCCCCAAAGGCGGAGTTCAAGGCGGCTCCTGCCAGCACTCTCCGAGACGAGAACGAGCCTTTGATCGCCACATAAGCCTGCCACGACCCAGCCAATGGATGAGATGCCCTCGCGTGGCGCATAGATCTCCGATCAAACAAAATTGGGGTTATGGTGACTTATGACAAAGGATGATATTGGCACGAACACGAGCGTGCATAGATGGAGAAGGACGAGATGAACTAGCAAGCCATGACTCACGTATGACACGAGGAAATGGGAATTCACTGTATTATGGCTTCGCTTGTGAGAGGACGTTGATGGTCCTCTCGCACCCGGTACTGCATGCTCTGTTTTCGCTGCTTGCAGATTTGTTTATTTCGTTCTTTGCTTTTGCGTTATCTTAGGAAGTTCGAGCGGAGCGCCTGGCCTACTTGCATTGTTTTCCTCACTCTTCTGTTTTATGAATCGGGAGAGCGAGGCTAATGGAGTGGTTTGGTCTCGGGGCAGATAGCGCTTGTACTGTGTATGACAAGCAGTAATAAAAAGCGACTCCGCGGAAGAATTCCACCATTGATGCATGGTTTCTCGTGATTGCAAAATGTGACATGCATATTCTACATGTTATAAGTTTATAACCCCCCCCCCCCCTCTTGACACCTTTCCGATAACTAGATGATTAGATCAGAGATCTGCTTCTGGCAACTTCCAATAGTAAGACTGTACTTGGGTGAAAAAAAGTCTACACCCTCCAAGGCGAAAGTCGCTTGAAGAGTGGAAACCAATTTTCCCAGTAATACCAGTAATTGTTAAGTTGGGAATGTTAACATTTCTGATTTCACAATGATTCGGAGTGTCCTCAATGATGGATCACACGAAAGGCAAAAAAAGACAAAGAGTCGGACAATGAATTGATCTTACAATAGCATAACAAGAAAAGCTGGTCCATAAAAAGATAGCCGCCCGGCCCAAATTCCACCACGACTATGGCTCAATTGAAGCCATTTTGGAACTACGCAATTTACGATATCCCGAAAGCAGGCTTCAATCATTCCTCATAAAGACAAGAGAGAAAAAGAGTCCCAGCCAGCGCCTTTCCAACCCGCATAGACAAGCCAACCTAATCATCATCATCCTCGAAATCTTCCTCCTCCTCGTCATCCACCATAGCTGACTCGTCCATAGAATCATCGTCGTCAGATTCGATGATGATGGGCTTCTTGGGCGCAGCAGCTCGTGCAGGACGTCCTCGTCCAGTTCGAGCAGCTGGCTTCGGTGGCGAAGAATCCGCGTCCAACATTTCGATATCATCGTCATCATCCTCGCTGATTGCCTTCGCCTTACTCTTGCCCTTCTTTGGTTTGGTCGCGGGCAAATCGTCGTCCTCGTCCTCGCTGACTGCTTTCGCCTTGCTCTTAGCCTTAGTCGGCTTAGGTGCGGGCATTTCCATGTCACTGTCCTCATCATCGCTGAAGACCGGAGCCTTGCTCTTAGCCTTGCTTTTCTGAGGAGTTGGTGATCCAGGGTCGACGTCGTCATCCTCGTCATCGCTGATCACCTGAGCCTTGCCTCTTGCCTTGTTCTGCTTGGCAGCATAGGCCTTGGCTGCAGGAGACAACTGCTTAGCGGCAGCAGCGACTTTCTTTGGAGCAGGGGCCTTCTTGGGTTTTGGAGCTGCCTTGGCCTTCGCGGCCGGAGCCTTCTTAGGCACGACAGGGAGATCGTCGTCGGAATTGTCGGATTTCAGGAGACTATCAAGCATGTCGGTATCGGCAGGGGCCGCTTTCTGCGGAGAAGAACCCTTAGCCAACATCTCGTAGTTCGTCTCGTCATCATCGCTCAGATTGAAGACTTTGGATGGCTTGGTTTTCGGCTTCAGTCCACGACTGCTGCCGGGCCTATCTCCTGAACTACTGCCCGGACGCGACATGCCGAATAGAGAGACGCGTCCCTTGTCCTTAGACGTATCATCAGCTTTGCTCTCACCGATACCCTTGACCATGTCACCAATATCTCCCAACAGCTTGTCATCGTCGCTGGCCGAATCTTCCTCATCATCGGACACGACCCATTTCTTGGGCTTCGCGGCTGCTGCCCGCTTGGTTCTGCCGTTTTCCTTTGTGGCGGCAGGAGCGACGGCAGGAGCGACGGCATCGATCTCTGCAAAGTCGTCGTCAGAGATGCCTTCCGGTTCAGCAGCTCCGTAGGTGGCAACGCCCTTCGTCTTAGGAGACGCCTTGGGTTTGAACATGTCCCGGAAAGCCGCAGCAGCACCAGGCTTTGGCTGGACCTTGACGACTGCTTTCTTCACACTGGGTTTGACAGCCTTTGAGGCTGCTGGGGAATAGTCGTCGTCGCCCTTCTTGGCTTTGGTCGAGGTTTTGCCTGCTCCGATCTTTCGCGACGCACGGCGACCCATGTTGCGAATCTTCTTCGCGACCGCTTGGTCTTCAGCAAGCTGAATCTCCCATTCCTCGAGGAAAGCATCGAGATCAATGCACCAGAGATCCTTCTCCGAGAGCCTTTTGAGATCATCAAATTCCTTCTTCTTGTTGAGCATTTGCTGCCTGAGCTTGTCGACTCGCTCTTGGGTAAGAGACCAAATTGGCATCTACTGGTGAATTAGCACTGCATATGGAAGACCTCGGGATCCTTCACTTACACCCAGGAGATAGTCATAGTCGCGAGCACCACCCTCTTCGCCTTCAGGATCTTCGTCGTTCTCAACAGTGTCATCCAACTCGCCAGCCTTCTTGGCATCCGCAACTTTCGGGAAGGGTTCATAGTCGCGCTTGCGTAATTCAGCGACCAGGACTTCCTTCTTCTTCTTCGAAACCGTCAATTTGTTTTCGATGATCTCGCCCACGAATCTTGCCTGGTTGGTAAACTTTCTGTACTCCCGGTCCAAAACGTTCAATTGATGCTCCTTCCGTACTGCGTACATCTTGATACGGCACAGATAGTATTCTTCAAGCATATCCTCCACCTTTTCATACTTTCTGATACGGCCGTTTGTATCAAACGCTACGAGATTCGATGTGGCGATCTGCTTGTTGAGCTTGAACCTCTCAGCAAGCCCTTCTTCAACTGCAGATTTCATGTGCTTCTCATCCATCTGAATGATGAAGTGAACGTTCTTGTGGTCGTTGAATTCCTTGTAGTCCTTGATGAAAGATGGAGCCTTCTCGGCCTTGATGATATCTTCGAGCTTTGCCTTGAAGTCGTTTGTCCACATACGAATCGGGAGTTCCGTGATCTCCACCTCATTGTCCCCGGCTTGGAAAACAATACCATTGAACTTGTAACGATCTTGACCTGCTTCCTCAGGCGTGCCCTTCCATCCTCGGAACCACGGCATCATTGGCTCAAACGGTAGCTCTTCCGTACTGTCACCAAGACGACCCATGCGACGCTTAAGATTGTCGACAATATCCTTGGGGTGGTAGTTTGGAATGTTGGTGCTCCATCCAGTACCAATACCATCGGCGCCGTTCACCAAGACCATTGGAACTACAGGGCAGTAGACCTTGGGTTCGATCTTCCTGTCGTCATCCAGATTGTACTCAAGCAAAGGCTCGTCCAATTGCGAGAAGATTCGCCTGGCAAACGGCGACAATCTCGTGTAAATGTAACGAGGACTAGCCGAATCAGAACCGCCAGCAAGACGGGATCCGAAGTTTCCACTAGGTTCGAGGCAGTTCACGTTGTTAGATCCGACGAAGTTCTGTGCTAAGCCAACAATGGTCTGTTGCAAGGATGTTTCTCCGTGCTGGTAAGCTGTTTCTCCCGATACGTAACCAGCCAGTTCTACAACCTTCATGTCTTTGGTGATGTTGCGCTTGAAGCAAGCGTAGAGGACTTTTCGCTGACCAGGCTTGAGACCATCGATGACCGAAGGAATAGAGCGCAAGTTGTCAGCCATGCTGAAAAGAATGAGTTCCTTATTGACGAAATCGTTGTAGCTGATTTTCTTGGTAGTGTGGTCGAGGTATGTGCCCGGAACGAAGTTTCCTAACCAGGCCTTACGAGCATCGGCCTTCTTCTTGGAGAAAGCCAGCTCCAGCATCTCTTCTTCTTCTGGCTTCATGGGGTCGAACTCCTTAAGATGCTCATCGAGGTTTGTGAAATAGACCTGGGCGTCCTCGTTGCTACTTGTACCCAAACCCTTGTAGTACTTGTGAGACCACTTGCCTTCGTGTCCGTGTTTTGCCTTCCATTCCTCATACTGAGGCATGGTAAAGAATGCGCGTGCGCCTTCCATCTTCTTCGGGTTGTTACCTTTCCACACCTTCACGATGGGTGTGATAAACTCGCGGAAGAAGTCTGGGATTTTCAGCAAGCTAGGAAATTGGACTTGTAGAAAGTTGATCAAAAGGCCCTTGATGTGGCTACCATCGTGATCTTGATCGGCCATGATCATGAGATGACCGTAACGGAGAGACTTCGTGTCGGTGTACACGGCCTTGTGCTTGAGACCAAGGAATTGTTTGATATTTTGGATCTCCTGGTTCTTTGTGATCTGATCGATGGAGGCATCTCGAACATTGAGCATCTTTCCTCGCAAGGGAAACACTCCAATTCGGTCGGGGTCCAAGATTGCACGGCCAGCAATTGCGAGACCACTAGCAGAGTCACCCTCAGTGAGGATCAATGTGCACTCGTGTCCACGCTTTGTGCCAGCCAAATTGGCATCCGTGAGCTTAGCGTTGTTGATACGGGACCGCCTGTTTCCATCGCTCTTCGCCAAAGCTTGATCAGCCTTCCTTTCTGCAAAATGCAAAATGTTCTCGACCGCATCTGTTTTGCTGACATCCTTCAGGAATTTGTCAGAGAGTGGACACTTGCTACCGAACTGGCTAGCTTTGGTGGTGAGCTGCTCTTTGGTCTGCGATGTGAAGGCTGGGTTGGTAATCAAACAGTTGACGAAGAGGAAGATGTGGTTGCGAATCTGGTTTGCTTTCAGAGTGGCACCCTTACTATTCCTCTTCTTGACTACTTCCAAAAGCTTGCTGCAGATCTGGTCTGCAATGTAGTTGACATGGGTGCCGCCCGAGGTCGTAGCAATCGAATTGACAAACGAGACTTGTTGGAAGGATCCGTCGGACACGGCGAACCCGACCTCCCAACGAGGATGACCCTTAGGGTCTTCCATAATGATGGTGTCTTTTGAGAGGGGAACATTCTCATCCAGACCACGTTCTTTGTTGATGGCCTTGATGTGCATTTCAATGTACTTCTTGAAGTCGAGCTTGATCAGCGTACCGTTCAACGACACTTTGACACCCTTCACAGTTCCAGCCATATCATAGACTCGGCGTTTGAGCAGGGCCTCGAAATCATCATCAATACCCGGCATCTTGAACTTCTTGTAGTCTGGCGTGAAGGTGACTCTTGTGAAGTCTGCAGTCTTATTTGACGTGATCTTTGCCTTGCCCATGGTACCCATATTGTTGGTCCACGTTTGCTTGTATCTCTTCCCGTTCTTCGAGTCTTGGGTTTCGAGTGTGAATTCGGTACTGAAGATGTTACATAGCTTTGCTCCGTAACCGTTTCGTCCACCAGTGACCTTGGCTTCCTCGTCGTCATAATTTGACGAGGTCAATAGGTGACCAAAGATCATCTCCGGGATGTAGATCTTCTCTTTTGCATGCATCTCCACAGGAATACCCCTGCCGTTGTTCTCAACACTGATCTCACCCGATTCCCGGTCGACGGTGACTTTGATCGCGTTCATGGAGGGATCATTCTGCTTGTTGTCCGCAGCGTTGACCAGAATCTCGTCGAAAATCTTGTAAAGACCAGGCACAAAGCTTACTTTGCGGAACTCCATCTGATTGGTCTCCGAGTTGAAAACCCACATCTGGGCTTCGGTACGCTCCATGGATCCAATGTAGGTATCTGGACGCTTGATGATGTGCTCCAACTGGGTGAGCTTTTGGTAGCGGTCCGTGGCCGAAGCTTTCTGTGGCTTCGGCTTAGGCTCTGAGGGTCCGTCCATGCTCATGCTCTCGTTCTCGACTTCGGTGAGAGGGTGGCTGGAGGACTTCTTGGGCGCCGGAGCCTTCTTCTGCTTCTTCGCGCTTGGGGGCGTGTTGGATAAAAGGGAGTCATCGTCGGCTGAAGCGCGGTCGTCATCCTCGTCACTGTCGGGCTTTGGTCGTTTGGGAGCTTTGGTTGTCTTGAGAGTGGTTTGCGTCATCTTCTTGGGTCTTCCTCTTCCAGTAGCAGCAGGTTTTGCGGCGGCCTTTGGAGCAGCTTTGGCTTTTGCCTTCTGGTTCACAAAATGTCAGCCTTGCACGCGAGGAAATTTCACAGCCTCCAATTGCGCACCCTGTGAATTCGGAGTGCTCAAGCTTGACTTACAGGAGCTGGAGCAAAGTCCTCGGAGGCATCGCTCATCTCGAACACAGATTCTTCGCCGAGAGAATCCATATTGGGCGGCCCGAAGCTGTTAAGTCAGGGGAAGCTTCGTCTGGTGTGATAGCGACGCGAGGCGTAGAGACCAGACCGGGGTAGGAAGCGATAGTCAAGTGTCCCGGCTGGAGTGAGTACAGAAAAGAAGCAAGTCGCAGTAATTCCAAGTGTGGCGTTGTTGTCGTCGGCCTCGGGGCGCGATATCGTGTTGACTCGAAAATGTGCAGTTGCTGCGGAATCTCGTGTCTCGTGTAAAGTAAACACTGAACAGAGATAGGTACTTAGTTGTGAAAAGCGTGTCGACGCGCCTGAGGTGTCCACTACTGCAGCCAATCGCTACACACGCTTAGCGCACGGGCCAGCGGAGCTCGCTATCTTCAACAACTCAACTATGTTCTTTCGGATTGGGGTTTGCTGCACCTTCTTTGGGGACGCGCTTCCAGAGGAACTACTTGAAGCACACCTAGACTCACTCACTCTGTGGGCTGGTTTTACTAATTCTACATTCCAGAGTGCCTCAAACTCACACCATTCGAATATCCATCATGTCGTGAGCCAGCCTCCATCCTCGCGTGCTGACGGTACCGTACTACGTAGGCTGGCCAATTCCTCCGCTCCCTTCTCCTCCTCCACTCTCAGACTCAGGCCTCTGAGCTGGGAGGGCATTGCTCGAAGCGCATCTATTGTTACACGGATCACGCTTCGAAAAGGCCATGCATTTGCCCCATCATTGTGCGACTTCTCGGTCTCTTTCAGCTTTGGACAGTAGCCGCCGTGCTCGCTCCACGTGTGAGCTGCATCCTCCCGCCATCGCCTTCCGAAGACTCTCCACTGGATATCGTCTGGAGTTACCCAAAGCCCTTCCTCCCATGTGGTCTGCGTGGTACCCAGCTTTGAGCCGTTGACGTTGTGTAGCTTCTGCGTCCCCGACAGCCACCTTTAGCCCGCGCCGCTCTTCCTCAACTTCAGTCGCAAACAACCGGACGCTTTCAACTCCTGGTCAAAGATGTCTTGTTCCCACGCTTAGACTGGGCCTGGCATCTGCGGAACTGGCGGCGGGGCTCCCCGTACCTACGTCCATGGAAACATGGCACCCGGGACCAGACCAAAGTTGGGGAATTCATGGTAGCCCAAGAACTGCTGCATCGCGATCCGTCACTGACTCGAAATCTCTGAGGCAGTGTAGAAGCCAGCGGATGCTGTGCGCGCTCGGTTCGAAATAGTCCACGAGCTTGGAGACACCCATGGACGAGGGTGTCACTGTGCCCGTTTAGGACTTCTTTTTTCTCCTCTTGGGGCCCTGGCCTTGAGATCAAACTGTCTGTGGGGAATATCTTGCTACCACAGACCTTGATCTTTTGGGCAGGGCTGAAGGCAAGCACTTAGTTCATGGCGAACTTGGTTGACGAGACCGCTGTCGGCCAAGATGGCTGTCCTACAACCTTGGGGTGTTACAATCTTTGAAACCCAACGGCTGTCAGAGATTTCCGAGAGACATGTAATATGAACAGGGTGTGCAACGAACTCTCGGAATACTTGCCGTCGCGTCGAGCTCACGGGAGCAACCATATGCTCGGAATCGTCCCCCCCCCCCCCAAACAGGCTGAATGTGGCCTGATGGAAATGAAGGTCGGAGCATGCATTGCAATGCCAATCCGGATGAGTCATTGCAATGCAACTCCTACTCTACGGTGAGTTTTTGTTTTTGTTTTTGTTTCCTTGGGTGTAATTACTGTACCAGGACGGAACTCAGTCCGGTCGAGTCCGTTGGCCATCTATCGATCAAGGTGAACAGATTTGCCTTGAGTAAGTCGGGATCCATGCAGCAGTTGGCCAATGTGTATCCATGTGTCTTTGACATTAGACACTGCAGACTGCCCCTGTTTTCGTTTGCACAGAGTGAGAAGGGCCAGTGCCTGATTGGTCTTGTGTCAACAGCCCATAGAGGCTGCAGCGGGTAGCTGCTTGCATTCATCTGCCGGATCTCTCATGAAGCCTGCACAATCCTTGGTGACCAGCGACTCGAGGAGAAGACGAAGGCATGAGTCAAATGTACTTTGGTCATGAATGACGGAATGATGGAGTGGCCTGGGCTTTGCTATTTGTTATTCTTTCCTTTCTTGCTTGGATGCGTTGTTTCATCTGATATGTCTAAACAAGCTGACCATCTGGTCTTGAGGCTTCTATGATTGCTCTCTGTGTTTTCTACGACCGATTCTGAAGGCGGGGACTCCGTAGTAAGCCAACCAAAGCTAGGGACCACCGCTTGCTTGCATAACGCTCGTGCTCACCCCTGACCGTCGACTTTACCTGCTGCAATGCCCAGAGTAAGGTTTGAGCGGAAAGACCATGGCAGCCTTCTCGAAGGCCCGAAGAATCTCTTTGGAGCAGCGGAAGTGAGAGACGCAGCTGCGCGGCTGCCCACATGGAATGGTGCGAGAAGGAGAGGGCCTCTTCTCTGACGACACTCCTTCTTTGGGATTGTGACAGCGGCCGGGCCCAGCAGCAGGTCATGTGAGGCAGTACACACTTCTATCGCAGCGGGTCATTCATGGGCGTCGAGTCGAGCAGTCTGTCCCTCTGCTGTTTTGCTTTTGGGGACACTTTCTTTGTCCCTTTCACCAGGGGGGAGTCCTAGGCCGCAGCCAGCCGGGAGCTAATGTCACGTACCGACCCAACAACGGCCCACTCACGAGCTTGTCAGGTCGGTGAGTGCCTGTGGCAGAGCAAGCGTCGCTGCCGTTTAGGAGCTAGCGTAGTTGTCAACGAAGTCAAACCACGCTTCCCAGTTTGGCGCGCCAACCCTTGTGCTGTCAAGCATTGCATCGCCGGCGTCTTTCTCTACAGTGGCAGCATGCAGTGGCCAGAGCCAGTGAAAGCGGTTCCCTCGACCTTGCTCTGGCTCGGTGTGTGCTCTGCTCGGCTGCCGCTGCGCAGCTGGCTGGTGCCATGGTGACGGACACGGGCACGGGAACGCAGAATCCAAGAAGCTTTCCATCGTCGTTTGGGTGATGCCTCGCTATCTCGGACTTGCTCGCCAGACCTAGTGACACTTGCTGCCCGAGCAATCCTTAATAAGGTCTGGTCGACTTGGGATGGCCGGCCCAGAAAGGCTCAGACTTCGCTGTCCCTACTCTGCATCTACGTGGCTGGTCTCGCCCTCGATTTCAGAATAAGCGGTGGACAGACACAAACGCAGACGCCTCCCCCAGCTGTCGGATCCTAGACAAGGCTGATAAAGAGCATCACGGCACACCGAGAACGACACATTGGTCCAACGCCTGGCCAGCGGAGCAACCCTGCAGGAGCGTGCAACACTAGCTGGCTTTAGGGACTGAATTGGCCCTGAAGCTTGGTCTTTGTATCTACTGACTTCCATACCTCATAAAGCTGCGCTACTTCAGCCTCTTCGGTCAGCTGTTTGTATCGTACACATACCTCGCCTCGCTCGCTCCTCGCTGCTATACTTACTTCCCCTCATCCTGCACTGCCCATTAGAGCGTTCGCTACTGCTGGACCCTTTACAACTTGCAGATCTCCGAGCCATTCCAGGCCTCCACCACTCACCGTCATGCTGTCAGTGGCCTCGCTCCTCAATCCTGTCAAATCAGATCCTCGATTTGCCCGCCTTCCACCAAGTCCCTGCTCCTCGCATTACACGGCCTCGTCAACTTATGGTAGCCCAACAGACTCGCCTCTCTCGCTGCCGAAGAAGCAGAAAATGACCAAAGATGGAGCCGTGTTTGCAAAGGGTAAAATTAAGGGCGACGTCAACTTTCCTCCCTACGAACGCCTAGGCCCCAATGCCGAGCACGAGGTGGCAAGGTTCCAGGTATACCCGTTTAAGAGAATCCTGGAGTATCCCCGCCACATACCCTACAACAGCGAGAAGAAGAGTTTCCTCGACAAGACTGGCAGAGAAAGTTTTGAGGGTGAGTGTGTTTCGTGTCCCCGCTTACTTCAATACATAGCTGACATTAACCGCACAAGTGTTCCAGTACACTTTCAAGGTTCCTGGGGATGAAAAGGAGTATACTGTCATGTGGGACTACAATGTTGGGCTTGTTCGGATCACTCCGTTCTTCAAGTGCTGCAAATATTCCAAGGTCGGTTGCTATTCGCCTCCACCCAAACAGTTTGTGCTGACCCTCGCCACGCAGACCACACCAGCAAAGATGCTCAACTTGAATCCCGGTCTGAAGGACATCACCCATAGCATTACAGGTGGAGCACTAGCCGCCCAAGGTAAGTCATTCCCTCGCTTCCAGGTACCTTTTCTCACTTATGAAGGATACTGGATGCCCCTTTCCTGCGCCGCCGCCGTCTGCGCAACATTCTGCCATCACATCGCGGGAGCACTTATCCCAATTTTCGGACCCGGATTCCCATCGACCTGCGTGCCCCCCGAGGCGCCTGAGCATGGCCGCATGATCATCGACAAATCGATCATCGTGGCAGCAACTCGAGAAGCCGAAGCCTTCCGCATCCGCTACTCGAACGAAGCATTCTCAGCTAGCAGTCTCAAAGATAACAGCGCAAGTCCCCGTCCAATGCCGCGAGATGGACGCCACCCTCTGCCAGACTCGCAAATCATGCGTGCGTCTCCAAACCAGGCTATGCGCTTAGGTATCAAGAGAGTGCGCGGCAGTCCATATGGCACCGACACCGACATGGAGAATGCGAGCGAGAGCGGAAGTGATCGCTACATGTGCTCGCCCATTACGCCTACTAGCGGTTCAAGCTTCGTCGCCTACAACAATATGGGCTGGAAGGCCGCTAATGCTCCTTCGCGCCCGGCGATGGTCAACGGCCACACTAGCACCGGCAGGGTCCCGGTATATTCAGTTCCGAGTATGCAGGGTACCAACCCCTGGCTCAGTGCCGTGCCGCGATCGACGACGAAGATCGACTACCAGGCGTGGCGTGCTCAACGTCGCACCGAAGACGGAGAGTTTGGTACGAGGTCGAAACGGCGTGTGGAAGAGGTGGACAATGATCGTGGCTACGATGGTGAAGAGAGTGCTAATGAGACGGGGAGCACAGACGACAAAGATGCTGCTAGTGCTGTGAGTGACAAGGATGACTGCGAGGCAGGCGGAGGCGCGGAGAAGAAAGCAGCCTGGTTACTGATGAAGCTCAGCGTGAAGGATGGGGAGAACTGTGCTGCTGCTGCCACCTCCTCGCCTGTTCCCCTGATGGATGACGACAAGAGGGCCCCCGAGGACGACATTGAGGGACCCAGGGTGAAGAGACTACGAGCCACCTCGCTTTGATGCGTACGAGGGGTGCTACGAAGCATGAAGACATGGCTCACGATGATCATGACGTTACTTAAAATGGGTAGATATTGGAGATGGAGTAAAGAGGTCACCAGGGATTCGAACATACTAGATTGGGTTTTGGCGTAAGTTAGGCGCTTGCATATTCGGGGGTCAGGGTCGTCAGATTGGGAGACCGGGTAGCCTGGCGCAAAAGGTTAGATGTTCCGCAGAACCGTTGTATGAGTAGTCTTTTTTTTACATGTTGTAATTAGTCCTTCAATTCAAATATCGGTTCGCAGACCTTTGCAGAAAATAAGCCAAGTTTCGAATGTGACGGTGAATCAGCAAGGCTTGCTGGCGGTTTGGGGCCCGGAAGTCGGCCCCGTTATTTGCTATCCGAGTCTGCCTCATGAATCATAGGCAGTTGATAAGTGAAATCGAATCATCGAAATCATCAGATCGATTCCGTTCCCTTCGCCTCAAGGTTTTTATTACATGTCAATACCTAAAGGCACGGCACTCAACCGTACCATACACCCGTGCATTGCAACACCGATGAACTCCTTTCCTATGTCCTCACCGTCTGTCTCATAAGCAGTCAAAAAGTTACTCGCACTAGAACGGGAAACCGGCAACCGAGGAATATTCCGCAAAAACTTCTTATTGAACCCTTGACTTTCTTCTGTCGATACTTCAAGCTCCGATGTCTCGGGATACGGAAAACACTTATCGGATAGCTTTTCGCCCGTGCCGAGTCGAACGGATTGTCTTGCTCCTCCGGCGCGATCTATCAGCTCACGGAAACTAGGATGAGAGATTTTCAAGCCACCAGCTTGGAGCCTTGGATCGATCCCGTTTATCTGAACCAGAGGACTCAGAATACTGACATCATGATTCCGTTGACGACGTTTACGTTCATGCTGACGAAAATGCACAGAGCTGCTGGGCGAAGTGAGGATATCATGTTTTTCTATCAGGTTGATGACCCCTTTTCTGCTGCCTTCTTCATTTTGAACTCCTTGACCCATGCTTCTGCTTTGCCCTTTGGAACGACGAATATCCTCACGACCTCATCTACAACCTCCACATCTGCTTCGCTCAACACCTTCAACAGCGGTACTTTTCTCCCAACCTTCACCAATCCTCCTTTCACCGTCTCCATGTAAGCTTCCACTCCCGTGACTGTGTATTCGCCAGCGCTGTCCCACGGCAGCGGAAACATATACTCCAGATGCTCTCCCAGGCTCTGCGTCTCATTATAAGCCTTGATGAAGTCGCTCTCCAAATGCACCGGATACAGCAACACGGTCGGAAAAGTCAGCGTGCTCTCGGGGCTCAGTGGATCCGGGACCAGCGCGACCTTGGCATCTTCCATCTCAGGCGGCTGTGCCGTCTTCCTCGTCTTGATATTCCGTGCCTTGAGCGCCGTTCGCAACATGACCTGCTCGCGCTGCTGTCGTTGCAAACGCTCCGCTTCCTTGCGTGCTTTGGCCTGCACTTGCTCAGACTTGGCAATGATGGCCGAGGCGACGGATTTCAAAGCTGCGTTATCAGGAGCCATACTCAGGCCGTGAGCGCAGGCATCGTCAGCTTCGGCGATCTTGGAGAGGTTGAGAAGAGCGCGGGCAGAGCGGTAGTAGGCTTTGATATTCTCAGGGTTGAGACGAAGCGCTGCTGCACAATCTTGCGTGGCTGAGCGGAAGTTTGCAAGCTCGAGATGGCAGGCGGCTCGGTTGACTAGACAGGTTTCCCAGAGCTTCTGCTCCTTCTTGATCTCCTCAGGATCCCGGGACGGCGGTTCCTTGGCAATAGGAGAATCTGAAGGAGGCAGAGGCAGGCCTTTCCTTTTGCGGTCTTCGAGTCCGAGGACTTGGATTCCCTTGGTGTAGAATTCTTTGGCGTCTTTCCACTTCTTGGAAGAGAAGCAATCGTTGCCCTGCTCCTTGAAGTTTGTGGCGACTTCCAACGGGGTTCCTTCGTAGGCCAGTGCTTTGAAGGCTTCGAGGTCGTCGTTTTCTTCCAGCTCGGTCATGAAGAGGGGTGTCTTGTTCAACTCAGCGAGAATCTCGTCGGCGGACTTCCCACGCATGGCAGCCATGCCAGGGGGCAAGGGGGGCTGGACTCCATCTTTGTCGGGTGGAAGGTCTCCGCCGAAGTGTTGCATGGCTTGGGTGAGGAGGTCGAACTCGGGGCCCTCGGGGGGCTGTACGCGGCCATCGGACTCGTCTGATATCTCTTCAATCTTCATCTTTGCCGCGCCCTCTATACAAACGGCACGTGACACCAGGATTCGTATTATATTTTTCTTGGGCGCTAGCGTGAGTGTCGGGTCACGAGTGATCTTGTGAGATCTGGTCCGGAAGGCAGTTTGTAGTTGGATTGTGACGCAGTGCCGAGGATTAGTGGGTCAGGAACTCAGAATACACTGAAGCTGGTATTCGTGAATCGGAATCGAAGATGAGCAGGCCTTATTCAAGGTTGTGGTGTTAACTGGATGGAATTTTTAAAAAAGTGCCAAGAGCCGATAGCGATAAGAGATGGCTGAGAGATTATCAATCGCCCCTCCATCCCCTCCCACCCTCTCCGCAGAAGTAGAGTCGTACATGTAGAGTCGTACATGTAGAGTAAGTCACTGACAATCACATCATCGGCATGATTTGAAACCATGGTGGCGCGCCTGCCATGCCCGTGGGCTATATATGTAAACGTTGTAGACGCATTCCGTTGATCTCTGCTGTTTCGTCCACCTTCCCCGCAAAGTTCCAACCATCTCCCGGATGAGCCGAACTAGCCACTACATACAACATTGAACTTCTTCGTCCCATCCCTCAAATCCAAAGCAAATTTTGATTCAAAATGGCCACTCCCCAGATCAAGCTATACACGAACCATGCCTGTCCCTGGGCTCACCGCGCCCACATTGTCCTCCGTGAACTCGGCCTCCCCTACGAGGAGTATGACCCCCGCCCCGATTTTCATCCCTCAACAACCTCACAACTAATCCGTTAAACAGACACATAATAGACCTCAGCGTCCCGCGTACCCCCGAATACCTCGCCATAAACCCACGCGGTCTGGTCCCAACCATCGACTACAACGGCACCATCATCCCCGAGTCCGGCATCGTCTCACAATTCCTCGTCGACGCCCATCCCTCGCACTTAGAAAAGAGCAGCAGCGAGGAAGGCGGCGCTGTGCAGCGCGCCCGCATCAGTTTCTTCGTCGATGCCTTCCTGAGCAAAGTGAATGCGCACGTCATGGCTTTCTTGCTCCAGAACGACGAGGCGCAGAAGCAAGAACTGGCGAACAAGATTGTGGCTGGCGCGGTAAAGGAGGTCGAGCCGCTGCTCAAGGATGCGAAGCCGTTTTTTGGAGGGTCAGAGAGGCTGACGCTGGCGGAGGTATGCAGCCTTTGCCTTCTGCATTGTTGACGGCCTTAAGACAGACTAGCAGTTTGGTTGTGAATGGGCTGCTGACCATCGAGATAGGTCCTAACTGGCTCTTTCGTTCTACGTCTTCTGGCATATCCGAAATACGGCCTGCTCCCGGAATCCATTCACACCGAACTAGAGTCCCAGACGCCCAATTTCTGGAAGTGGGCTAACGCGGTGGTCAAGGAGAAGAGCGTGAACTACATCTGGGACGAGGAGAAAATCATGGCAAGAACCAAGGATCGCTATGCCAAGCTCAAGGCTGCCGCGGCCAAGTGACTGGAGTCTGGCCTTGGTCGGGACTAACAAGTCTTACTTGCAGTGGCACGAAAAGGCTCTGCTATGCAAACTGCAGATCTCAAGCTACTAGTAGCTGGTCCCAGGTTATTAGGAATAAATCGAGTTACCAATGGGTATGTTGGTATAAACGTCAAACGTGCAAAATAATTGCGAGCGAGCCGAGATGGTTGGGATTCTAGAGATGGAGCCTTTCGGTTTCCTACCCCTTTTCGGAAAGAGGACAATAGGATCTCTCTTTGAAAGGACCTGGACGATAGGAGCCTAGGAGGAAAGGCGGTTCAAAAAAAGACCCAATCACTTACTAGGAGAGATATGGAGGAGTCTAGATATATATCACCCTTAGGAATTAAACAAAGCTTTAAAGGCACATCAAAGTGGTAGGATCTCAGGAAGTCATCGAACGGTATACATTGAAACCATCTGTCACCTGAAGTATGTTGGGAGAAGCCAGAAAGCAGGTAACCGGGTCGTTCGATACTACGGAGACATAAACGAGTCATTAATTTGCTTTTAACCACCTCTATGAAAGCTCAGTTCGGCCATGTGTGGCAGTCCCTTGAGTCCCTAGCGCCAACGAGCAACTCATTCCCAACAAGAGACTCATTCCTCAACCTCCTCGGTCTCTTCAATCGTCTCATGCTGCTCTTCATCATCGAAGCTGCCAGCAGGGACTTGGTAGAGACGCAAGATCTGCTTGTTTGGGTCCTTGACGAGCACGTACTTGCCCTCCTCCCTCTTCAGACACATGTCCACGATGGTCCGCACAATACCCCAGCCGTTGGACAGGCTCAGGTTCATCTGCGCGGCAAAGTCACGCGGCTTCCAGCCAATAACACCGAGAATAACGTGCTTGTCGTTGGCCTTGGGGTTGGCACGGGACACAAAACTGCAATGCCGAATTAGTCAAGTCGACTCTCGTGTTTCTCATGGATTTGACAACGCAAAAACTTACCCAAGCTTCATGACATCCGCACCAGCCATGATACTCTGAACAGTCCAGCGCGCTAGCTTGCAACTGTTGTTCTTCATCTCAGTGGCCACAACCGCACCCCTTTGGCTGACAAGCTTCGTACGCCAGTCCAGCGCACCGCCGCTTCCCTGCGCCTTGTGGTCGAATTCATTCAACGCCTTGACAGTCAAGTACTGATCCTCTCCTGAGATGGCATTCTTTTGGACTGCATCTAACTCGGTTCTGACCACAAGATGTACCGGGTCCTCGTCGTTAAGCGACAAGTCGAAGCGTCGGTACTTGTATGCCTTGGAAGCAGGCGGCTCGGTCTCTTCAGCGGGGTTGTAGAATGGGTTCTCGTGGCTCATCTCAACCTTCTGCGCCTCGTTCTCAAGCATGACTTGATTGGCAAAGTTGTGGTTGATGTAGGTTGCTTCCTCAGCAAGCGCAGATGGCTGGTTGATGGCATCTTTGCTACCTTCGGAGGCGTCCATTGGCGCGTCGGCGGCATTTTCGTTAACCGTCACCATGTCGAGAGCTGCATTATCGCGCTTGTCAAGGAAGACTTTGTTGCCTTGACGGACGATGACGATATCCCAGGGGTAAACGGAGCGAGGGGCACACATGAGCATAGAGAGAACGCTGTCGGTCGCGTAGATGACAGCTTCATCGTGCTCTGCTAGCTCCTGGATAACAGGGTCCATAGAGGTCGTGACATTGTAAGCGGCCCGGTCGACAAGGTTAAGCTTGCGTTCTGCGCTCTTGACAGGCTGCTTGTCGTAAGATCGGTCGTAGTAGTACAAGAAACCGTAGCCATCGATATCCTCGCCCTCGTCAGTGTCCAAATTGAGCTTAGCCAGACGGTTGAAATCGATCTCCTCGAGCATCTTCCAGTCGGGCTTGATGTTGACAGAGGCATCGCGATTGCGCTGGGGCTTGTCGTAGTCCTTCCAACCGAATCGACGGCCACCGCGCGCGCCTCCCCGGCCACCCCTGCTGTCGCTGTAGTTGCCGTATCCACCACCTTGGCCTCCTCTTCCACCAACTCTCTGGAATTGCCCTCTGCCCCGGGCGTCTCCTCGGCCACCACGCTGGCCGCGTCCTCTCGCGAAAGTACCGCCACGACCGAATCTTGTCTTCTGGGTGTCGCGGGTGTTGCTTACAACGGAGAAGGAAGACTCATCTTCGGCGACCTGGACGGCGAAAAGTGAGGAAGTGCCGGCGCCGTAAACTTGCTGATCTAGATTCCACCAATGTTAGTAGATGCCTGCTTCACATGTTTTTTCGTGGGTGCAATGGAGCCTCACCTCTGTAACTGCGGTTGTATTGTTGACGTCCGCCACGTCCATCTCTGCCATCCTTGCCCTCAGTGGTCCAGTCGGCCATGCGACCCAACTTGTCGCCCTTCGAGTATGGGGCGTAGGGCACGCCATTGAGGGTCGTCTCGGTGGAGGTTGGAGGACCCCAGGAATCCTCGGACGGCAGGGCCGAGATGATATCGGAGAGGGATATGGGGGCCATTCTGGCGGTGCGAATCGAGGTGAAGTTGACAAGAGTTGGAAGTCCCTCGAGCACAATTGAAAATGGGCGGTACGGAATCGCGAAATGTTCAAAATCCTTAGTGGGGCGTTGGCAGCCTCAGGCACCAATTTCTCGCAGGCGCCGGGTCCAGTCTGGTGCGATCAACATGAATGAACACGGCGACGCCTATGCTGCCAGAATGGACGCTTTGCGGCTTGCTTTGCGGTGATATTCCCAATAATTAGGAATACTCGGGGCGATTAGGACTCCGAATATTCCAAGTGATTTGGGATATTCCAAACCCCAAGGGAATAGGAATATCCTAGGTAAGAGGAAGATGTTCCAAATAATTGCCAAATTGGGAATGTCCCAAGTGGTTAAGAATATTCTAAGTGCCTAGGAATATCCCAAGTGATTGAGAACAATTCAAGTGTTCGGGAATGTTCAAGGTTGCTGGGAATTCCGAATCTTCTACCAGGTCAGGGGTGAACATAGAGATCGTGGAAAATAATGAAAATTTAAGGAGTGGGAAAGACCAAAGTCTTGCCTACTCTAGTACTCAGGTTTAGCTAGAGTCGACTAAAAACTCGGGAGGCAATTATAGGGACAAAGGAAGAGCTTCTAGGCACATGCATTAGACGAAGACTGGTTTCGACACGTCCTTTTGACATTGAATATTAAACCTAGCCCAGCACACCGAGCGGAAGCCAGGGCCTCCTTCACATTTGTAAGCTAATAAATAGCTCCCAAAAGGTAACACACGAAGAGCCACCCAAAATCGCCGATTAAATACATCCTTGCCGCCATCCCAGACTCTCTCAAGCAATGATGGTAATTTTCACCGCTATAAGTCATAAATTCGTCTTCAACAGAATGGCATCCGACCCTGAACTCCTCGCCTCAATAGTAGCATCGCTTTTCAGAGTCTAACAACTGAGATTAAAACATGTTGTAGTCGGCCTTCGTGGAGAGGACGTTCTCGATTGCATCGCGCACTTCGAATTCCTCCAAAACGGCACCGAAGCTGGAAGAAGCACGGTTAGACGGTAGCCAGAGAATGAAGCAGGAGACACTTACCCGTAGCAGCGTACTTTGCTCACTAGCTCCTCCTGTATTCGGGAGAAATCGTCGAGACTGAACTCGGAGAATCGTGGGCTTGCTAGCATCATACCCCAAGCCATAACTGGTGTAATTTCGCCGTCTAAATTCAACCTCATGCTGAGGTCCAGAAGATTGGTCAGATCGGGCTTCGAGACATCCCATGTCTTCTGTCCGGCCGGGTGGGCGTGGGGGTTAACGTTGGTTTCATTGAAAGGAATTCCATGGTTCTCGGGGAACGGCTCGGGAGGACATGTGGCCATCAGGGCATGACCGCAAGGCTCGCCCTCAGGTTCATGGGCTCTCTCCACCAGAAACTGCATGTGATCCATACAAGGTCTTTCGAGTCTATGAAACACCGAAGAGAGGGGCGTTAGCCTTTGCGCACTCCTGCTATCCGCTACTGCGGCGGAGGCGTCAGATAAGATCTCGAGGGGTTGTTAGCGTACGTTAACACGAAATCAATCCCAGCCTGATCATAGTCCAGTCCTTGCTGCGTCTGCCGCTGAGCAAGGCTTTGACCGTTCGCTGGTCGTCCCGTCAACGAGGGTGAGCTATGTCCATTCGGACCCTGTCCCAGATTCAGGGGTGGCGGGCTGGTGGTGTGGGAGCCAGGGGCATAGCTGCCCGATATGCTTCCGCTCGAGGCATAACCGCCGGTACTCGCAAGCTCGTCAATTCCCCCAGTGCCACTCCACGAGATACCGTGCTGCGCCAGTAATTGCTTGAGCTGTCGGTTCTCCTCGGCGAGACTCTCCTTACTGCGTGCAACTTGGCTGAAGTTCTCCTTGAGGCGCAGAACTTCTTGCTCGAGAGCTTTGATGTAGAGTTCCTTCCTCTCACGGTGCGTCCTGGCCGACGTCAGTGGTCCGTCAGATCAACTATGGCGCACAAACTTTACCTCTGTGCCTGTCGATTGAGCTCTTGTCGGCGCGTCAGGGCCGGCTTGCTGTCTGGCTTGGGCCCTCTGCGCTTTGGAGGTTGACCATCCACTATGCTAAAGGTCAATGACGATGGCCCGGTGGTGGAGGAAACTCTATATTACCCCGAGTGTTCTTTTTCTCAGTCAAGCTCTTGAGGAAGCCTAGATTCATATTGAAGGGGCTTTTGGCGGTCTCTGACTGTCCACTGCCGCCATACTGGCTCCCGCCCGACACATTGCCATACTGATCGACGGGGGAAGCAGAACTCATCTTGCTGGGGCTGGAAAGATGAGATGGAAGGAGAAGGACAACACTTCAGTGCGTCCAAAACGTGAAGGAGTTGGTACTGTGTCGGGGTCAGCCATTCGTGTCCTAGGCGGCGAAAGGTGTGCGACCTTTCATTTGCAGGTCGGTTGCACAGCAGTGGTCAAGGCAGGAGAGGTGGTACAAATGATTGCATACCCAGGGGACCAGGGCCCGGCCTCTTGATCGATCGCAAAAGCAAGGCAAAAAAGAAGGTGGAAGTGCCGGTGGGTGGGAGGTGATGGCGCTCTGTCGTCTTCGTGGCACAGGTACAGGCGCTCGCTCGCTCCACCACGAATTTGTCAAGCGGCGTACGAGGGCAGGTGTGCCTGCGACAGCTCGTCGGCTCGATCGGGGGAGAGCGTGGAGTCTGGGACTTGTCGAGGGCGAGTGGTGACGGCAAAACGGTTCCGCTACGGGCACGGCGTCGATATAGATAGACGCTCGTGCAAGGCTCTCAGAGTATTGGCTTTCGAGGCTAGTCACTGCGGTACAGCAGGATGAGAGAGGGGCCGTTGGAGCAGAGCAGGGCACGGCGAAATGTTGGTGTGGCCTTCACGACAAAGGGCGGCCGGTGGTGTTGCGAGATAAGTAGCATTCGTCTGACAAGGAGCGACAGGCGTACTCAAATTACAGTAGCAACTAGGGACTGCACGGAGAAGGCGCGGGGCGTGGCTTGGCTCCAGCCTAAAGTACCTACAGCACTCAAATGCTAGACCTTATTTATCCAGAGAGGCTGTTAAGGGCAAGCTTGCCTTTCGTGTCTTTCCAACTGCGTTTGATATTGATGCATGAGGTGCACATGTATTGATGTTCCCGCCGGCAGCCACGGCAGAGCTCCCGCGCAGCACCCGGGACCAGCAGCGAGCAGATTGAAACTCTCGATTATTATTGGCATGGAATATTATTCTAGAATCAAGACTCGCCCTCTGCACACTCCAAAGTCAAGTCGCCTGCTAGGCCGCCCAATAATGCCCATCTGCTCGGCGAATACTAGCCTTCCCGCGGCGGACCAGGACCCTCTAACTTCTCAGCTCGGGCACTGCTCACAGCTCATTCAGTTGTCTGCTCATCCCACACTGCTGCTTCGACGAAAAGTGACAGACCTTCAGCTTTCCTTTTCCTGCGCTGCTATCAGGCCACTATTAATTGGAATCAGCCGCTCTGCTCTTTCCAACCCTCGAGATAGTGCAGCTAGAACGAGTCCACGCATCACCTACCTCGGCCTGCTAAAGACGGCCCTTTGTCAATGGGGGTCAAGCTCAAGCAGCTGCCACTTTCAGACGTCAAGCGGAAACCTAGCACAGGAAAATTGACAGAGCGACAGGCGGGGTACAAAGAGCGAGAATATTACTACTTATTATCGCCCCTTCCAGCGCGGATGACTTGTCTCAACATAGGAGCGCCTTGTGTGCCCCGCCCAGTCGAGTCTGTCTCTCGAGCCCTGCTCCCCCAATCGGCGATGAGGTCTTACTGTGCCGCGGCCTGCCTTTGCTGAGCCTCGTAGGGGATCGAAGTAAGCTCGTGGTGAAAAGGCTGTGATGAGAAATTGGTAGAGTATTTGGCCAGTTGGTTTCCTTGGAGAACAGTACATGTGCCTCGGTAGTCAACCGTGTCCAAGATATGTTCGTATTGGGGGCTTTATATTTGTTCAAGTGTTCAAGTTACCAGAGTCTGAATAGGAGCGACTCAAGCAGGTAGCAGTTTGTAAGAGGACCACAAGCCACAGAAATGCCCCCACGAGGTCAGGTAATCAACGGTCAGAACAGTAATGCTAGCTGCCGGGGGATGGGATATATACTTACTCGATCCTCCCAGCTCTGGCGCATCAGACCTTGAGAGTTCTTTTTCTGCTTCTCATTTTTGACAGCCCAAAACGCGCCAGAATATTAATTACCTCTGAAACTTGAAGACAACTCACATCAACGACTTTCTGCCTCTGCCGTCGGACCCTTTATCCTCAAGGAGCTGGAGCTGAAGGGACTGAGACACTACTGACCCCTTGTTACATCGTCCCGGAGCGAACCGACCACGGGCGGAGCACCTACCAGCTCGGATTGAATACGAACTTCAGCCTGAGGCACATCACATTGACGGCACGCCATTGGTTGAGGCTCTCATAAGAGTCCGCCATCATGGACGCTATCACTCTGAACTCCATCTCCTCAATTCATCCCGTAGCAATTATGCACGGCTTGATCCTAACAGTACCCTGGGTTGTCTACATATTTATTGTAGACATCTTGCTGTCCCTGCTGCTTCCTATAAGCTTCCTCTTCCCCAACTGGGTCTACAACGTTTCTTCCGACCTCGCTTTCTCGGTCTGGAGGATCATTTCCTATATCTTTGAAGAATGCAATGGCGCCAAAATCACCATATCTGGCGACCCTATTCCGCGACATGAGACCGCCATTGTTTTGGCTAACCATGTTGGTTGGTCCGATTTTTACATGATCCAGAAACTGGCTATTCAGGCCGGTATGCTTGGTCGCTCGAGATATTTTGCCAAGAAAGAATTGCGACAGGTGCCCTTCATCGGCTGGGGAATGTGGGCTATGAACTTTCCTATGGTATGATTCGTCTGAAGGCGGCCTTGGTTCAAGAATACTAGTTTAGTACTGTACTGATTGATGGTATAGGTAAGCAGGAACTGGATGAAGGACAAGTCCGAGCTAGACCGTGTCTTTAAAGGGGTCGTCGAGAACAACTTCCCTATGTGTAAGTTTCTGGGTCGCTTATTATCAGCAAGTTTATATGGACCCGCTGACAGCTCTGTAGGGCTTGTTAGTTTCAGCGAGGGGACCAGATATACTCTCCAGAAGAACGAAGAGGCCAGAGCTTGGTGTCAGCAGCGCAATAAAACCATGCCACAGCACCTGCTCTACCCCCGGACAAAGGGCTTCGTGACCACTGTCCAGCATCTCCGCAAAGCCAAGCACGTGAAGGCCGTCTACGACATCACCATTGCCTACGCCAAGGGCAACCAGTTCATGGAAGCACCACCCATCTGGGAAACTGTGAGCACTTCCGACATCAGTGGCCGCGGCGGCTACAAATTCCATGCGGATGTCAGACGGTTTGACTTGGAAGACTTGCCTTTGACAGATGACGGCCTAGCGAAGTGGTTGGAAGATCGATGGGTCGCCAAAGGGGTTTGGTTGGAGCAAAAGAAGCTTGAATGGGGCGCGATATGAAAACTTCCTCCAAATCCTCAGAGTTACTGGAGTCAAGAAAAAGGGCTGGATTGCCAAACCACCGACAGTTCCTGGAAGATCATTCGGAGGGCCTTCGGGATGTCAGATCTCGATTTCGGGATGGTGGTCGGTGCTGCTGGGCTCACCCTTGTGGGATAGGGAATTGCCTTTGGTCACAAGAAAATGGGGCATAGAGATATGCCTTGCCCCGAAAGTATGGTCTGGGAGTCATCCAATCAGGACCAGTTATTCAACTCCCTTAAAGTTTTGACTGTGCAAAAAACCACTACTACTGTCACACTGAAGCAAGATCGGCCGTCCTCGAACTTTGGATTCAAGAACAGTAACTGCACGAGGCGAGGGGATCTCTGGAGTTCAGGTGCGGAGCCTTTTTAACAGCAAAGGAAAGACGTCGAAACTGTGACGGATCAAGAGATCTGCACAAATTGGGACTGATGAACAATGAAGATATTCTGCAGTTGGTGTGCAGTGCCTTAAACAACTTGATAACAATTACGACGAAAACTGTGGGGGTCACTTACTGCCCCAGTCCGGACGACTCTATACAACGGATTATCCCACGAATGTTTCGGAAATATTGTTTCCCAAAGGTATGCTACAGCACCTATACATAAGCGGCTGGCGGAAAACCAAGCTGACCCCTTTCCCGCAGACACGCAGTCGGCGACCTGCATGTCTGGAGCGACTGGAGGTTCGGGTCGGTGCTGCTTAGCTGGACTTGAAATGGCTTCAGCTGCAGCACGAGTACGACCTAGATGCGTCTGCTTTTCTCAAATTCCAACACACGTTGTAGACAGGTCTAGCATGACTTGATTGGGTGGAGACGAGGGTCAAGAACAAGAAGAGTGATTGAAGGCGTCGTACGGCTCGGGATGTTGTTATCACTTATCTGCAGCTGCAAGTTGAAAACAAGTATTATCACGAGCATTTAAGTTTTGTGAGATGGGTGATGGACTGATGGTTGCTGGGCAGGGAGTTGGACCCTGATCCCAGCCAGAGCGAATATGGCGGGGGATCTTCAGGTCTATCTGTATCGTCGTTGTACCACTGCCGTGACAAAGAAATCAATGGATTGAGATTTCACGCGACTCGAGAATACAGATTCCTCGCCCCAAAGGGCCTGGCAGACTCGACGGTGAAAACGGGCATTCTCAGTCCAAGATACGTACAGTCTACTCGTGCTCGTTATTGCTTTTCGGGAGTCGTGTGAGGTCGGCTGCAGACTACTTTCAATGCGCTCATGCATTTAGACTTAGACGATTGCATGGCGAGGGGGACCGGCATTGGCGGGGCAAGCAGGTGATCAGAGCATATTATGTTGTTGTTGCTCATAGTGCGTAGCGAATTCGTAAAAAGAGCTTTTGGAGTTTCCGTTGTCGTCGAGACGGAGAGGAGCAATGATGTTTTTGCAGTGTGGAATTTACATCACTCTACATGTCTTCTGCAGAGACTAGAGAACAGCCAGTCCCGGGAGAGGCATTGCGCGGGCATTTTAATTCTTATACACGTTTTGATCATACAAAAGTACGAGCGAGCAAGTATAAACGAAAGCGAAAGCTTAATAGTGTAATACACGCCCGGGTTGGCCTAGCTCTGGCACGACCCCGCCTCCAGTGGTAGCATAGCATAGTACATGTAGTCGCCCACCAATCTTCGCACTTCACGCTGGCTCGGTGCCACTAAGGGACGTGTCTCGCTACGAACAAGCCGCAACGTCGGTCTTCGCCTGTCACGAAATTGTGCTTTCTTCTCGACGACGCTCTGTCAACACGACGACAGCTTTCTGCTCTGGTGCCCGTCAAGCCCCGCCACTGGCCTTGCCGCCGTCACTTTTGGACTGGTTCCCCGCCGCCCTGCTGCCATCCCACCTCAGCGTGCTAGTCGTCGCTCGACCCAACTCCTGCCAGGCCCATCCCCGAAGCCCATACCAGAGACATCACCAGCAAAGCACAGGATGTCTCGCGCTACTCTGCCCTGTTAGCCTGGGTCCGCCGCCAAACTGCGCAGCCCATTGCCGTTTGATTTGCCCCGACCCGTGCTGTGAGCTGGACCAAAAGGCCGAATCATCAATGGGACTGTCCCAGTGACGAAGGGCAAGGTCACACCCGACGACCACGACCAGCACCTTCCCTCACCTGCCATCTCCGCCCCCGTATATAGCGACAAGATGGCGGAGGACGCGACGGCTACGTTGGCCCCTCCGGCTGTCTCGAACCTCCGAGCCCAGGCTGGCCAGATGGAGCGGTCCCTGAGTTTGGACATCCGGGAGGAGAGGGAGGATTTGCGCGAAGCAGCAGAGCAGACTTTGAATGTTATTATGGATCTCAGCCTCGACGGAATCATACGATGGGTCAGTCCGTCATGGGTCGAGGTCGTCGGGACCCCTATGGACTCGGTACAAGGGAAGCCCATTGCAGATATCCTGCTGGACGACAACAAGGCTATCTTTGCCGACACCGTTGAATCGATGAAGCAGAATGATGAGCGGAGCCACATGGTCCGCTTCACTGTGCAGTTGGGTCCAGCATCTAGATTGGCTCGTAGCCCCCGTTACGAGCCGGAGGGAAGCCCGGAGGAACAGATGGACCTGGATTACGAGGAGGAAACCCTGGAACTCGAGGCGCAGGGAATTATGGTATACACCCGGTCATCTGATGGTGAAAGTCATGTATGTGATCATCGAATTGCTTATGCCGAGACTTAAGCTAACATGCAGTTTTAGACGATGTGGATGATTCGGCCATTTATTGCTCCTCGCGAGATCAAGATTGACCTTCCGTCAATCATTGCAGATTCCCTGGGTTCCGGTGCGGAAGTTTTGGCCAGCTACCTGACAACACTTGCCGAGTCTGGACTCGAGGATCCCGAGAATCATGCTCCTCCTCTTCCCGTCTTGTGTCGGATTTGCGAGCGTCAAATACCGCCATGGTGGTTTGAGAAACACACCGAACTGTGCTTGCAAGAGCATAAAGCCGAAATGGAGGTTCAGATGGCTCAAGATAATCTCACGGAGCACCGCCATGCTATTGTGAAAGTGCTCGATGCGTTGGAAGCCCGAAAGGTGCGACCGTTATCCGGAGAACTTGCTGGAAAACAGTCTCAAGCAGAATACAAAGGGATGCCCATTGGACCAGCGGCAAGTCCCTCGTCGTCATCTTCTGGTACCGCTTCGCCAGGATCACCTCTGCGGTCACGAGAGCCCTCCACATCAGGTTTGGGTCACGCAAGGGGGCGTTCCTTTGCGGTCCGGAGACCCCAAGCCAGAATTGTAGAGCTCTTACTAGATTTGTGCGATACCGCGCTTGAAATCAATACGCCAGCAATCAAAGAATCGAATTCTGCGAGTGGTGACTTTCGAACACAGTCCCCTCAATCAGAAAATCGGATATCTCAAGTTGTGCAGTGGCAGTCGCCAAGCACGAACACCTTAGAACAGGAGCAAGGACTCGCGTTGCTTTGTGCCGACAGCGAGGAAGCTGCCAAAAACAAAGTCGAGGCCGTCATCCGTCACCGGAGGATCATTGAGTATGCAGAACGTATTCGCATGGAGTTTGCTGTAATTGTACAGGACTGCATAGATGGGGCCATCCGGAAGGCGAAACAGATTGCAGCCGGTAACCTGTCAGATTCAACGGAAGGAGAGGAGTCCAACCTCGCACCCGAAGAACCATTTTTCGCCGGATCTTTTGAAGCTCCTTCGTCTCTACCCCGGGCTATGCGAGACGCTGGAAGTGAGTTTCCCGGCGAGCGGAGGGCTTCTTCCGTTGCAGTTTCCACAGGTTCGGGCTCCAATAGTCCCAAGGAGTGCCCAACTCCTAGGTCCAATGTTGCTGCTAGTATCCTAGGACCGGCTCCGGACTCACGATGTCAATCTTTGTATTTCGACAGTGAGAATGGCGATAGCGACGGCAGTGCGAGGTCATCTTCTCTCGCCAACCGACCGCCCCGTACTGAGTCCCCTGTTTCTGAATTCGGCGATCTTCGGAGAGCCGCAAGCTCACGGCAACGGCAACGGCAACGACGAAGCTTGATTTTGACAGGGACAATATCGCCGAAGCGACAAAGTTCTCCCTCAAGAATGGCACAACCATCTTCTCCCCTGCACATACAAAAGCCGCGAGCTCTACCAATTTCGCACGAGGGCGTGAGATCACCAATTGGTTCGCCACTGTTGCCTAGTCAAAGCGACTTCGGTTCCCCAGCCTTGGTCCCTCATCACCATCGGAGACAGTCTTCAGCCGCCGGATCTGACGCCTTGAAACCCCCACCTTCCCCCAGACTCAGTTCCGTTAGTGCTCCACAGGCCCGTGCTGTTCAGCCATCAATCAAGGATTTCGAAATCATCAAGCCAATCAGTAAAGGCGCCTTTGGGAGTGTTTACTTGGTCAAGAAAAAGTCTACCGGAGATTACTACGCCATCAAAGTGCTCAAGAAGGCCGACATGGTGGCCAAGAACCAAGTTACCAATGTGAAGGCTGAAAGGGCCATCATGATGTGGCAAGGCGAGAGCGACTTCGTAGCCAAGTTGTACTGGACATTTTCAAGCAAGGACTATCTCTACCTGGTCATGGAGTACCTGAACGGCGGAGACTGTGCATCCCTGATTAAAATCCTCGGTGGACTTTCGGAGGATTGGGCTAAGAAGTACCTTGGAGAAGTCATCCTTGGCGTTGAGCACCTACACAGCCGGGGGATTGTACACCGAGACTTGAAGCCCGATAACCTGCTAATCGATCAAAAAGGCCACCTGAAGTTGACCGATTTTGGTCTTTCGAGAATGGGTGTAATTGGGCGTCAAAAGCGCGTACAAAACAGCTCAGCTATGGAATCCGCTCCCGATTTACTGAAACACGGTCCATTCGGACGCTCTACCTCCATTACCTCTTCTCGCTCAGCCTCCTTCGACTTTCAGGGGCATCATTCGCCCGGCTCCACTCCACAGATGACGCCTGACTTAGCTGGTTCTATTTCCTATTTCAACCTAACTCGAAATGAGCAGTTGCCTCGGGAGCAGTCGCGTAGGGCTTCAGGTCATCGCAGCGATAGTGGTGGGAGCGACAGTCTTACTGCGATGTTCGGAAGTCTCTCTGTTAACGACTCTCCGCACGTTTTGAACCAGCGAAGATCGCCAATCGAAGAGATGAATGAGTCCGAAGGCAATGCTTCGCCGGATATCATTTCGCTCCATCCAACATACAGTCATCAATCGAATTCCGATATACAGCACAAGAATACTCCTCCACAGACTAGCATGATGCCTCCCCCAATGGCTCTCTTCGATCCGGATGACAGCAATCGAAGATTCGTCGGAACTCCTGACTACTTGGCCCCTGAGACTGTGAAAGGCCTCGGCCAAGACGAAACTAGCGATTGGTGGTCTGTTGGATGTATCTTGTTCGAGTTTCTGTTTGGATATCCCCCATTTCATGATGAAACTCCAGACCAAGTGTTCGAAAATATCCTCGCTAGAAGAATATCGTGGCCGGACGAGAACGAAGTTGAGGTATCACCCGAAGCTCGAGACCTCATAGAGAAGTTTCTATGTATGGATCCGAGTGAGCGAATTGGCGCCAACAAGGATGACAAATATGCTTCGGGCGCCGAAGAAATCCGGAATCACCCTTGGTTTGCGGATATGAATTGGCAGTCTCTGCTCGAAGATGAAGCTCAGTTTGTGCCAGCGCCTGAGAATCCTGAAGATACAGAGTATTTTGATTCCCGAGGAGCGACGCTGCAGGCTTTTGCGGAGGAAATGGAAGATCAGCTATCGCCTGCAGTGATGACTCCAGGTGCCGACTATCCAGAAAGGCCGCACGACGCCTTGTCCCGTGTGAGAACACAGGTGAATTCGCTCAAACGTAATTTGATGCCCCTGCATATCCCCCCTCATGTTCGAGATGCAAACCGCAGAAGACTTAGCGAACCTGTTGCTGCAGATGACTTTGGGAGTTTCTCCTTCAAGAATCTACCAGTTTTGGAGAAAGCCAACAAAGACGTCATTCAGAAGCTGAGGGCTGAAGCAATGGCGGCCCAGAGCAAGGTACCTGCACAGGCAGTATCGACACCATCAAGCGCAGCAAGCACCACCACGTCTCCCGCACCTATACTTGAAGGGAGTACGGTCATCCCGATGCCTGTCCAACGAACCATTTCGAATGCCAAAGCATCAGCTAGACCTCAATCCCCGTCAGGCTTCAGCCAAGCAAACTCTTCTCCCAGTCGAAGTTCGCAGCCATCGTCACCCTTACTAGTGTCGTTCCATGCTGGACAGAACACCGAGGCTCGCCGCAAGACTTCAAGCAATTCGTCCAGTCTGTCTCATCAGTCGAGTACGTCACTACCGCCTGGAAGCTTTTTTGAAATTCCAAGGATGCCGGCTAGCTTGCAGAAATCTACGATCACTGCAGCACCATCACCGCTCAAGACCAAAGGCGCTGCTGTGCCCGCCGCGCCAGTTGCCATGTCTCCTGGAAAGATGGTCACTCCCCGACAACGCAGCGGTTCATCCACTCGCGCCAGGTCACAGACTGTTGGGTCCCAAGATGGTGGTAGTCCAGCAGCGGCCGACTTGTTTCACCATAAAAAGCGACGAAGTCAAGTCTTCGACATGTCTCCTTCTTCCTCCGATAACGAAGGTGACAAGGCTAACGCTCTTCTGAGAGTCCAGCGACGTCGTCAAAGCTCTCGCCGTTTATCTCAAATCAACCTGGCAGACGGTCCTGCTTTCCGCCCATTGGACGTACTCATTTGTGAAGATCATCCTGTGTCCCGGATGGTGATGGAGAAGCTGATGGAGAAGTTGCGGTGCAGAACGATCACAGTTTCCAACGGCGTTGAAGCTATGCGGTATGCAATGAGCGATATTAAGTTCGATCTCATCATGATGGAGTTCAAGCTTCCTCAAATCAACGGTGCCGATGTTGCTCGGATGATTCGGGATACCACGAAGCACGCCAATGCACAGACGCCAATAGTTGCGATTACCGGATACCTCAAAGAACTCCAGGCGCCTCATTATTTTGACGCATTGATCGAAAAGCCGCCCACAACGTCAAAACTTACGGAGGTCATGTGCCAGCTATGCCAGTGGAAAGCTCCCCCGCAAAATCAGTGTTCAATGCCGCCTCCAGCTTACCCGTTGCCCTCTGGCCTTCGTCAGGAGAGTGTTAAGCTTGAGGATAGTCCCACTTCAGGCTCCTCTGGATATGCTAATCCGATGGGTAGCAGCTTCAGAGGCTCCAGCCGGGAAGACTCGATTAGTTCAAGTCTGTTTGGGGATTCTGAGTCTGCTGTAACGGATGACATACCTGTTGTCATTGGTCGTCAGGCTACGAACGAATGGCAGGAAGCTGGCCTCGGGATAACGAATGAGGATGCTGTAATGGTGGACCGCATGGTACTCAACAAATCCGCCCCTGCACAGCTGCTCCATCGGCAATCAGCACCAACACCGATGGTTGTCCGGCGACGTTCCTCAGAGCAGATCAAAGCAAAACGAGAATCTCTGGAAAAGCATCGACATGAATGCGCTGAATCTGGCGATGACGAGGACGAAGAACTCGGAGACGTCCATGTGAGAGAAAAGAGCCCCAAACATGCAGGCAAGCCACACCGAGGCTCGAAATTAGGCACGGAGATGATGCGCACGAACAGTCACGGAAGCATTGTATCTAACTCATCGCAAACTTCGGGTGGGGATCCCATTATGGAAATTGTGCCTCCCGAGACTGTTGGCGAGGAGCAGCCGCCTGCTTCTGAGATCACGGGAGCCTCTTTAACTCCACCGGAGATATTCCAAACACCATCAGGAAAGGAATTAACGACTGTGGACCTGCTTGAGACACCAAAAGCTCCCATCCAGTCGAGTCGATCTAGTCCAGACTCCTTGGGTGAGCCCACGCCCCGAGCTCCTTCATCATCAACGAATTCTCCTGGCGACTACCTGAGCGTCTCGAAATCTCATCGCTGAGGCTCGATGAATATGCAGAACTCGACACGAGACCAGTACGCTCCGGATAGCGCAGGACCTTTCTCCCGGATCATTCTCCAGAACCATTGGATCAAAATATCTCTATTTGCGTTTCTCGTCTTTGGGTTCTCACAGCGCGGCGTTCCTGCTGGTGTTGTGAAAGTACATAGTTTAGGGAAGTGGAAATTTGAAGACAGACCGCGGCGGCGAGTTTGAAAAGTCCCCTCTTTCTTCTTTCCCGAATCACATGCTTGTATTCCTCTTGTCTTTTTTCGTGGTCCTTTATGTGTGGATGACGGCGTTCAGGGCGGCGTGGATTGGGGGGAGGAGGTCTGGCATTTCAAATCTGGCAAAAGCGGCTCCAGGATCTTCACTGGAAGATGGCCAAAAGAGATTGCGGGATGGGATGTAAGAAGAGAGTAGCGATAAGCAAAGTCACAAATTTTTGAAGCCCGAGTTTCAGATGCAGATGGGTGCTATGTGATCATCGGACCATGTCCGATATCATAAATGTTTTGCTTGTTACCTTACCATTGATATCACTGAATGGCAGAGTGCAGACCAAGGGTACCGGTGTGCCAGGAATTTCTCCATGAGCGAGCTGCAGTCTACATAGCTGTCTGATATCCAAACCTCGGCCCGGCATACGGTGTTTAACTTCAACATCACCCGAAATCACCACCTTGCATCGTGGCATGAGAAACAAATCAGATCATTCGTTCCCGACGTCTTGTCTGGAGATAAGCGCTGATTGGACCGGCATGCTCCTCCGGTGCTCTCAGCAGGCGACCGTGTACAAAAAGACGCCTATTCCCGTCAAGCCTCATGTCCTCGAGAGGTGTGCATTTTCGCTTTCCTTCCTCTCAAGCATGCCGATCGATCCATTCCATCTACGAACTGACTGGTCAAGACGAAAAGACCTGCCCGCAGCAATCGATACGTATCGCGAGTTTTATCTACTCCTTGGGCAAAGCACCCACGCCTCCTCGTGCCCTCGCTGCACGGAATCACAACGACTACTGACTGCTTGCATCTATCGCAACCAGAACCACGACACGCGGGTTGCAACCGGGACGCCGTCGCCAACACGCGCAGCGTCCCATCAGCATCAAGCCAACGACCAGCTACCAGAATAAACAAGCGTTGGAAGCCCCGCCAACCAACTACAGTTCGAAAAATTCACGGGATATCACATATTTCAGAGGTACTCGGGTCGGCACCGCCTGTCCGCCCAATACAGAAACAAAACAGAAAAACACAATTTGCCCCGTCCAAAAGGTGCAAATCACAACGCCCTTCCGCCGGCCATGCAGTTCGTTGGAAATGGAAGAAATAGCCCCGACACTCTCTCTAATCGAAGGCGCCACGCTAATTCCCCCTTTCCGGAATGTCCAAAGAATCGACAACCCAAAATGTCTGTCTTGAAAGCCGCTTTGACGCCATGCTATGAACAGAAAGATGCTTTTCTCCTATATGCTGATGGTGGGGCGATTCGTGTACTTCGCAAAAACAGAATTCCGATCGATATACAACGAAGAATCTTGCGTGTACATAGCAGCTCGAGGACCATATGCTTCGTGCATATGGTCAGTGGTCGAAATTCCTACGCCAAATCATCGAGAAGACGACTGTCGGGCACTATCTCTATCGACCATTTCGCCAGCTTTTATCAGGGCACTGAGAGGGTCCATCCCAGTTGTTTCGATGGAGGGAAGAGGGGATTGCCACGCATCGCGTGATTGATTGGGTGGGAGACCAGATGCTTGAGCATGAGGCGGGTATTGGCGGATGGGTGGGTTAGAAGATGACGAACTTGCGCTCATCGATCCTGTGCAATATTAGCGGACTGATCGGTCATAGGTGATAATTTTGGGGCCATGAAATCAAAAGCGAGCCCTGCAGGAATGAGTGACGAGAAGGATGGAAATTTGGAATACGTACCAGTTGGCGGTTGATACGACTGATTGAGTGAAGACTGTGGCGATGGGAGCGGAGGCAGCTTTTTCTCATACGAACCCTGGGAAGCGTATGGAACTGGGCGTTCGTGAGGCGGCTCAAGTGGTGTTCGAGGAGTCATATAGAAAGAGCTTGTGCTAGCCGACGACCCAGTCGATTTGCCAGAGGTGGATTCCGAGGTCAACAAGGGCGGCGGGAAAAACGACTGGTGAGAGCGTTGTGGGTTTTGCGACAGATTTTGCTGCGGTAGATACGGCGGATAGTTGACAGGATCGGTTGACATGGGACTCGCCCGATCACCAAGCTGCACAATGCTCGGTAGCTGCGGAGGTAGGTGCTGGTAAGACGTCCTCTCCATATCTCGTCGATCTTGGTCACGAGTGGCCTCTCGCCAGGGCATGGGGTGTTGGCTCGGCGGGAATTTTGCCTCTCGATAACTACCATAATTGGCTGGCGGAGCGGGATCTTGCGGTCTCACTGACAGATTTCCTGTAGTGGCAGGCGAAAGGTTCTGCACGCCTACCGTTGAAACAGGGGGCGAATTCCCAGGCCATGAACCCATCGTCGACCCGATGCTTTCTACTCGAACGCGACTTGATGGAGTTTCTGCTCCCTGAGTGCTGGCGCCACTGCTACCGGTACTGGTGGTACTGATTTGATTCTCCAGCTTCGGCCGTTTCGGTTCCACTAGAATGGTCAGCGATTCCAACGAAGCCATTCTAGACCCCTATTAAGTCCCACGCAAATTTCATTCTTACCTTGCTGCTGTTTGGCCTGTTTCTCTTTAAATTCGGCCAGATAAGCACAGTATTGCTTATAATTCTCTGTTTTCTTATACTCTGCAAGCTCCGCGTTGTATCTTTCTTTGGCGCTGAATGCCTGCGATTCGAACGGCTCCTTGTCTTCTGGGGCCAAATTCTGCCAGTTCTCTCCTACCAGCTTCGCTATCTCCGTGAATGAGAGATGTCTTCCTTTCAAGTCCTCGCGCATTTCTAGCCCGTTCGTCAGCCTTGGAAAGCAATGACCATCAAGATGGAACGCAGGAAGAACTTACTATTGGAGAAAATGACATACGCCGATGGTGGTCGCTCGGGCGCATTCTCGTCAGCCTACGCTAACATGTTAGCTGTTTATCGCGGTATAGAGTCAGGAGAAGCTGTGCGGCGCATACCTTGGGATGTCGCCGATATTTTCGCTTGCCTCCATGAGTACCAACCACAGACTCCTTGCTGTCGTTCTTTTGTGCGGCAGATCTTCGTTCCTCCGATTGTCTTTCGTCGCTGGGGGTATTGCGGGAGGGCGACGCAAGTGCGACGTCGGACGAAAGGCCTCGATAGTTGGCAATCCTCCGCTGGAGTTTCTGTTCACAGTCAAAATCTGGTAATAACCAGGAGCGAAAAGAACGTCATTTTCACATACACGTCGATGGCCGAGCTTTACGCCTAAAGCATCACTATTTTGCACATGTCAGCGTTGAATTAGAGTGGAAGGCGCGCGCAACGCACAAATCAGACTCGGTAATGTCGAGTATGGTTTCCCATGTGTCGAAGCCTTGCTCCACGAAGATATCGTGGTACTGAGAGATGCCCAGCTCCGCGAATATCTCGCCCAGGTCAGTCATACAGTAGGTTTATGTCTGGAGCAGTGTCCAGAAACGGGAGCGGTTGCGCTGTTCGACACGCGGTCTCTGTCTCCGGCAGTGTTATGCCTATAGGCCCTATACGGGTCAGGTCTTTCTAGAAAGAGCTCGGAAACAACCATGAACTGTTTCGATCTATTTTACGGGCGCCGCTCCGGGCGCCGTGAAGTATCGGTTTTGTCGACCGGTTGCCCTGGCATCAGCGTCTCCAGGCTGATCTCTCAGACCAAAATGCCGCTCTCGGGTCGGTCGAGTAATGGATTGCAAGGTTGTGAGCACTCATAGCATGGCGCTGACCTTTCGGCGGGGTTCGCGCTCCGGATGCAGACGACGAGGTGGCAGATGAATCAATCGATGTCGAACGGGAAGAACGTCTGCGCAATGAGTAGCTCTCACTGGTGGTAAATAGTCGGTGAGAAAGACAGGAGCTAGGAAGACGGGTAGGCAATAGACGGTCGATCTCAATACTTTAGAACGACAGGCGAAGTCTGTTCCGACAGAGCAGTGTGGGGTCGGCGTTGAGAATTGGGAGTCGACTTCTCGCTCGTAGATGCCGGCTTGACGTGGTTGTGGTACTGGGAGTCTAAGTTGGGGACAATGGAAAACAGAGCTTGTCTGGGCAATTGCGGCGGCCACCGGGCGATACCAGGTGGAGCGCAATGATAAAATAGCTGGTCGTAGCCAATGGGCGGACAGCGGCAGCAGGATCGATCTCGATGATATATCGGGGCGTGCTGCTTCGGATCGAGGATGCGCGGTGTGTTGCTCGAGCCTCGACGGTTTTCTAGCCAACACTTCGTCGAGGGATACTGGATAGAATGGCTCGCAGATTAACTGTAGAGCAGCAGCAGCGGGCTACGGGGTAGTAAGTTGACGTTGTTGCAGGGCGGAGTGTGGAAGATCTGCTCTATTCTGCTTGCTGCGGTCTAGCCGGGAGCTTGGAGAATGAGAGTCCGAGGGGCAGCGAAGAGAGAAGAAGAACAGAAATGCCGGCGGCTTAGTTGAGAAGATATTTTAGGCGTCCTCGTTGCTTGTGCCTGTGGGGGAGATTCTTCTTGTGCGCAGAAACGGCGCGGGCCAACAGAGAGGCAGCGTGAGGGAGTGGATTTGGGAGCGAGAGAGCGACCGTTCGAGGGTTCGAGGGTTGTCGAGCTGGCGAAAAAGCACAGAGGCTGCTGCACTCTGCGAGATGACATGATGCGCGCGACTCGCCAAAGACGCTTGAAGTGCTTCTAGAATGCCCTCGGAAGGCTGCTCCAAAATGCCCGCCGCGACCAGAGTGCCCCGTGTTGAAATGCGGTGGAAGGATTATCGAGCTACTAAGTATATAAAGTCAAGACCCCGGCTGGGCGGAGGCAAGCTCCGAGGCCGCGATGCCTGTCTTGAATGGGCTTTTGCATCGGCGATGAGGCGCACAAACAATCTCGTCGCCCACAATTCTGATAATCCTCGACTGGAGCGTCCAACATTTGAAGCACCTCGCGGATGACGCGAGCCCGCGCCTGGGCGCAGCGGGGCGCCGATGCAGAACAAGAAGCTCGATCTGCCACACGCCCGCCGGGTCCCAGCATGACGGAGCCACGGCGCTGCTTGTAGCGCCGCTGCGAAGCTCTTCTTCCATATTTTCTTCCATGGAAAACGTCCCGCTCTCCGTATTATACGCTTCAGTCACGGCACGGCCCACTGGGGACGAGTACATGCAGCTGGCCGCCGAAGTGCAGGTGTTGTAGCAGAGTATCGCCTTCTAGCAAAGTCGATGCCCGATCCGAAGCGCAATCTGTAAATCGAAGAATGGCAAGTCCCTGGACCCTCCCCAGGCCGCACTACTTGACTTTGCCTGACTCGCCAAACAGCAGTGGTCCATGTCGCGTGTGGAAGGCAAAAGCAGGCCACAATTGACTTCCCAAGTGCCGCAGATGTCTTTCCTGCCAGATTCTCGTAGATGCCAAAGCTGCATGGGCAGAGCAGCTACACGTGTGTGCCGTCGAACTTTGTCGTAGGATGGAAGGCAGAGAGAATGCTTGGTCCTGACGAGCTTCTCGGAAGAAGAAAGTCAAAGGCGAGGCAGGTCGCCTGCACCTTGGCGTCCAGAGTGCCCCAGAGCGCCAGCACTCAAGATTTATTAATATGATAGCGCTTTCCCGTCTTTAGTCGATCAATGATATATCTAGGCGGGTTGTCGGTACTCAGCTTCCAGTTTGATAGCAGGAAAGAGCTTCGATATCGAGCGCAGAACAATTCGAATGCTATTGAAAGTCGAGCAATCTTAAGTGCCTAACAAGAGATATCTGGTGTCCGCGAATGCCATCCTGACGGTGGACAGGATTCCGAAATGCCCATGCTGCCGTCGTACCATTGATCGACAATTGAAGGTGCCATGACACGCGCGCCTTGTCGGCATCCCATCTGCGCCCACGGACATGTGCCTTCTGAAGCATCGTTCATGCTCCCCCTCGTCCTCGTCATACGCCAGCAGCGACCTCCACCATCCGAGCAGCCCTAACTCTATCTCTCACGCCTCCCGAGCACGCCAATTGGCCGAGTCCCGACTTTCGTAATGGCATCGGCAAACGAAGAGTCCCATGGTGCGGATGGGCAATGCAGCGGAGCTCCCACAGATTCCGATCTGGCCCAGGCAAGTCGACCTCTTCCGTGCATGGCATTCCACGAGGAGGCCATTCTGATGGCTGTTGCGTGCCCCTGCATGCTGTCCGCTGCCTCTTGCCAAGCACATTCGTCGCTAACTCGTTCTTGATGAACCCTTTCAGGCTTTCAAAGATATTGCAAAGTACGCACTTTCTTTCCTGTCGCTCTCCACCATCTATCTACTCTCAAGCAAGCGCCTTAGACTTTCTCGGGATCCATGAAACCAAAGGGAAGCCATGTTTCAGCCTTGCCCGGCCTTCCAAGTTCATGAAAGTCTTCGACGTCGACGTCCGTGCAAGGCTGCCTAATTTTCTCTTCCCACCAACAACGTCCTGGCTTTCTTTTCCCTTCCATTTCCCTTTTGCTCTTTCATTGCCAACTCCGAACCCCCGGCACCATCTAGCCTGCTCGCAGAAAATAACGGAAATTCGATAGGGGCGAGAAGACGGCACAGGCGCTTGAGGCCAGTCTCACGAGTCTGGAACAGAAGCTCGACGACTTGCTTGCCAGCTTCGAGGCCAAGGACCGTGGAGATGCGTCGACCGAGTCGGCTCCTGACTCTGGTAGTGCTTCAGACAAAGCTGGAAAAGGCCAGTAGCGTGGCATCAAGACATGAGCGTTGAAAAAACTGCATTACTGTTCTGCCTTGTGTCGATTTACTCCGGGTACTACGCCTCGCGCTTATTGGAAATAGTCCCAATATTCACTTACACTACAATCACCGGACAGCAAATTGTACTTTCTCCTGGCAAGATCTTCACTTCAACTTGAGATACCCGTGTTTTATTCTATATACTAAATTCACTATTCCTATATATACATGATCGGAATCCAAGCGGCATATACAGTGCCCTTCAAAAGCTGCTCTCCAACCTCTCCCTTCATGCCAGCTCAGAGTCTCTCATCCCAGATTACGCAAACGACCTGCCCCTCGATATCAATCTCAGCCACAAAGTCTCCCAGCTTTCCCGTCTCAACATCGCGCTTCTTCAGCACAACCCTGGCATCGTTCTGCAAGCCCACTGCCAACAAGTCTCCCTCCCTGTTCACACTGAGCTGTCTCGGGAAGGCGCCTCCCGCAGGCGCTATTTCCAGGAACTCCAGCAATCCCGTAGCATGGTCGATCTTGAAGGTGCTCAGCGTATCCGACACGATCTCCGTCGAGTTCGCGGGATCGAAGTTTGGGATCGAGAACGAAGAAGTGTTGCGCACAGATGCAATCAAGTAGTTGTTGTCGGGCGAAATCAGCAATTCCGCGGATCCGGCGCTGGATGGGAGGGTGAGGTTGCCGTAGGGTTGGGTGGCGAGAATCTGCGAGAAAGTGAGAGTCTTGTTGGCGTTGTAGGTCACCTCGTATCCCAGAAGCGTGTTCACCAGTTCTGTGAGGATGTATAAGTAGGTCGTGTTGGTGGCTGGGTTTTTGTAGAAGGTGCCGTGGCGGGGTCCGCTGCCGGGGGTCATGTTCAGAGAGGGGTTGGCGGTGAGCAGGGAGGTTGCTGGGTCGAAGCTGAAGACGCGCACTTGGTCGGCGCCGAGATCAGGTACGAAGACGTAGGCGCCGGTTGGGTCGATGAAGGCTTCGTGGGGGTGAGGTGCGTCTTGGCGGGAGGCATTGGGGCCTGGGGCGGGCATAGTGTGGTTGAATGTTTCAAGTCCGTTGAGGCGCGAGGGGGAGGTTATGTTGAAGGTACTGAGGGCGCTGCTTGAGCTGTGTACGGAGTGAAGCGTTAGTTGTTGAGGTCTTATCATAGAGCAACCGGCATGGGGTTTGGTGATTTGTATCACTCTGATAGTTTGACAGGACGATTTTCGACCAACTTGGCTTACTGCCACTGTCTCAGAGTCTTATGTCGTATCGAGAAGAGTGATGCGGAAACAAAGGCCTTGATATTGATATATATGAAAGTAAACAGAGATGGAGCAACACGACTTACTATTGGGCGACAGCCAAAGCCTTGCCATCGTTGATAACAACAGAGCTCACGCCTCCAGGAAGTGTAGTGACCTGGTCCAAGAGCACAAGAGATCCATTCGCCGTGGTTTGGAAAGTTGCCACAACAGCATCTGGTGTTTCAAGCCCCTCATCCGCGCAGTACAGAATTCCTGTCTTCTCATCGAGTGTCAACCACGAGGGGCTCGTCCCGCAGCCGGATGCATTTGCCACGGGAGTAAGCGTGTAGTCTCCGCAATCGTTTTGCTCAAGGGAAAGGGTAGTGATGATTCCCGAGTAGGAGGCGACGTAAAGGAAAGTGGCGGAACAACGAACGGCTGCGGTGAGCAGCAACCAAGAAGTATACGAACGCATAGCGGCTATCTTGACGCCTGTGAGCGAATGGAAAAGTATGAAGAACAGAAGAATTGGAGAAAGGGCAGGATACAAGTTGTCCACAGAGAGTGGACGGCGAGGAGGAATAATAAATGCAGAGGCGGGGACCACCGCAATGCAGTGCTCCAACTACTGGGCACCAAGGCCGGGATAATCAAAGGTCTGCTCAACATGACAACGCTTGGAAAGTGGCCGAGCATCACTCTGCAGCCAGTGAACAGAGCAAGCAGGCGCGCGGGATAATATCTCCTGAAGATGAAGGCGACTTGGCCGGCTCCTTTTCTGACGCCCAGGGTGAGAAATACCCGCCGCCAAGCGCTTGGTTACATTGGCAGGCATTTTGAGAAGAGAGAGCGACGAAGCTGCCATACTTACGAGATAGGAGGGGCCCGGGAAGAGGACACATGACCCTCCTCTTCCCTGCGAATAGCCTCCCTTGGATAGGGTACCATACATCATACTGATGTGTGCTTGCGTCAACTTGCTTCGTGCTTGTTTAGAGCAGAGTAAGGGCTGGGGAAATGAGGGGAAGCTGCCGAGCTTCGGCCCGTGTTGGCTGCCATCGACTCTAACTGCAACCGGATCTTGAGCCCAAACAAATTGTCGAGATGTCGATAATACAGCCTGTTTTAAACAGCCGTCGTTGTAGCTGCAGCCTTCCATTATCAACTGGGTGCCGTTATATTAGCAGAGAAGTTCTCGCACATACAAATGCCCTGATCAATGACAAGCCCTGGCTCATTAGCTGGTATATTAATAAGATACTATGGTTATTCACTGTATCTCTGAGTAGTACGCTTCACTCTCGCTGTTCCTACTCCTGTGTAACAAGTTGAAAATCTGCAGCATGATACATCTAGTAGTATCTACGAAACAAGCAGACCTCCTTGTTGTCCACGGAAGAGCCAAAGCTTTCTTCAGTCTCAAATCCCAGCGGCCGTGTGCCGAGACAACCCAGGAACTTCCCAAGTTTTCCATTCATCGAACAAAGCATTGTCTCAACACCAAAACAAACACAGATCCAAAACACCTGATCAACACCTTCAACAGCTGCTATGCCCTTCTTCCCTTTCCAACTCATCATTTCTTTGAACTTCAGCCATATATCCCCCCAATCCCTTCCACAATGCTAACACTCATCCGATTCCCTCCCAACCCCCATCACAAACCAAAATACACAAAAAGCATCTACATTATCTAACAACCACCCCACTCCCCCATCCACATCCACCAGCCCACCTCCCACTTCCCGAGTCCCGACAACAACAAATGTGCATCCGCAAACACATCATCTTCACCCAATGCGGCCACAGCAGCTGGGGCCCCCGAGTCCGCGCCTGTCCAAACCAGATGCTTTATGAGGACTGCCTAGCTCGCAACGAGTGCCAGATCATGACCCGCCATGCGATGCAGACCGTCAGGATTCATCGACCGTGTCCTATGTGCAAGCACAAGAGACAGAGGCTCAGCTCGACTATGGACAGGGTGAGGGAGAGGATGAAGGGATTACAGGACACCATTGGAAGGATGCGCGTCGAGAAGATGCACTGATGGTGCTGGGTATGGAATGAGGAACGGCTCGCATGTGCAAAGCACGGAACCAGGCTGGTTTGAGGATACCAGCGACTGTGGGAGTTGAACGGAGAACGAGATCACTTGCGAATTAAGGTGGGAGGAAAGATGTCCCTGTACCAGGTTGTGCCAAACCATCATGGTCATCACAAGCTACTAATTTTGAAAATCGTTCGGAATGTCCCAAATAAAAAAGGGGTGGAACAATCCAAATGATTGTGAGCGTACAGTCTCTTTTCTCAAGTCACCGTAGATGAAAACACTGCATCATCTTGCCCTAGGTAGACAACGACCAGGAAGAGTTGCTCAAGTCAATTCATAGGGCTAACCAGTACCAAGGAAAGATACCACAACGAACTTAAAACTTGGCGGGACTTCAGCTTTCCACCACCCACGCCCGAGCACCGTCAAGCCACCTCTCAAAGGTGCCTGGCCCTTCTTCCGATATCCGTGAAATATCAGCGTAACGCGCGGGGGCAATCGTTGCTCGTGGCAGTGTGTACCGGATGTTCAATAAAGCTGCTCGTTAAGAGTTCTTTCACTTCGACTCCTTCTGGACAATCTTGCAAATGAGATCAGAGCCGTCGACGGAGTCGCCTTCCCTGACTTGCAGGCCGCTGACAACACCCGAGTGAGGCGCGGAAATGACCATTTCCTGCAGGTGAATTAGCATTATTGTCAAAACCGGCATAGCAGACATGAGCGACTTACCATCTTCATAGCACTGAGCACAGCAATCGGATCACCCTTCTTCACTTCTCCTCCATCATGTACTCTGACCTCGACAACAACACCACTCATTGGCGCTCCAACCTGGCTGGAGTCGCCGACATCGACCTTAGCCCTGGCTGTGTTGTCGACTGCTGCCCTGTGGTCATCCACGGTGACTTGTCTCACTTCTCCGTTCATCTCATAGAACACCTCTCTTTGTCCGGTCGTATCGCTCAAGGGTCCCACGGCCAGAAGCTTCAGAATGAGAACTTTACCCTTCTCAAGCTCCACGTGGAATTCCTCGCCAATCTCCGGCTTGGTCAAGAAGTATTTGGTGGGGAGAACGGACAAGTCGCCGTACTTCTGTACGAACTTCTTGTATTCCTCGAACACCTTGGGGTACATAGCGTACGAGGCGACATCGCATTCGGTCACGCTGCCCCATTTGCTGTAGATATCCTTCTTGATTTGAGCCAGGTCGAGTGGCTCGAGGTACAAACCAGGTCGCTTGTCCATCTTGCGACGATCACGGAGAGCTTTGCTGCGCAGGGGCTCAGGGAAACCGCCGTAAGGCTGACCCATCAGACCCTCCAAGAACTCAAGCACGGAACCGGGGAAGTCGAGCTCTCCGGCCTTCTTCTGTACATCTTCAAAGCTCAACTTGTTTGAGACCATGAATTGAGCAAGATCACCGACAACCTTGGAAGTTGGTGTGACCTTGACGATGTCGCCAAGAAGGTCATTGGCCTGCTCGTATGCCTTCTTGGTCTCGGCCCACTGTGCACCAAGGCCAAGTTGTGAGGCTTGGAACATCATATTGGTGAGTTGGCCACCTGGAATCTCATGCTCATAGACCTCAGGGTCGGGACCTGTAAGACCAGACTCAAAGGGGGAGTATAGAAGACGCAGCTGTGCCCAGTAGGTATCAATGGCGCGGACGTGGTGCACGTTGAGGCCGGGGTCGAGATCGGTACCCTCCAGAGATGCAAGAACGGCGCCGACGCTGGGCTGCGATGTCATACCAGACATACTATCGGTGGCGGTGTCGACAACATCAGCACCGGCGTTGGCGCATGCAACCATGGATGCTACGCCGGTACCTGCGGAGTCGTGCGTGTGTACGTGAATAGGGAGGTCGGGATACTTCTTCCTGATAGCTCCAACAAGCAGGGTGGCAGCCCTCGGTTTCATGACGCCGGCCATATCCTTGATACCAAGAATGTGGATCTTCAAGTCAACCAGCTTCTCCACGAGACTCAGGTAGTACTCCAAGTTATACTTCTTATTGGGGTTCAGCATGTCTCCACTATAGCATATGGTGCCTTCGACAACACCGCCAGCCTTCTGGACAGCCTTGATGCCAACTTCAAGTTGGTCGACATCATTCAATGCGTCAAAGATGCGGAAGATATCAACACCATGCTTCTTGGCCTGCTCACAGAAGTGGTAGATGGCGTTGTCGGGCAGGGAAGAGTAGGCAACTCCGTTCGCACCACGCAGGAGCATTTGAAAGGGAATGTTGGGCACGAGCTTCCTCATTTTCCGCAGTCTGTCCCAAGGATCCTCGTAAAGGAAGCGCATAGCCACGTCGAACGTAGCACCGCCCCAACACTCCAAACTGTAGAGGTTGCTGTATGCATGGCTAGTGCGCGTTGCAATGTTCAGAAGGTCCACGGTTCGGACACGAGTAGCGAGCAACGACTGATGGGCATCACGCCAGGTCGTGTCCATAAGAAGACACCCTTTGTTCTGGCGAACCGCCTTGGCAAATGCCTCTGGGCCCTTCTCGACGATGATGTTTCTCCAGCCTTTCTGGCAAGGCTCTGAAGCATCAATGTGATTGCCCGCATCATCGTAGAGCTCCGGCATAATGATTTCACCCTTAAGCTTGGGCTCGCCAATCTGTCCCTTGATGCTGCTCCCATTGACAGCGAGATCTCCCAAGTAAGCAAGCAGTTTCTGGGCGCGGTTCTGACTGCCAACAAGGGCGAAAAGCTCAGGCGTGTCATCAATGAAGGTTGTCCAGCAAGTTCCTTCGATGAACGTCGGGTGAGTGATAAGAGAGCTAAGGAAGGGGATGTTGGTCTTTACTCCGCGGATACGGAATTCGACCAGCGCACGAAGCATCTTCCGGCGTGCGATCTCGTACGTCGAGCCAAGGCAAGTGCATTTTACCAGCATTGAATCGTAGTGACTGATGACAAATAAACAAATTAGCAAAAGTGATTCAAGTGTTTAGAAATAGCCCACGTGATTAGAGCATCCAAGCGGGCTTAGGAATACCCCAAGGACTTGAGGATATTCCAAGTGATCAGGAATTCCCGATTTGATGTGTACTTTAGTCTTACCCATGCAGCAAAGATTGGGGAAGTAAAAAGTGCCACCTACGGGGTAATGATAGCGCCTGCAAAGCCGTTTCCGCCATCAAGGCGAACGCCATTACCACCGGACGATCGATAGACCTCGATCTTGCCAGTGTCTGGCTGAAATTGCCTGGCAGGGTCTTCGGTCGTGATACGGCACTGGATAGCAAATCCTCTGGTGGAGATGCGATCTTGGGTGAGGCCAAGCTGAGCCAGAGTAGCGCCTGCTGCGATCTGGATCTGGGCAGCAACAATGTCGATTCCAGTGATTTCTTCGGTTATGGTATGCTCGACTTGGATACGAGGGTTGATTTCGATAAAGTAGTAACGGTTTTGCTGATCGACCAAGAATTCGGCAGTACCAGCATTGCGGTAACCAGCTGTCTTGGCCAGCCTGACAGCGTCGTTGAGAATGGAATCGCGGACATCTGTTGGAAGATCTTTTGCCGGTGCAAGTTCCACAACCTTCTGATGTCTTCGCTGCACTGAGCAGTCACGCTCGTACAGGTGAACAACGTTACCCTGGTTGTCACCCAGTAGCTGGACTTCAATGTGCTTGGGCTTGTCTAGGAAACGCTCAACGAACACGGTGCCGTTACCAAAGGCCGACTTGGCTTCAGAAGCGGCACGTTCGAAGGAGTCTTTCAGATCCTCTTGTTTGCGGACTACGCGCATTCCACGTCCACCACCGCCGAAGGCCGCCTTGATAATAATGGGGAAGCCGTATTCATCGGTGAACTTCTTGACATCCTCAAATTTCTCCACGGCACCTTCGGTTCCGGGCACAGTGGGCACCTTGGCCTTGGCCGCCAGTTTACGGGCAGATACCTTGTCTCCAAGGGAGTCGATGACCTCGGGGGAAGGGCCGACAAACTGAAAAAAGTCTCGTCAGTAATGGTTCTCGCCAGTGATGGTTTTCGCCAAACATGTGAAGTTGCTGACTTACAATGATCCCGGCCTTCTCTACCTTCCTTGCGAACTCGGCGTTCTCGGAGAGGAAGCCATAGCCAGGGTGAATCATGTTGACGCCATGCTGCAGAGCAATCTTGATGATTTCGTCGCCGGCGAGGTAAGCAGCGATCGGCGTATACTGTCCTCGCTTTCCGATAACATAAGCCTCGTCGGCCTTTTGTCTGTGCATGCTGAGACGGTCCTCGTAGCTGAAGACGGCCACAGTCTGAAGGGACAACTCGTGGGCGGTACGGAAGATCCGGATTGGGATCTCTCCACGGTTGGCGACGAGAATCTTCTTCAACTGCATAATGCTCGAATTGGCCCGGATGCGATGGACGGTCTGCGGTTTGTGTGTGGAGTCGTCGTCGTGCTCGAAGGTCTCATGGTAGGCTCCATGGTCGCCATGGGGCTTATCGTCGGCCATGGTGTCGATTGTGTCTCTAAGAATTGGGGTGGATTGAGTTTAGCAGAGGTGATGAAGGTGATGAAGGTGAATAGGTGAATAGGTGAAGCAGAGGTGGTGAAGGTGGATGAGTGAAGCAGAGCTGAGTTGTTCGACGGAGCTTAAGAAAGAAAGGCCGAAGAGGGTCGCTCAAAGATATGTGACTGACTAAGGTAGCCGTGAATGCTTTTTTCGGCCGACTACTGTGCTGCTTCGCGCCCAAAGTATATTCCCGATTACTTGGAATAATCCAAGATATAATCCTATTTACTTACAATACCTCCAATTACTTCGAACATTCCCAAACACTTGATATCTCCCAATTACTCTTAATATTCCGAATTATTTGGGATACCGGATAGGGAACGAAGAACCGACCTGGTGCAACAAATATTCGGACGAAGCTGGGAGCTATGTCCACGCCGAGCCATTGCGTCGTGCCAAGGTCTGGGGTCACAGCTCAGATAGTATGGTTGCACATGCACATTGAAGTCACAAAACCATCCCTCCGCCAAGCATCACACCCCTCCAAGGCTCCAAGCACAAAGCCTTGCATTCGCCTCGGCAGGTAAGCTCAGAGATAGGTAGTCCAACCTCGAGCGCCCTCCAGTCGACGTTGGCCACAACCTGCAGGGACTCCCCGGACCAATGGAGGGCGAGAGGCGAGGACATTTTCACCTTTCGCGTCATCATCTTATCAAATAACATCGACTAAGTACTTGAGCGGTCCATAATAGACGTGCTCCCGCGCATACACAGCACGCTCCGAATTCGGGAAGGCTGGGCAAAAGCACGTTTTCGTCGGCAAGGACGGTTGGATGCTGCTCTCCCGGACTAAGGAGCTATGTCCCTCTAACACCAGGCTTGGTCCGCTTGGCATCTCGATGAAGCGATTCGCATATCCCTTGGCCCGGCGTCAGCAGCACATTATTTGCGACCCTCTTGCGCCGTAGATGCTGCAGTGCTTGCTTCCAAGATCTGGGCATGGTCGCTATCCGTATCACAGAAAGGGTCATAAGCTTGTCCCTACGCCAAGCATCCGAGAGTCTCGACACTATCGTGCCTCGACACGTAACGGCTACTGGTTGCTTATTGTCGGCGATCACACACATGGAAAAGTCTAGATACAGATAAGGCCTAGAAACAGTGGGCGATAGGTACATGTGATATCCGCAATTATTGGAATATCGGATATCACTTGGAATCTTCCCAATCATCCAGAAACTGTAGACCGTATGCAGACCTTTTCCGTCCCACTGTATAAACTACTACAATACTGGGAGGCTAAAGACCCGTGTAGTTGTACAAGATAGTAATCGTCTTCGCTAGCAGTAGCCTGTAAAAGCCTTCTCTGGCCTCCGCTAACTCAATATTTGCTCAATATTTGCTCACTAGGAGCACTCAAGGCGAGGTAGGACTACTAGAGTCACTTTCACCGCTCTCCCGTCATACAGTGAGTCGTACAGTGTAACTTCGGGGGAAGGGAATTGCTGGTCTTGAATGAAGGGCTCCAACTAAATTGAATTTCACGCATTTCACGAGACAGGTATATATTAATATATATCGGAGCACGTACAGGCACACACGTATATTGCCTGCATGACACAGACAATCAGGAAGTAACGAATACCATTCTAACTAATGTACAAGTCCTGGACCTTCATCCCTAGTGCCGTCTCAGAAAAAGGCCACCCATGGCGGGAAATGCAAGCAACTGTGGGAATATTGCTACACACCCCTAAACCGCGCGCATTTGAAACCACAGAGATTTTATTCCCATAGTTCCCCATTTGACAGACCCCCAGTATGTAACGCAGGCAAACTCCGTTGAACAGAAGACTTCTTTAATAACCGTAGCCGGGCTGAGGCGCATAACCATTGGTCTGAGGGAAGGGGAGCGGTGAACCGGTGTGGGCGGCAGATGCTGGACCCTGGGTAAGCATGAGACGCGAACCGCCGAGGATGGGAGTGTTGTTCTCCTCTTTCGCTTGGGACTTCTCGCGAGCCTTGCGCTCTTCGTTGTCCTTCTTCAGAGTCTCGATAGCCGAAGCTTGCTGTGCCATGTAATTGATCATGAACGGCATGGTGAAATCGTTCAAGCCATGACGCCACGAGACTTCCATGACCACGTCCAGGCGAATGAGGTCGTAGCAGGCATAGAGCATGCCGACGTAGCATTCGCGGCTTCCAATGTCGACGAACTAAATAAGAGGTCAGCATTATTTCCAGAAAATGAAAGAGAGCGATATGTGACTTACGTATCGAAGGAGCTCCTCAACGACTTCAGGCTTGCCAGACATGGCAGCAGTCTCGATGGCATCCTTGAACAACTTGTCCTGCTTCGACAGAGCGATCGACTTCTCCCATCTCTTGTTCTTGCGGTAGATGTTGGCAGCGATCTGGCGGAAAAAGACCAGTTCGTGGCTCTCAAGGCGTTGTGCAAGCTCGACAGGGTCGTAGTTATCATAGTTCTCGCAAGAGTCCCTCAAGGTCTTGTAATCTTCTTCCTCGATCAACAAGTCATTGATGGCGTTGTTGACAGACCGCTTGTTCTGAGTCTGAACGTTGAGAAGGAACGGCTTGATCAGGGGAATGTTGTCAGACTTCTCAAACATCTTGACGACACGGTTGACATCAATGCGAGGAGTCAAGGCTTGCAAGAGATCGGTCAAGAGAGAGGGCTGCTCTTGGAGGTATAAGTTGAGGGCGCGGTAGTAGATCTCGAGGTTGGCAACCTTCACGACGATGTCCTTGAAAGAGTGGTGCTCCCATGCATCGGCAGCACGCTCCATCATGGCGAGCGCAGCGTTGTCCCATTCGTCGTAGTGACAGTACAAGAACACCAGCTCAGGCCAAAGGGCAGCTTCCTCGCAAGACTTAAGCATCTTCGGGATGTTGAGCCTGCTCCAAAACAGCTTAACATGCTCCATCACGCGGTCAGGGTGGTACTTTGACAGTGCAACGCCCAAGGCGGTGAACATTCCCATATGAGCTCGCTCGAGTCCCAAGCCTTGCTCCAATAAGGAGATGAGCTCATCGAAGTAGCCGTTCCACTCGTACTGCTTGACAAGGCTTTGCAGCTCTTCAGCATCGACAATCAAGTTGAGACCACAAATCTGAGCCAGTCTGAACTCCTTCTTCTCGACACAGGCAGCGTGAACTTGCTTCCACACCTTGATGTTGTTGGCCTTCCTTGCACACTCAACAGCAGCTTGGTATTCCTCGAGGTGGACCAAGGTGGTCGCAAGCTTGGCCCAGTTGGAGATGCTGGTGAAAAAGATCTTGGCAGCCTGGTGGAAACCTTCAGCATAGGCCTTGTCTCCCGATTCCTCGATGTTAGCGACATTTGTGCCGCGTAGGAAGTCCTCCAATTCGCTCAATTGCTCGGTGCGAGCATAGCAGAAGGCCAGAGCAGTATCGATGACAGGTTCACGCAGCGTCTTGCGGGCCATCTTGAGGAACTTGATGAGATCCTCATCCTTGCCAGCGCTAGTCGCGATCTCGATGACTTCGCCGTAGTTGCTAGGATCCTGAGCACGAATGTAGGACTCGATAGCATCCGATACTCTCAGACCATCCAACTGAGCCTTGGCAACTCGGCTCCAGACCTCGGGAAGCTCAACCCGCTCGGCGTATTCTTGGGCACGATCGATACTGACAATGTGCTCGACAAGGACATTTGCTGCGTTTGCGTGGTCGTTGATCTTCTTGTACACCTCAAACGCTTCCTCGAAGAGTCCGACGCCAATACAAATGTCAGCAATGTCAGTAGCGTTGAAACCATCCAATTTGTGGATGTAGTCCATAACGCGACCCTTGTCAGCCTTCGTTGCAGTGAGAATGAGCAGATTCTGCAAGTTCTCATTGTCGCTGAAGGGAGACGGCTCAAGCACGATCTTCTCGAGTAATTCGATCAGCTCGCCAGGCATGTCAGCCTTCAGGAAAGAGGCGACAACAACCGAAACCTTGTCGGGCTCAGTTGACTCTGGCACAGCAGTCGAGATGATTTGGTCAACGACAGGTCGGCGATGAATGTTGTCGGGATTGAGAACAAATCCCCAAAGCTCCACATCAGCCCTTTCCAGGAGATACCGTGCTTGAGCCTTGAACATGGAGTTCTCGTTGGTAATGTTGACAAGCTCGAGATCATTCTGACCTTTGCGGTAGGCAATGAAGGCTAGGTTGGGGTCACGCTTCTCACAGTACTTTCCGACGGTGAGTGTGTCGTACATGTCGTTCTGAGCCAAGAATTTGCTTGGGTCATTGTTCGAATCGATGTAGATCTTGGCCAAAGCGTTGTACACAGCCTGTTGTTGATTGCCAGCGGCCAGAGTCGCCTCGAGGAAAGGCAGAAGCAGCTTCAGCCGGTTGCGAGACTCCACTTCCGACACCAAGTCGTCCATAGGAACAGAAGCTGGGTTGATCGTTTGCAGGAGATTCTTGATGATAGACTCATCGCAATCAACATCCAAGAGAGCACCAACAACTGCTGGTGTTCTCGATGGGTTGATTCTCTGGACGTAAACCTCGATTGACTTGAACTGCTGGTTTTGGTACAGGAAAAGAACAAGTTCGTGGACGAAGTTGTGGCGGTCGCACACAATGATCAGCGGCAGCTGTTCTGTGAGCTTGGCCTCCTTCAAGAAGTTCTTGACACGTTCTCCGTTGTAGCAAGTGCTGTCCCGACAGATACGTTCCACCTCGCTGAACTGACCCACCATCGTTGCAGCCTCAATGTATTTGAAGTGTACATCTGGGTCTTCGCTGACGTTGACGATGGTGCCAAGGTAATGGTACAGACCCTCGGCAGTCTTGTACTTCTCCAAAAGCTCAATAAGGCGGTGTGGTCCCAAGCCCTCCGAGTATTTGGTGGCGACTGCAACAACAGCTGCAAGATTCTGCCTAATGTTGTATTTCAACATGGCATCCAAGGCATCCAGAGTCTGCTCCAGACCCAGGGTACCGAAGTATTGGACGAGCCACTCTTGCTTGTAGTCAGGCGCAACAGTAATGCCGACAAGAATGCGTTTGCGCGATTCTTGATCCTCGTACAATTCGAGCGCTCTGGTGAACAGTCTGCTCTCCTCGCACAACTTGGCAATTCTGGGCTTGTCATAGTGGGTGAATTGCCCGCTGGTAATGATAGCATCGGCAACTTGAGGAGCATTCTGCATGTTCATCTCAAGCAGCCGAGTCTGCAGATGACCCTGTTCGGGCATGTCGCCCTTCAACGCCTCGAGAAGGAAAGAGGTCGCCTGTTGAATCATACCTTGCGATAAGAAGATGTCAACTACGCGATCGGGATCAATTGGCGAGCCACCATCGTTCTGGACAAGCGACGTAGCAAATTCAAGGGCCTTGTCAGGGTTCGTGCGGGCGCCATGCTGGAGGAGTGCAAGGTAGTCTGGTTGGAAGCCGTTCTCGTTCGAGTATGGCAAGATCTTCTCGAACTGACCGGTCTCAACGTATGCAGCGACGACTCTCCTCGATGCCTTAGCCCTCTCATAGATGACCAGAGCTAGGTTCAGATCATGTGGTCGGACTAGGTCACCGAGTTCTTCGGAGCATTCCAACTTGTTCTCGCCCATCCACTTCTCAAGCAGATGCTTTCGTTGCTGAGCAAGGACAGGTTTGACAAGCTCAAGGGTCTCGGTGTGGTTCAGGGCACCTTTGTCGAGGAGCATACCGAAGTATTGCAAGATGACAGAGAGCTGTCCCGGAATGGGTGGGAGGGCCTTGAAACGCTCAATGGTGTGAGGTGTGCGGAGGAAGCCGCGGGGCGAGTTGGCAGCAATCTTTGCCGCTTCGGCATAATTGCCAGCAGCCAAGAGCTGATCAAACTGCTGGGAATACAGGTTGTCGGCGCCGGCTAGGCCTGCTCTGGACGCAAGTTTGACGGCCATTGCTGAGTTGCCCGGGTTCTGGAGAAGGTACGGTATCGCATTCTCCTCATCCAAGGTAACTGTAAGTACTTGGCCTTTGCGGTTGATACAGATGATGCCGGCCGATGCAGAGTCGGATGTAGTAATGAAGATGGTCTCGCTCGAGATGCGGTTCATGAAGATGGACGTTCCGGTCTCAAGATCGTACAGGTGAATGAAGCCGTATTTGGTGGTCAAGTAGATGACGCCATACTTCTGGGAAATCTGCATCGCGACTGGGAAGTCGTTGACAGCCTCAGCAGGGAAGTAAACATCCACTGCCTTCTTGGTGAACACGGGATTCGAATCTTGATGGTCGATCTCCACGATGTGTAGCTTGGCGCCCGTAGCTGTCCTCACGGCGAAGGAGAACACTCTGGTATCCACTGGCGCACCCTCAAGACGTAACTTTCCAAAGGCAGCAGCGTGTCCTTCAATGGCTTGGCTGATGCCACGATCTCGGGAGTAGAGCTGCATCTGACCAACCACACGTCCTTGCTGTTGCGCGATACCGACAATGACCATCCACTTTCCATCGTCGTTCACGCGGTAGTTGATGATTTGTGCACCCTTGAAGCGGTCAGTAGTATACCTAGATCAAGGACAAATGGTAGTACCTGGAGATTTGCGTTCCGCTCGAAGATCTTCACTGGTGCCGGTTGGTTCGGGTCGAAGACGTCCCAGTGATACACCGAGGTTTCAGTCACCATACCCAAGCTCGTTTCGCTAATCCACTTCCAGAACACTACATCCTCATTCATCAAGGTCGACTTCATCTTCTGTTTGTTGCCCAAGTCGAAGATCTGGAGTGTACGTCGCTGCGCCTTCAATGCAATGACCTCTCTGGTCCAGTGCATGATGGCACTGTCAGCCTTGATGGGCTTGCGCATGATCTGACCGCCATTCTTGAGGTAGACGATCACCACCTCGGGTTGGGAAGCTTCAGTCTTCTGCTCGCGCACGCAGATGAACGAGTCGGATTCGAGTGTCTACGGTAGACATCAGCGAGAGTTGGGGATTGGAGCAGATGATGCGCCAGAGAGGGAACTTACACATGAGTTGAATCCAATGTTTGTAGGCTGCAGAAGAAAGTTAAAAACAGCTGCGGGCAGCGGCGAGCCACGTATTGCGTGGATCGAGGAGCGGGAAGGTCAGCACAACATACCTCAACACCGCATCTTTCTTGCAACTAGAAACTGTCAGCATTGTCGCAGCGGCCGGTGGCGCAGGGCAGAGAATCACAACTCACATTCAACACCTCACTGAACTTAATGGGCAGAGCCGGCGCCATCTTTGCGGAGCTTGGGCGCGGGACCCCAAGTTTGCGATCAAGAGTGGCAGATGTAGAGGCAATTCGGAGAAACGGTGTCGCATGTAGAGGGCTCTGACACAACAACGAGCCTCTGGGTTGGGTTGGAGGAGGAGAGATTTATGGAGAACGAGGGAGAGTGGTTGCCCGGTTGTTGTTTGCGATTCAATGAAAGTCGCAAGGTCAACGTTGGAGGTAGGACAGGAGAGCTCCAGCCTGGCTCTGGAAAGCGCCGGTGCCTGAGGCGGAAGTGCACAGACCAGCGCAGAGAAAGGTGACGCACGTCCCCACAACACCATGCCGTTGGTGCAGTTTTATTTTTGTGATCGGAATCACCAGAGTTCATATGGCTGGATGGAAACCGAACCCTATTATATTCACCAATAGGTACCACAAGCTTCAAATAGAAGTCAGCTTCTGTATTATCACTTTGAACATTCCCAACAATATTGAAAATTCCGAAACATTTGGTATATTTCTGATTACTTGGATTACTACGATTCACCTGGAATACCCTGAGTTACTTGGGAGTTGGGATATTCTGAATTGTTTAGAATATCCCCAGTTACTTTGGATATTCTGAGTTTACATCAAATATTCTTTTAGCTCACCTTTAACAAAATCACTGTTATTCTCTACTTCGTGTTAATCGTAGCAGCACATAACAGCCTTTGGGACCCGGGCGATCTAAAGATTGTTGTGCAACAATACTGGGGCCGATCATCGGCTTCAGTTATGACTCTATCTCCAATCCACCACTTTGACACTGGTCCTTCCATCACCCTCTGACCAAATGGCTGCAAAGAAAAGCTCCTTCAGGCTAGAAACCTGCGCGCGCCCTAACATCTTAGCATTGGAGCCATACCGTTGCGCCCGGGACGACTACAAAGACGACGGCACCAACATCCTCCTCGATGCCAACGAGAACGCATACGGTCCCTCACTATCACTACATTCGTCATCACAGCTCTCAAACTCTTCAGCTCCGCCAATCGACTTCCTAGGCCTGCACCGCTATCCCGACCCTCACCAGCACTCTCTCAAGCAGCTCCTCTGCAACCTACGCAACACCCACGCCCACACTTCCAAAACCCTCACTCCCGACAATTTATTTGTCGGTGTCGGCAGCGATGAAGCAATCGATGCTCTCTTACGCGCCTTCTGCGTCCCCGGCCGCCATAAAATTCTCGTCTGCCCACCCACCTACGGCATGTACGCCGTCTCGGCCCAAGTCAACGACATCGGTCTTGTCAAAGTCCCCCTAACACCCGCCCCAGCCTTTACGCTCGACAACGATGCCATCGCCGACGCCCTCTCTTCCGACCCCGCCATCAAAATAGTATACGTATGCTCGCCAGGCAACCCGACCGGCTCGCTGATCGACAAATCCGATCTACAAATGCTTCTTGAGCATCCCACGTGGAATGGCATCGTGGTGTTGGACGAAGCATACATAGACTTTGCGCCAGAAAATGCGAGTCTGGCAGAATGGGTGACGGAGTGGCCGAACCTCGTGGTCATGCAGACGCTTTCCAAAGCCTTTGGTCTAGCGGGCATTCGACTCGGCGCCGCATTCACATCCCCCCCAATCGCCACCCTCCTCAACTCCCTAAAAGCGCCTTACAACATCTCCAGCCCCACCAGCGTCATTGCGCACCAGGCGCTAAGCAGCTCAGGCTTAGCCGTGATGCGAACAAACAGGCAGAAAATTATCCAGCAGCGAGACAGGCTTCTGAAAGAGCTTGCGGCTGTCAAAGGGGTTGGCAGATTCAGGGGTGGCACGAGCAGCAATTTCCTGCTGGTGGAGATGTTAGATGAGGCGGGAAATCCGGACAACAAGACGGCTTTGGCCGTGTATGAGAAGCTGGCTGAGAATAGGGGCGTGGTGGTGCGGTTCAGAGGCAAGGAGCACGGCTGCCTAGGCTGCTTGAGGATCACAGTTGGCACGGAAGATGAGGTAACTAGGTTCTTGGAAGCTGTAGGAAAGGTGTTGCAGGAGGTTCACGGACAGTCCAAAGGTCCTCAGACAGATGGCGATGCAGAAGAGAAAAAAGAGCAGAGGGCGAGCGAAGTAGTGACATGATCAAACATGGTCCTAAGAGTTTAAAAATAGGTGAAATCAAAATGAAAAAGCCCAAGTAACCAGGATGAATCCAAATGATTTAGACAAACTCAAGGGATACAGAGAACTCCCAGTGATTTACAGAGCTCCAAGTAGTCTAGAGAATTTTCCAAGTCTTTTCCAGAAAGCTCCAAGCAGTCCACAGAACTTCAAGTGACGCGGGAAAATGCAAGTAATTTAGAAAAAGTCAAGTACCTATTGAAGTATCAAGTGACCTCGGAGAAATCCGAGCATTGAAGTTATAAGAATCCAATCTACGGTACTCAAGAAGTAGAATATCCAATTGACCTAAGAGAAATCAAAGTAATGCAGACGAAGAATTGTGATAAACCATAGTGATTAGTGGGAGGCAACATCAAGAACTTGGAGCTGCGTCCCGCCCAGGAATTTACGATCACATATATAATCTACAGCCCTGATGCTGTGGAAATCTGCCACATGTGACATGTCTAGGTATAGAATTTGACTTTGACAGCGGTGGGCGGCACTTGAGCTTTTGTAAATGCACACTATGATATTTGGTAGATATAATGCGATTCAGCGCTCAATGCGTTCATTACCTACTAGTGAACTAGTCTCATGAGATGTCCGGTGACTGACGACTTCACAGGCCAATTTGATTCGCGACAACGTCAACGAGATATGGTTGCCATATTGGACAAGACATGCACGAGAATAAGCTCTTCAAAGGCTGCGTGAGGTGTGTTCATCCCCTATCTTGGTATAATTACTTATTGGTATCATAAAGAGCGGTTACCCTAAACCAACGCCATCGGCCCATCAGGGGATATACATTCAGCCCTCGTGCTCGACTCGAATTCATTTAACGACCGTGAAAGAAAAAAGATTCAGCCCCGTCACACCATCTCCTTCTTCCCCTACGAAAACCTCCTCGGGCTACCAGGTGGACTTTCTATCCGCCTCTCGCTCGTCACCGCCTGGCCCGTCATGCCCGTAAATCCTCCAAAGCTCTGCTGCTGCGGGCCCGGGCTCGCCATCGGGCTCGCATAAGCCCCTGGAATCGGCACGCTGGCATATTGCTGCTCGCCAGGGGCTGCTGGCACATGGTCCAGACGGTTCTCTGATCTGCTTTCGGACCTTGTGGGTTCGAAGCCGCTGTGGCTCATCTTAGGGGTTGCGGCATGTACTTTGATAGGGGGCGGTTGGAGAGCAAAAGGCTTTGTGGCAAGCTGGGTGTTCGACTTGGCTTCGACGAAGCGGGTGCCGGGCTCTGCTGGGACTTGGCCTTCTTCGGCGATGGACATGGATTGGTAGACGTTGGGAGGGAAGCGAGGGGAAAGAGCGCGCTGTGAGAAGGCAGGGGACTTGGGCCCGAACTGTGAAAAGGAAGGTGATTTGGGGCCGAAGCCGGGTGTGTTGGGCGCGGACTGAGAACGCAGCTGGGCGAGGTAGAGGTCGGAGCGGGCACGATCGCGGATTTCCATTGTTTTGCGGAGACGGCGCTTGGAGTAGTAGCGGTAAAACATAATGCTGTAGATGCTGATGGTGATGAGCTCGACCACGACTTCGATGATACAGCACACTAGGGACCAATTCTAAGATGATGTCAGTAAAACTCGAATTATCACGGGAAAGCTTTCCTTACCTGGAGTCTGCAGACCAAGGCATAGTCAACGTCGTCTGAGAAAACTTGCCGCCGTTTATTGTCCACGCAGGACCAGCCCCAGATATCTTGGTTGCCGCTGCTATTCCTCGACCCTTGGAGAATGCCGCAAGCTATTCCCCACATAATGGTGTTAAAAACGAAGAATCCGATAGCAAATAGAGTGTAGTATACACCAACTTTCTCGGCCCTTCTGTGACCGCTCCTCATACCGCCCTTCCAATAGGCGTAGAAGACGGCAAGCGATAAAGCGAGGGAAATACAGGCACACACGAGCACAACAATGCTTGGCCACGTCTTGGTTGTAGTCGCCCAGGCTGGAAGATTGTTTCTTGCTGGCAGAGTCTTTGTGGCGTTGAAGATGGTGAACGTAGCCGAGAGCATGGACAAGACGATCAGACTGCAGGAGAAGTTGACGCCCCGAAGAATGAACTTGGCTATCCGTACTCGTTTCTTGACTTTCAGGTCCTTGGCCTGCTCCTTTTCGGTCACTGCTTCTGTCTTCTCTAGTACTTGCTCTTCTCGGAAAGTCGGGCTGAGTGGGTTGTCTATCCTCCGACAAGGAGTGCCAGGAACCCTCATGGCACTTCTTAACGGCGAGGCAGGAGTGGCAGGAACCTCGACGGGAACACCTTGAGAGTATCGAGAAGGATCATTTTGGGAGATGTAACCAAAGCCAATATCGGAGGGCTGTGACTGAGGAAGATGGTATTGGGTTTTGGCTGTGATAGGATCGGCAAACGGCGACCGGCCTTCGTCTGATGGCTCGATGGGAGAGACCACTGCGGTAGCCTCGGCGAAGCGTGGTGTTCTAGGGGCTTTCAAAGAGGAGTCGGACGACGAAGAAGAATCGTTACGCTCTCGTGTCAGCGGTGCTGGCCGCCTCTTTCCATCTGAAGAGCCAAGCAATGTCAGCGCCGGCATGGAGAGCAAAGTTGGGACATGGTTCCCGTATGATCTTTCATACCTTGAAGAGTAGCCATTTTTAAAAAGGAAAAGGAACAAGTTGGCGACAAAGATGCCGATCGAAGTGAAAGTATAACAAGCTCTTATGACACAGTTGCTTGCGAGTAATTGTCGTCCGACGAAGCAGTGGGAGAAGTGTAATGGAGACCAGCTATCGAAAGAAGAGAAGAGAGTACTGCATGTAGAGGGACGGAGAGGGTTTTGTGTATGGCAGCGCAGTGCAAGGCGGACGGTTTATTTTAAGAAACTTGGACTTGTCAGTGAAGTAGGAGAGGGAAGATGGAAAGACAGACGCCGAGACGGGCGATATTGGAGCACAATGCAGGTTCCAGGACGGCTTTTCCAGGAGCTGATAGGTCGAAGGGATGGACCCCAGGTGACTCGATCTGGCTTCTGGTAGACGCCCGGAAGGCTTTGGTCATGCAAGAATAGACAGCGGCTTGAGAGGCAGCGGCAAAAGAGATGGCAATGCCCAATGGCGAGTCGGGAAGCCACACACACTCAAGCTCCCCACAGAGAGATATCGTCTTACTCGGGTATAAGGAAACAACGAGATACTGACAAGAGTTCATGAAGGAGATTCCGTTCATTGAGCTCGACGACGACTCCGTCTTCTTACTCTTCTGAACAGCGGACAGCACTCTACCTGGGAACAGCAGCTCTTGCACTCTGCCGGCGGGGACAGAGGCCTGCACCTCTTCCAATAGCGATGAGCAGCTTCGCGCCGACGTTCTCTGGCTCGTTGCATTGCAGCAGGATGGACAGCGAGGTGCGGCAGCGATTGGTCGGGTGTTCTGCACGAGAAGCAGCACGGCGGCAGGGATTTATGTTCAATCAAGATGGCTGGCGCCAGTGGAGGTGGGGGAGAGGCGCCAAGACAGCAGCTCGGACTCCCGTTGAACCCCTGCACGGCCATCTGAAGTCTTCGTGATTGAAGTCGGCGGCAAGAGAGACGGGGTGCACTTCATCAATCCTCAGCTAAGACATCCTCACGCCCTTCTATTGATACTGCGCCCTATTCCGCAGTCTGGCTTAGAAGCATGCGCGTCCTGTTGCTACACCGAGTGCTTTGCAGGCCTTTGATGCATGTAACCATATGGTTCAACTGCCAGCCGAGTCCGCAAGGCTTGGGTAATGGATGGACACAGTTGCCTCGAAATATAGTGAGCTGTTCATTGGGTGATAACAATGCACATGTGGTTCACTGGAAATAGACCAAGTGGTCATGTACTGGGTAGAATAAGCCTAAGTCTTCTTGAAGCAGATAGGGCCGATGAACCGCAATTCATGATCTTGGCTCTTGATCTGTCAACGGCTTCATGGGTACTACTGCTACTTCATGACTGTTTGAAAATCATCTCAGTTTTCTCGAAGACCAACTAGCATACATGCTGCAATGGATAGTCTATTCTATGTGTCAACAGGCACTTTCTGTCCAGTAGGTAGTTGGGATTATACTTGGTCAGAAATATCATCATGAGGCGACACTCGCACAGCACGACAGGTTGACGCTTGACCTCGACTGGAGCCCCGCGCCAGCCTTCCCCGCCAGGCTGAGCCAAGCCGCATCGGGCCTAGCTCTTCGGCGCACATCTACAAAACCAAAATTCTTCACCGAGCGCTTCCCTTTCTTCTCCACCAAAATACAACGCAAAAAAATACAAACTTTTCCAATAAAAGCAGTCCCTGTGAGCGCCCGCTGCCCTCGTGGCAGGTCTGTGGCTCCATGACCCTTAGGGATCCGTCAGCGAAAAGAAGAGCAGAACTTGGGGCCGGTCTTGGGTGCGGCGTCGTTGGCTGAAAATGCAATGGACGGGGTCGCAATGATTGGCTGTACATATCGAGGTGAAGATGCGCTGGCTGTGTGTGGGCAGGACGCATGAAAAGGCATCGAGGTCGCGCTGTTCGAGGCGCTGGCTGGCCGAAAGCTTGCAAGTGACTGGTGTAGCATCCCGAATATCCAGTCGTCTTTACAGTTACATGTATCTAGCCGTGAGGCCCTGGCCATTTCTAACAGAGTATGATAGTTTCCAGAGTCTTCAGGCATTTTTCAATTCTTGCGAGTTCAACATAATCACTCCCAACGTTTCTAACTACTCCACTATGCTTATATCCTCTCAAGACTGGTGGTACAAAGGAGCGCGACCTACCTACCTTGTCAACGGTACTGGGATTCAATATGAGGGGCTATGCTTGTACCAATGGCCCAACACGTCGAAAGTGGTTTATCGGCCCCGTTCATCGAAAGCGGTTCTGCTAGTTAGTAGTCGCGTCCAATGATGAGGTCGTCCGGAAGGTACTCAGGTACTATCCTCGAGAAGGCTTGCTCTCCAGAATCGTTTTGGTGCCTTCTTGAGACACCCAGCAGGCGGGCCTCTGAGGGACCAAGCCTCACGTCCGTCAGACCAACAACTTCGGACCATGATCCCTCGACTTGACGTCAGCCAGCCGCAACATGACATGCGCCGGGCAACGTCTCTGCGCAAACTCAAATTGAAACGATCCTACATGTACTATGTCCTGGGGACAGACCAGGCGTGTAACCAAGCGATCCCTGCCGGCGCTGAAACGATGACGAGCAGGTAGATTCATTGACTTTTTGCAGTGGCCTAGCGACGGCAATTCGCCGATGACACGGTGGTGCTCTGAGCGGCCGGCATATCATCGCCTGACGTTCACCACGGCCATGCAACTGCCCTCGAAGGATGGGGCGGTGGGAATTGAAAGCGAGATAGGAACGCTTCCTGTTCACGACGTCGACGTTGGGGCGCGGACTTGGACATGTAGGACAATCGAAGCTATTGGCGACGAAACGCGGCTCTTTCAAATGCTCAGCAAAGGTCGAGAAGGTAGCAGTTGTCGAGAATGGTCATCTGCACATTTGATGGAGGTATTCGTCGGCGGGGAAGGATGGCTGGAGAGTTTTTTCGAAACAAGGTCGATGTCATTTCGGGCCTGTTGACGTGACCCAAGCTGGGCACCGGCGTGCGGGTTCGTTGTCAAGCACGCGGCTCAAGGTTGTGCTTTAAAGAGATTCCAGCATCGGGCCGCCAAGAAGGCCCTCGTGGTCGTCATTGGCAGGCGGTGCCCCTCTAATTATGAGCGTCGATGGATGATTTGAAATGTTTGATATGGGTGGAGGCGCGCAACGCGTCGGAGCTGGAGAAAGCATCGCAATCCCAGTCTCTTGGTGATGAGAGCCATGATGACCCCGACATTCCACCAGCGAGGCCAGATGCGGCCGCAAATAGTAGCGGTCCGCGTGTATCGATTTGCGGGCGACAGCTCCACAGCCTCGACTATCGCCATTTCGCCATTTTAAAAATCGAAATGAGATGCGCAGGCCTGCCGCACTATCAAAGGATCTGCTCTGGGCCTCGCAGTCGCTGTCTCACTGCAGCTAGAGTACTGCCTCCAGGGCCGCAGGCTGCAAGCCGCAGCGCCACCAGTTCTTCGTCGCAATCTCGAGAGATATTCCAAATTACCACACTTGGAAACTTGCGCCGTTCATCATTGCTGTTCGGTCCTGTGTGCTTCGCCCCCGGCCGTTCCTTGCTGCAAACGACATGGCCTCATGCAGGTACCGCCTGTACTTTGCAGATCGCTGAGCAGAGCGCGACTAAGGCGGCGTTGATGGAGGCCGACTCAAGCGAAGGCTAGGTCAGCCTTTCTGAGTCCGGCGCTCTGTTTCGGGCGCCCCGCGACAGTTCTGGGGGACATATTCTGAGATAATTATACAGAAAATGCTGGCGCCAATTATTTCCGAATTAATCCCATCTGCAATAATCAGCGATGGCTCATCATGGGGGGAGCGCAGCGTGGCCTAACGGCAGCGCCGTGAGCTGCCGCAAGGAGCGATATCACCCCTGCTATCGAAGCAAGGACTCATCTCCCATCCTGGTCTGCTAAAGTAGACCCGTCCACCAGACCCCGGCTGGACGGCGGCCTTCTCCTAATGTGTTTACTCGCTACTAACGCCGTCTAATTGGTTATCGTTAGGAGTGCTCTTCTGCCGTGCCTGTGTGCGTGTGCGTGTGTGCCGGCATCCTACATATACCACTGCTCCTCGTCCCGGAAGCATCTCTCTCTCTCCTCTTTCTTCCCCATCAGTCGATCAGTGCCACTCGTTTCAAAACAAACTCAAGCTTCACCACACTCGCTAATTCTTTAATCTTCCTAAATCCCTTCAAACCTCTCTCTCCCAACCAACCAACCAAACACCCCACCACCGCCAACATGCAGTTCAACGTTGTTGCCCTTGCCCTCGCCGCCATGGCCTCCGTCGCTGCCGCTCAGTCGTGAGTATAGCCCCGCGCACGAACGTGAGCCTGCCCGAAGCTAACAAGCATCCTAGGACCGTCACCGTCTACGCTTGCGAGACCTCCATCTCCTCCTCCGCTGCTGCCACCTCTGGTGTCGCCAGCCCAACTGTCGTCGCCCCTGCCGGCACTGTTGGTTCCACCGGTGTCTCCTCCGCTGCTACCGCCACTGGAAGCCCCATCACCCCCGCTACTGGCGCTGCCTCCATGAACATGGTCGGTGGCTCTGCCTTGGGCATGATCGTTGCCGGTGGTGTTGCTCTCGTGAGTCTCCCCTCTTCCCCTAGACTACTCATTACCGTTTACTGACCGTCGCGCAGCTCATCTAAATGCCTCATGCCTGAGTGCGGGTGTCACTGGTGGCGCCATGGTCAAGCGAAACGGCGTTCTAATTCCTAATACGACTGGTGATGATCTTCGATTCGTGGTCGGTATATACCCGGGCCTGCATTTACGCGGCATGTTTGCAGGAAAGGACATGGAAAGGGGTTGGTGTGGACAGGTCGAACCCTTCTAGCCGCCAGCATCTGAATTGTACATAGAAGGTGATCCCTTCGGCCGAAGATTAATACAAGTTCGAAGCTCTACTCGACTTTTCGTTATTCTCCGCAGACGCCGTGAAGTGAACTGGTTGTTGCTCCAGACTCCCCCGGAGGAGTGTCTCGAACTATGTCTAACGTCTGCGTGTCTTTAGTAGACGGCAGCGGAGGTTTCACTTGGAAGCTTTCCCAGGACCCTGACCCAGAGCGCACGTGTCATCAACCAGAATAGGGTTCTTCATGGTCTATTTATACAACTTCGATCTTTTTCTCATCCTGATCGGTTCAACTCTTACATGGTATACTTCGTCGCAATACAGGGGTCTCGAATCTGTGCCACAAACTCTCAGAAGCTTCTTCTGTTTTCCAACTATGTCCTTACGACTTAATTTCTCGAGCAGTCGACATGGAATTTCGCATAACAGTGGCAGCTATGTCGCCTCGAAGTTCTGAGATCGCTCTAAGGTCTAAGCTGGTCCCACTTAGGAATATCCTCGATGGTTGCTTCAGTCTGGTTCGAAATAGTGGAAGTGGAAGAATAGTGAACATAATATATTTTTAAGAATTAGAACTATCCCCAGGGATTAGGAACATCTCTAGAACACACTAATATCGCTTGTACTCGAGCATATAATATAGAAACGTCGCGGTCGGCCTTTTATGGATAGCGAGCATATAGGAGAATATGAAGCGTCAAGCTCCCTGGACCCCGGTTGAGAACTCGAGACACGGACACTTTCGCGGACTCAACTTCCAAGCAGCGAGCGACCGGGCCGTTCAGGGGGCTTAGCAACTCTCCCATTTCCTTCACAAAAGTCTATCTCCCACTCGCTCGCCGACAACATACGCACCATGCACTCGCTCGCCCGCCCTTTCGTCTCCCGGCGCTTGCCCAGAGAGTGCGCCAGAGCTGCGCGCTGCTTCAACCGCCAAAAGCCCCGAGGCCAGACCCGTGTGCCTGCGCGCAGGGGATATGCGACCGGCGAGAGCGGCCCCAATCCAACACCTGGCCAGAGCCCGTTCAAAATCTGGCCCTTTCTGGCCCTGTTCGGTCTTGCTAGCGGCTCTTATGTGTTGATGGTCCAGAAGCAGCTGAAAGGTATGTTTTGCTGCACAAACTGCAGAGCCATTGTTCTTCTGAGCTTCGAAGCTCTCTTTGCCATTCGAGAGCCGCTTTAACGCCCTCGAGCTCTCCTACTCCAGACAAGCTCGACGGCTTGTGACAACCTTATGTACCTTCCACAACCCCTCTTCTCTCTTATTCCATCCCTCTCTGTCCAACAACTAGCAGAACCCACAGCCCCCTGAGAAGAAAAGAGCCAGAAACTCACAATATCTCTTCTGAAACAGAAAACATGCCTCCCCAAATCGAGTCCCCTCAGAACAGCGGCCTTCTCAACGCCCCCAAGAAAGACACCCCCACCTTCTCCCCCGACAAAGTCACCGTCCTCTTCGTGCTGGGCGGCCCCGGCGCCGGCAAGGGCACGCAATGCGCCAACCTCGTGCGCGACTACAACTTCACGCACCTCAGCGCCGGCGACCTGCTGCGCGCCGAGCAAGCGCGACCCGGCTCGCAGTTCGGCTCGCTGATCAGCGAATACATCAAAGACGGCAAGATCGTGCCCATGGAAGTCACGGTGCAGCTGCTCGAAAACGCCATGACCGACGTGGTGCAGCAGAGCGCGGACGGGACGGGCAAGTTTCTGATCGATGGCTTTCCGCGGAAGATGGATCAGGCGATCAAGTTTGAGGAGACGGTGTGTCCGGCGCGCTTGGTGCTTTTCTTTGACTGTCCCGAGGAGGAGATGGAGAAGAGGTTGTTGAAGAGGGGGGAGACGAGTGGACGGAGTGACGATAATGCGGAGAGCATTCGGAAGCGCTTTAGGACCTTTGTGGAGACTAGTATGCCCGTGGTGGATTATTTCGAGAAGCAGGGTAGGGTGGTGAAGGTTAGTGCTACGAAGACGCCCGCCGCTGTGTACGAGGATGTCAAGAAGGGGATTGCTGGCAAGGCAATATGAGCCAGGAGCGGACATTACAACAGCGCTGTTCCGGGCTTCTTTATGCATAGGTAGCCCTCCAACCTGTAATTGTTTCCAGGGAGTTGGGATGTGGAAAGAAAAGATATACATGTAGATACAGTACAGGACTTGTAATACTAGTAGGAAATCGCTAGATCCCATCTGGAGTTTTGAAGACGCATACAGACGAAGCCTATTCAAAAATTGCTCTGTTGCCGCTTTGATTCTAGTTTCTTTATAACCGTAGTGCCACATTTTTTTTATTAAAAAAAGGCTGGCCCTACTCTTTCGAGTGCTTGCCAGATTTTCTGCAAGAAAATCGTGGCACTACGGTTAACGCAATAAAATTGAAATAATTTGAAATATTCCAAGTGACTGGAAGTATTCCAATTGGCTGGAAGCATTCCGAGTGATTGGGAATGATCAAGGGGCTTAGGAACAGGCTCAGTCTGTATGCGATTTCGAAACTTCAGATGTGATTTAGCGACTCCCTCCTAGTATTGCCGTAAATTCACAGGCACACAATCATGACAGAGCCATGGGCATGCACGGAGTGTTTTTGGTGTGGATTTGTATCTTGCTTTATCTTGCAAGTCCAGGATAGGCGCCCGTCGCCACCCGGAAATACGTCTGAAGAAACCCTGTCTCGCAACCGTAATCGTGAGAGCGTTAGATGCCCGATGCTTTTAGCCAGGAGTCCTCTACCATGCAAAGTTCATGAAATCGCGCTCCTAGAGCCGCCCGTAAGAAACGCAGTGCCGAGCAAGTGACCAGTTGAACCAAACGCCTAGTCGGTTCCCATCTCCACCATACCGTCGCTTCTGCTGTTGTTACCCTTGCCATCTCTCCTTCCACCGCCCATGCCCGATAGGCCGGCCATCTTCCGCTCCACCTCGTGCATCTCACGCATCTTCTGCTCCTCGGCAGCCTGTCTTTGGGCCCTCACGGTAGACAAAACTTGTTTGATGTTGTCGATCCAGCCATCGACCCTGGTACCGACCTCACGCCACTGCTTTTGTCCAAAGACCCTGTAGGTGATGCCGTGGATCAGAAACTTCTGCTTCTGCTGCGACAACTTGCCCTCCACCAATCCGACACGGATGACATCGATAACCCACTTCTCAACATCCTCGAGTGGAATCTGCAGGGCCTTGGCGATGTGCTTGTATTCCAGTTCACGAGTGCTTGTGGAAGCGGCCAAGCTGGGAAGAGTGAGCAGACGCATCTTGCGGTGGAGCTTCTCGGCATCAAGTTCCTCCTTCTCGATGAAACCGTCATGCTCGTCAAGGAAATCTTTGTAGTCCTCCAGTTCCTTCTCGGCGAAGATGTCGAGGAGTTCAGAGTAGATAGGGTGGGAATCGCTGAGTGCTTGGACGGCAGGGATGGACTTGAGGTCATTGAAGTCATAACGGGTGTTGGAGAGGATGGAGGATTTGAGAGCACGCAGAGCGAGGCTTTGCGCTTCTGGGGAGCCGTATTCCGAAGCGTCGTTGGCATCGAAAGTACGAAGAGAGCGGAGCATATAATCGTATGCATCCCTGTCCCATAGTTAGCGTTAGATCAGGGTCGGCAAAAGCAAATTTGAAGCATGAAAACCTACGCCTCTTCGCCAGCGTCATCTGCAATCTCGGAGACCAGGTTAAACAGCTTGCGCTGCTCCTCTTCGTCCAAGTCCCATTGCTGAATCCAGGTATCCAGACTCGACAGCTGCGGCTTGACCGACTCGTACATGCCACTGTTCTTGGCCACGCGGAGAATCGACTGGAAGACATTGAATCGAACTTCGTTCTCGGGTTTCAGCATGTTGAAGAGAACAGATAACTCGAACAGCGCAAGTCCGGGGCCGTGGGCGGGCGACGAGGTAATTGGTCGTGACAGGTTCTCGCACACCTTCCGCAGAAACATGTTGACACTGGGGGACTGGTTGACGAGGTAGAGGAGGAGGTTGTAGGCGGCCGAGAACTCCTTCTCTGGAGCGGCATTGAGGGCGGAGGAGGCAGTCACAAGGACCTTGAGCGCGTCGTCCTTCTTCTGGGCCTCGATGAGTGGGGCAATCTCGGCGGCGACGGTGATCTTGTCATCGCCCTTGCGCACATTGTCGATGTAGCCGGCCAGCTCGTTGGCCAGCTCCTCGAAGGTGCCGTCGAGGAAAAAGAGCGGTTGGTTGTCCATGACTGCGCGGGGGTGGTCTCTCAACTTCGCGGCGGCTTCGGTCAAAAGAAGCTGGGTGGGCGAGTGGTCCGCGTTCCTCGCAGCTGGGTCGTCGAAGTGCGTGGAGGCGTCCGAGTGGATCAAGGTCGAGAGTTGAGTGCTCTCGTCTCCGGGCCTCGCGATCTTCATCGTAAAAGATGTTGCCCTCTGTGCGAGGCGCTGCCAAATCGGGTATCGCGTGCTCTGATTCTGCCACCGCATTCAGGATGGTGGGGCTCGGTGTTTTCGGCATGCGAGGCTCCGCTGATGTTGATATGAGCCCGAGCTCGCGCTGTGAACGAGCAAGATGCACACTGCACCAGCGTCGGCCGATCTCAACTTGCCAGAAGCAATCAAGTTTACTGTAATGCGAATATTCTCAATCACTGGCAATATTTGGAGTTATTGCGAATATTCTTAATTACTGGGCAATTTTGAATTGTTGAGAATATTATGAGTTTCTGGGAAGGGTTCCGAGTTCCCGGGGATATTCTGAGTTATTAGGAATATTCTAAGTTACTGGCAGTATCTGAGTTATCGGGAGTATTCTGAGTTCCTGGGAATATTCCGAGTTAGTAGGAATATTCTTAATTATTGTCATAAGCTCAATCATTAGAAAGCAAACGGCAGCGGTGGCGGTGCGCGCGGCTGCCGGCGGATTGTGGCGCCAGCTAGGTGTACCTCGTAACCTCACTCAAGGCCTCCACGCCGTCCAGCTTGCAGTTGCGCGCCATCCATCAACAGCTTCACCTCCCAGCACCCGAATTCAAAACAACCGCCAAAATGAACCATCTCCCCCAAGCCTGGGGCCGTGTGTGTATTCCCCATTGTCTCTTTTATACAAAAGAAACGCCGCTGACAGCTTCACAGCCCAGGGACGACATCTACGGTGCCTACGACGCTGCACACCTCAAATCCGGCGCAATTCAGCACACGCAGCAGCCGATCGTGACCGGAACCTCCGTCATTGCCCTCAAATTCAAAGAGGGCGTGGTCATTGCAGCCGATAATCTGGGTAAGTACTGCGCTTCTTTCTGCTGCCCTCGACCTTGTTTCAAGCTAACTTGTGCCTCGAACAGCTTCATACGGCTCCCTCGCCCGCTTCACCGATGTCAAGCGTCTGCGCACCTTCGCCGAGACCTCCGTGGTCGGTTTTGGCGGCGACGTCTCCGATATGCAGTACCTCGACCGTCTCCTCAACTCCCTCTCCATCGAAGAAGCCTACTCTTCCTCCGGCCACGTCCTCAACGCCTACAACCTTCACAAGTACCTCTCCAAAGTCCTCTACAAGCGCCGATCCGACTTTAATCCTCTGTGGAACACTCTCCTAGTCGCTGGTCTTGACGAGGAATCCAAGCCCTTCCTAGCCAGCGCAGACCTTCTCGGTACCACCTTCACCTCGCCGAGTTTGGCGACTGGCTTTGGTGCCCATTTGGCGCAGCCCATCCTCAGGACAGTAGCAGGCGACGAGGAGGCAGCGGCAAAGTTGAGCAAAGAGGAGGCAGTTGATGCGATCAAGAGGTGTATGAAGGTGCTTTTCTACAGGGACGCCAGGAGTCTGGACAAGTACAGCATTGCGGTCATCACGAAAGAGGGCGTTGAGCTGAAGCAGAACGAGAAGCTCGAAAACCAGAGCTGGGCGTTTGCTGACAGGATCAGGGGATATGGTACGCAGGTCAACTGAGATGCTGATGGCGCGGATGGGCATGGTTTGTAACATTAGGGCGAGAGGGCTCAGGAACGAAATACTCGGTAGCTATGGTCGCTACTAGAACATCAATCACGAATTTCATTCCAATCAGTACATAAAAGATCTCTTCCACTCCCTCCCCCTTCTCCATCTCACAACGATCTCCAGAAACTGCCAGGCCCTCACGATATTCGATTTCCACAACTCGACATCCCACTGCTATCACAAACAACAAAATGAAATTGTCGCGACGGGAAGGTATGGCCACCTGGCTGCTAGCCTTGCTGCTCATAATCGCGGGAACTGTATCGGCAGAGGGCAACATCAATGGCACCGAGAAGCGCAAACCTGACCGTGATGGCATTGACTGGGCAAGTGTATGTACCCTATTCCTGCCGGCTTGGTCGCCGACTTCATACAGTGGGACGACAAAAGTCTGCACCCCCTTCCTGGTTTTGAACTCGTAGCGGTAACCAGTTATTTATCCTTGATCTTTGAGAATACTCTTAATCATTGTGGATATTCATAATCACTGAACGACCACGATGACATGTTTCCCCAGCCCAGGGGGTATGACCTCATCGCATTTGATGCCAGAGGCGTCGGCTCAACTACGCCCAAGCTGTCATGTTCGACGTCGGCCGGGTGCACCTCCCAACTACTTTCCATTGATGCAGACCGGGACTCGTTACTCGACCATATGAACACGGCCCCCGTTGCTAAAGACATGATCACTATAGTGGGTGCTCTGGCAGCATGGCATGGAAAAGAAGCGGAAAGGTTATTGCAAGAGAGAAGGTGATCCAGCTATTCTCCTCGGTCTGTGGCCACGTCGAACGCAACCTGGGCTTCGGAAAATGAAGTCCTGGCCAGAGCCAAGTTCGACATGGACCACTTCACAGTGCCTGAGCTGGATTATTGGGGTTACTTTTACGGGAGTCTCCTCGGCCTCACTTTTGCCGAGATGTATCCGCATAGGGTTGGCCGGATGGTACTTGGGGCGTTGATCGATCTTGTGGAGTGGCTCTCTGGCTCCGGCAAGAGTCTTTTTGCCGGTATTGAAAAGGTTAGTTTGCACTGCACCCAGATCCCCTTGGTCGCCAGGCCCTGGCCGTTTCTGACGTAGTGTCCAGAGTCTTCAAGCAAGCCTTTCTTCGATTCTTGCGCAAGAGCTGGTCCCAAGAAATGTCGATTTGCGAAAAAAAGACAATAGCGGCGAAGATCTCGAGAAGCTCTTCTGGAGAATGGTCCACTCACTAGACTCGTCACCACAAGCTGCAACTCCCCAATGGCTCCGGAAAGCAGCAGAAAGTTACAGGGAAGGGCCTTCGGCAGGCAGCTCTTCGGGCCTTGATCACAGGATCGACGTTCCGCTCTGCAGAAGGCTTTTTCGACACCCTCGCAGCGCTCGAATACGGAGACGGATCAGGTCTGGCTGCGCTTTTGGATGCCAAAGACACTCGATCTGCGGCCGAGACGGTTACGGGAAATTCCATTGAATGCTCAGAGATCGGGTATTACTCGACTGATCCTGACGGAGCGAAACGTCAGGTCCAGAAACAACCTCTAGACCTACACTTGGAAAGCCCGCTCGAGGAGGGTGATTGGGCGAGCTGGGTGCCTATACCTTGCTCAACCTGGGGACCTCGGGCGAAGTGGGTTGTCCGTAACTGGGGCACGCGGATCTTGACTGATAACCCCATTTTAGCGATGGGAGCGTCTTTCGATTTATATGGCTCGATTGAAGAGCAAGTTATATCTGGAGCCCTTCAAATCCGCATTAAGAACATGGAAGCCCGGTTTTAATTAGGTATTTATATTAACTTATTATAGTTCAAAAGCGGTTTCAGCTTTGTTCGAGAAAGCAGGGTTTCTGCAGGCAAACACTATTAGCGTAAGTCCAGTCCACTGCCACTTCTTACTTCAACGTCGATCTAAGCAGAAATAGTGGGGTGTTTGTGCTTCGATGGGGGAGTGCGCTCGTGGATACATCCAAGATTATTTCTACAATGGCAAACTGCCATCGGTCGGCGCCGTGTGTGATGATATGGAGATCTTTGGGAATCATCTGCCTATGCCCCTCCACATGGACGCCACTACAAATTCCGACGAAAAGCAAACTTCGAACACCACTTTGGCCTTGTCGGAAGCTTGAGTGGGCAAGGAATTCGTACCGAGGAAACATGGTAGGGAGATACAAGACGGCGTAGCTCCGACCACAAAGCGAGGAGATGGCTGGTAGCTGGGGAGTGAGAGCCTGCATCAGATTGGAATCTTCTTTCTTCTGCATTGTCCGGCCAGTAGTAGTATGAGTAGGTAGTAGCTCAGGGGTTAGCTGCCTGAGGCACCCACTAGCCAGGGCGACGAGACCTAGCTGAATGTCCAGCTTTTGCACCCTCACCTTTTCTCCTCACTATGAATCTATTACACCACCATCCTACAAGCCAGCTCCCCATCAATTTACCATAATCCCCGTTAAACCAGCATGTATATTGTGCGCTTATTCTCGACTAACAACTTAGCCGCGTCCGCCGTGGTTCTACTTTCATTGCAATTCTGATAGCATATTCAAAGTGTCTCTTTTCCTTGATTCTTAGGCCTGGCTCAATCAACATATGTGCCGACTGGAGCTATCACTACCAGGACACGCTGAGCCCAACTGAGGTACTAATTGAGGTACTACTTTAATCAAAGGGCATTATGGCATATTTACCCGTCGTTGACAAGCGTCTCACCTCCCTCCATCGGTTCCCCCAAGGGTGGGCCCCCTTTTTGCTGACCCCGAGGGGCTGGACGCATATCATTGCTTGCTTTGTTATGAGCCGCCTTGTATACAACACCCTAGGTATCAATTCATATTTTAGGGGGCACACAAAAGCCAGTTTTCATGATCCACAGACCGGGAAGCCGAAGGGAAAAATTCCCAAGCCTAGTAGCGAGGCTTTGCCCAGCTGGAAAGTTAGCCTGGACTTACTCAATATTGAAATATGCGATTTCAGCGCTCGAGATTCGATAGCGATCCCGTTGTTAGAATTGCCTAGTGCCTACCATAACTTTAATAACCGTACAACCAGCCTCACCCCAAACGAGCCAGGAGACTGTCGTCTACTCGTCTACCCATCAACTATCAAGTCTAACTGGTGTTTGTCGCAGCATCCAACATAGACTACCCCCTCCCCCGGGCCCCATTCTCGGGAGTCGGACCTCGACTGCCGATATTCCCCTTGAGCCAATTAAATTATCCAGTTTATCCTGGGCAATTTGAACACTTCTCAAAGTCAAGAAACCATCTTATTTTTGAAGCACTCAAATCGCGGCCCAAGTTATAAAATCGCATGCTAGCTAAGCCTAGTTTGGCATCACTCCCTTGCGTTTTGGTCTTTCTGTATCTACCTAGGCTATGCTGCGTGCATGAAGACTAGAGGCTAGAAACTCTTTAATTAGGGTACGGATAGGTTAGCAGCCATCTTCTCATCTCCCTCTATATTCATTTGGGCCATGGGGGACGAGTGTGCTTTTCTTCAGGGCTCTTCTTTATTACTTACCTGGTAGCCAGGTAACCACAAAAATGCCCGGGATATTTTTTTGTAACCCTTATTTGCCTTAATCGTTGGTCTCTCACGGGGGCTGCTGAGTAAGCGCGGGAACTTTGAGTTTTTTTTTTTTTTTACCACCAACCCGCGCCAGCGGGTTAGGGACACCGCTTTGTGCCAGACAGCGCTTTGTACCACTTTTTCCGTTTTATTTCAAATTAATTGTTAAAACAACACTTTTGAATAATTTAAAAAAGTTATCAAATTGAGATTTTAATTCTGATTCTTATCATATATTTAGTTTTTTAATAGCTATATTAATTACTAAGATATTTCAAATTTTATTCCAAATTAGACAAATCTCAGTCTGGAATAATAGAAACTTGTCCAGCTTTGTATTATAACAACGTTATTATTTTTTACAAATATTATATTTTAAATTTTTCAGTTTCTACGACCCTTAGCATATAATCTTTTTAATATAATAATAATTATAAGCCAGAAATTTGCTAAATTTCAGTTTATTTGGACATGGTCAAGTTTGTGATTTCAATCACTTAACAATTTCAGGCCCCAGAAACAATATTATAATAAAAAAATTATATGCTAAGGATTGTGGGAATTGGGGGATTTCAAATATAATATTTGTAAAAAATAATAACGTTTTTATGGTAGAAAGCTAGCTAGAAACGGAATAAGTGGTACAAAGCGCTGTGTGGCACAAAGCGGTGTCCCCAACCCGCTGGCGCGGGTTGGCGGAAAAAATAAAAATTCCAGAAATTCTCAAGCTCTTGTGGCACGTGCACCCTCGCCCCCGTGAGAAGCCAACGATTACCGGAGTAATCTTAATGCTTGCCATAAAACCCGATGCAATTTTTATTCATGCCAGGCAGTTATGTAAGAAGGGATTAAGGGCTTGGGGAGTTAGGTGAAATTTTATCAGGGCAAGACACTAGGCAATATCTAATTAGGTTTAGTCAATGTGCGATGTCAAATATCAAGACGCGATCTAGCGGTTCTCAGACTCTACAATAGATTCGATGGTCCCTAATCGTGTGGGTTACCTTCGTTTACCGGTCTATAGAATACATCTTGCTTTCCCTACAGTCACCTGCAGTGAAGATGGAACGACGACTTGATTGATTGTTTGGCCTCCAACTACAGAGGTTGTGAGCTTCTGAGAAGCAGTACTCACCTGAAAGAGAATTAGAGAAAGCCCGCTGTACATAGCATCCGAGTACTGCATGGAGAGAAACGCCTGACTAGAACTTTTGTGTCTCGAAACGCCGTTGTTGAAGCTCGATCCGCCTCAAGATACCCAATAATCAGGGCATAAAAGGTTTCCTATCGACTTCGTAGAAACTCCGTGAAATCCGCAAGCCCACGTTGGTGACAAAGACGCAAAGAGCCGAGGTTAGTCAGGCACAGAACCGACCATTGAGTTGAGCCCACAAAGCCTCGAGCCGACGGATGAACTTTCCGCAGTTGTCAATGCAAGATGCATCAACTTCTGCAGAAATTTCCTTGCAAGAGCCCACAACTCCGATGAAGGAGCATGTCAAGAGCCGACAACCCGCAAGAACAAATGTCCCACAGTCAACACTTCAAAGGATCTCGGGAGACGTGCAAAGACTCCACTTGTGCGGCAGTGTGTTGACAAGCAATGCCCAGACCTGAAGCAATGCCGAGCCCACGGATCTAGAACTTCTGCTTCTTGCCCTGGAAATCACCAAAGCCGCCGCGGTTGGTAGTTGGTGGGCGACCACCACGTCCTCCGCCACGTCCACCGCCACGTCCACCACGGTCGAAGCCACCTCGCCCACCGCCACGTCCTCCACCGCGGCCACCGCGGCCACCACGAGGGCCGTCGTTGGAACGCTCAGGCCTGGGGCCAGCGTAGTCGAGACGGACTGGGCGACCAGCGATCTCAGCACCCTGCATCTGGTCGAAAGCAGCCTTGGCTTCATCGATGGAGGCGAAGCTGACGTAACCGAAACCCTTCATGTTGCCGGAGTCACTGCCAGAAGTTAGTTGGAGCTCGTGTACATGACAAGGGTATTTTAAGAATGACTTACGGGTCAGTTGGAAGTCTGACGCTCTGGACAGTGCCATGGGCACCGAAAGCCTCACCGATCATGTCCTCGGTAGCCTCCCAAGAGACGTTACCAACAAACAGAGTGTCGGAAGGAGGGTTCTTCTGGTCACCATAAACCTTGGCACGGCTGTCAGCTCTCTCGCGAGGGTTCTTGTTGTCGCGGGGTGTGGAGAAGTCGAGGTTGATGGGACGACCATCGATCTCGGCGCCAGTCATTTCCTTGAGCGCCTTGGCTGCATCAGCAGCGTTCTCAAACTCAGCATATCCGAATCCGCGGGATCTGCCATCGTCCTTGTTGGTAACGATGCGAACGGCGGTGAGCGAGCCGAACTTCTCGAACTCGGCGCGGAGCATTTCCTCGTCAACGTTCCAGCTCAGGTTGCCAACGAAGAGGTTCTTCGGGGCATCGTCAGCAACGGGAGCTGCCTCGGTCTTGTTCTTCTTAGCATCATTGACAGCAGGCTCTTCGTCGGCCTTGCGCTTGTTGGACTTGGATGGGGCCTCGTCCTCGCCCTCGCTGCTGCTGCTGTCGTCAGAGTCGTCGGAATCATCCTCAGAAGATTCCTAGGCTCGAGGTCAGCGCATGGTCGTCACGTTCATGGCAGAGTGCATTTGCTTACAGTAGCTTTGGCAACGGCCTTGGCGGCACCGTTCACGGCAGACTTTGCGGCGCCAGCAGCCTTCTTGGCGACGGCAACTGGAGCAGACTCTTCCTCGCTGCTGTCCGAGTCGTCGGAGTCTTCGTCAGAAGATTCAGCCTTGGCAGCTGGGGCATCCTTCATCTCGGCGTCAGAGTCGGACTCCTCCTCGGAGTCGTCAGAGTCGGAAGACTCGGCGGCTTTGGCGTCCTTCTTGGCCTTACCGTTGACGGCGGCGGCAGGCTTCTTGGGAGCCTCGACCTCGGACTCCTCCTCGTCGTCGCTGCTGTCGCTGCTGGCAGACTCGGAGTCACTCTCGCTGTCGGATGGCGGGGTGGCAGCCTTCTTGGACTTCTTGCCAGCAGCAGCCTTGGTGGCAACCTCTTTGGCGACCTTCTTGCTCTTCGCGTCGGGAGTCTGCGAAGGTTTGGTGACGGCGCTGTTCTTGACCTTAGAGAGCGACTTGGACTCGGCGGCCTTGGGCTTTGCGGCCTTGACTTCCTTGGACTTGGCCATTGTGGAAGAGGAAGGCGTGAGTGTGGGGAGTGTGCGTGGGTGGAACGAAGGGGAGAAGAGTCTGTGCAAAGAGTATTGACCTTGCTCGGACGGGAAAGAGGTGGTTGCGGACGTGGATGGGAGAGGGTGTGTGAAGGAAGAAGGAAGGAAGACGCGGGCGAGTGCGACTTTTATTTGGGCGCAAGAAAATTCGAATTTTTCGATAAGATAGAGTGCCTGGTCCGTGCGATACGCGATGCGCCATACGGAAAGCAGTTAGTGTACGGAGCACACGCTCGGCAACCCACGCTACCAGAACGAGAACTCTCACTCTCGGTTATCAGGAATTTTCACAATTATTGGAAAGTTCACAGTACTTGGGAGTATTCATAGTAATTGGGAATATTAATAATAACTAAGATTGTTCTTCAATGATTAGGAATAGGAACCAATTTGCGCTGGGAAAATATCAATTTTCACAGCGGCCGTCTGGTGGAGTTAACCAGCGTGTGTCCGTTATTCAGGGTCCTGATCGATAGTTGGGCTCCGGGCCCGTGCACTACATGTCAGCCTGAGGCGACAGCGGAGCTCGTGCACCGACATCGAACCTCCTCATCCACTGCAAGAGCGGCAATTGCACATCGGACTGTCTTCCCTCTCGACGCCGCCCTCCTAGCAAGCCTCCGACATGGCTCCAACTCCCGAATCGGCAGCTTTCCTGGCCAAGAAACCCACCGTTCCCCCCACCTTCGATGGCGTCGACTACGATGACAACAAGGCTCTGAAGGCTGCCCAGGACGCCGTCATCCGCGAGCAGTGGGTCAAGAGCATGATGGCACGACTGGTGCGCGAGGAGATGGGGAAGTGCTACTACCGGGAGGGAGTGAATCACCTGGAGAAGTGCGGAAAACTGCGAGGTGAGCACGCCATCTACTGTGCCAGCCGTGACATACTATGCACATGGCACGAGGCTTTAGTAGGCTGCGGAATCTCGCATTGATATGACTATCCGGATGCTGACACACCGTGCTCCCCCCAGAACGATATTTCGAGCTTCTGAAGGAGTCCAAGATCCGGGGCTATCTTTTCGAGCAGCAGAACTACATTCCCAAGCAATAGAGTGTGCCTGATCACTCGGAGGAGTGAAGAAGCAAAGGTGGCGATGGCCACGACAGACTGCAAGCCAGACCATGCCAGGTTTACATGCATCAGTCGGGCTTTATGGCTGGGCGAGAAGCTATACATTCTGGGAACAGGCGATCTGAGGAGGTCTTGGTGGTCGTCGCAGCACTAAGTTGCTTGCCACATATGTAAAACAACCAATCAACAAAAAAACTTGATGAATCTCTGAAGTGTGGCAGTGAAACATGGGGACTATCAGACTTCACAGTAGCTGCGCGGTGACGTGAAAATGAAACGCCTGTATATAAGATCCTTGTTATGCTGCCTGAGATCGAAGTTAGTAGTGACTTGACAGGGAACAGCAGATCACTTCGCTCGTTCTCGTTCACTCTGACTGCCTCTGTTACTCTATCTGGGTAGAACGTGCCAATCAGCTCTTTTTAGATAAATTCAAAGTAATTGGGAATATTTAGATTGGTAATAGTCCAAGTGATTACCTACGGAGGATGGACTATGGAGTACCCAAATAACTGGGAATATTCCCAATCACCCACAATATTCAAAGTAATTGGAAAGTGGGTATATTCCAATTTCCAAGTGACTGTGAGTATTCCAAATAACTGGAAATATTCAAAACGATTGGAAATATTGGAAAATGGATATATTCCAAGTGGCTCGGAGTATTTGAAGTGATGGTGTTTAGGAATTAGGACGATAGGACGATAGGAACATCTTAGTCTGTATGCGATTTCAACTCCAGGTGCGATTTAGCGATTCCTTTTTTTCTCTCTAAAAATATTTACAATAACCTCAATTGGACTGCAAACACTCTGATTCATGTTCCCTGCGTGCCCCCGTGGAAAACAGAGCCCTTGAGATGTGCCTAGTGCAATTACTCGATACGCCCTCCATGCCCTCCATGCACCGAACGCCATAAACTTGCAATGCACATGCTGACCATCATTGAAATTCTCAGTGCTTTTCTCAAAGACCGCGATTGATGATTTATTGATTGCCACCAACTCCTACCACTGAACGATGCGCCAAAGCTCATAGTGAGTGAGTCTCTTCATCCTTTGGTGTCATTGGCTTTGGCCTCGTCTTTGGTATAGTTGCTTTCTCCGTTGCCGGTAAACAGCTGCTGATCACCCTTGCCACCCAGTTCCATGAACTCTTCCGGGTTGCGGTTCGCAGCCGGTGTTGGCTCTTGCATCGTCTTGGGAATGGCTGTCTCTCCATTGTTGACCTTGTTCTTGGAAGACGGGTTCTTGATATAGACCTTGACTGGATCTTTGTCGGGCTGGATCTCGATGATACGTGTGACTTTGATTTCGTTGATGCTACTCAACATCGTCCGCTCTCTCGCAACCTTACGCTTCGAGAAATCGAGGTTGGAGATGGCACCCACAAGCCCATCGGTGCTGTCCGAAAAGCTGACATTCTTCTGGACAGTCCAAGGATGCTCGAGACACTGATCGATCGTGTAGCGCTTGTTGACATCGACAGTCAACATACGATCAATCAAGTCCAGTGCTGGATCGCCCACCGAGTCCCAGTATGGACTAGGATAGTCAAAACGGCCCATCTTAATCTGCTGCGTCAAGGTGTAAGGATTGTCTCTGCGATATAATTCGTCGGAGAACGGTGGAAATCCACAGAGACAGATGTAAAGCACAACGCCTAGGGACCAGATGTCCACAGCACGTGTGTAGCGTCTGTGTTTAGTATCTTCGAGTATCTCAGGAGCAACATAGGATGGAGTGCCACAAAGAGTGGTGGTGAAGGATTCCTCGCCAATGATCTTTGCAAGACCGAAATCTGCAAGTTTGACGTGGAGGTCTTTGTCTGTCAATAGGATGTTCTCAGGTTTGATGTCACGATGAACAATGTTGCGGTCGTGCTATTCAATGTCAGCTAGTGAAGGGTCGAAGAAAGGACTTGCATGCAACTGGACGAAAGCAAAAAATGTGTTTCAACTTACAAGATATTTGACTCCCTGGAATAGCTGGATGAAGACCTTGCGGGTTTCTTCCTCGGAAAGCTTCTGCTTCATGACAATCCAGTTGAACAGCTCGCCCTCTGGTGCAAGCTCGAGGACTAGGTAGACAGCACGAGGCTCATCAAAGGTATCCTTCAAGCACAGCATATTGGGATGGCTCACACCCATCAGAACTGCGATCTCTTGCTGTAGGCCCTCGGTCTTAGAACGCTCTTCAACACCGGCAGTCTTGGTGAACACCTTGACAGCATATCTTTGACCAGTGGCTTTCTCGACGCAGAGGAACACCTCGGCAAAGTGACCCTTGCCAAGCCGCTCCAGCATCGTGTACGATTGTGCGAAGCTGCTCGAATGTCGATTCTTGGGGTATCTGAAGATGAAGCGAGCCGTGTCCAACACGGTGATTTCATCCATATCTTGAAGTACCCGTCGCTTGTTTCGGCCCACGAGTGCTTCGTTCACGAAGGTACCATTGCTCGAGAGATCTTCTAGGACGGCGACAGTATCATTGCCTTTGTTTTCGGTGAACAAGAGGCAATGTCTGTTGGAAATAATGAGCTCGTGGATTTGCAGATCTAGACGAGTCAGCGATGCTTGGAAATCGTCAGGTGGAGACTTACCACACTCGGGATGGCGACCGATCAGGTAGCCTCCCGAAGCGATGCCCTTCAGCTTCGTCTCTTCATATGCCTTTTCCTCCTTCTCGAAGCTCTTCTTGCCATTGCGGGACTGTCGTTTGCCCGAGTTGGCACCGAAATCTTCCATGCCATCAGGAAGAGGACAAGCATTTCGCCGGCGCAGAGTGAGCGTCTTTCCATACTTGGGGTCCAGCGGCACCAGGTAGCCCCAGACTCCATCCTCGTCTTCATCCTCTGAATCTCCACCCAAGATAGATGGGAGCTGGATGGGCTGGGAGAAGGCTTGGGTGTCTTGTGGGGGTGAGGAAGCCAAGGGACCGCCGCGGGTTGGTGATGCGAGCTCGGGGGAGCGGTGCTGGATCTGGCTCGGACGTCCTTCTGGGGGAGTAGCAGTGCCCTCTTTGTATGCGTCGTTTGAAGAGGTCGAGTCTTCGTGCGTCATAGGCGAAGGGAGATGCTGCTTCTGCGAGATGGGCGTCTTCTGGTGGCCGGAAAGTCGCTGGGAGCGCCGAACCTTCTTGGCATCTTGGTCGTCGTCCTCAGAGCCTCGACCGCGCTTCAATTGGCTCTTTTCTGCCTTCGGAGGAGCCATCGTTGCAAGCTCAAGGAGAGACGGAGCCTGGAGGTGAAGGTGAATGGAGTTGTGGAGGTGAGGGCTGAGGTGAGGTGAGGGTTGAAGGTGAAGGTGCACGGGATGGAGTTGTCGCTCCAAGACACTCGCAGAGCCAGATAGGGAAAACGATGTAGCGGGATTAGAGTAATGAAGTAGATCCCATGCGACTTGGCGTGTGCTGGAGCCAAGTCGGCTGATCCGCGGTAGTGGGGCCGTGTGGCTGGTGCGTGGGAGCCACTGGAAATGGAAACCGGCTCTCCAGTCGTCATATAGGATCAGGACTACATGTACATGTATCTTAATTATCAGGCAGGAAGGATACTGCTGACTCCACGGTAGCTGCTCAAGGCACTATGCAACACCAAAAAGACACCGCTCTTGCAGCTCTCCAAGGAATTGCTCGTGCATATCTTTGACCATCTCCCACTTCTCGACCGCATTGTACTGGCCCTTACCTGCAAGCACCTATTCCAGGTCTCTGTACTCGTCGAGATGAAGGATCCCACTAGGGACGGAAAGAGGAGGTGCGAATGACACCGGCAACTTCTACACAACGAAGACGTTGCTCACGCGGATCGACCCCCCTATGACAAGCACTGGTGTATTATCTGTCTGAAGTGGCGACCCGAGAGGAAAGGTTATTGGAAGGACAAATTTGATAATGTAGAGTGCCTACATGCCGAGGGATTAGAAGAGCGTGCGGCAGTTGCTTTGCAATTCCTTCCGCAGAGCTGGTGCTCCTATTCGCAGCTGTGTCCTGAGTGCCGTGTCGCGATTCCTTTCGAGTCTCGCTACCGGCTACGAGGTCGACAGTCGGAAACACCAGACTGTTGAAATGCTAGAGAGAATGCTGGGAGTAAGTCTAGGTTAGAAACTCTACCTGTGTTCATGGTGAAGTTCCGTTGTGACCATTTCCATCCCCTGCCCGCACCCCGCACGCGAATACCAACTCATGTGGCAACACCAAAGTCAAAGATCATCAGAGGATCATCAGAGGATCGGCAAGAGTTTCAAGGGATCCTTCCGAGTCGAGAAAGGCCTGCATGCGGAAATCCTGAAAGCCGGCAACACCTGCTTGAGTTCTCGCGTTGCATTCCTCGGCGGCCCCCGCGTCATACGATAGCTCGTCCAACATGAAGGTCACCAGATTTTCCGCTAGGAGCCCCACATTTAACCCACACGACCTCGACCTACATCAGTTCATCCAGACTTCGAACAAACAACTACCCTGAAACCGCATTCCTATGTAAGTATATCTATCTCTCTTTGTTCCCGCTTTCTATTTACCTGTCATCAAACATCACTGTCAATCAAGCAAGCAATCACATCAGATTCTGTCCAACAACCACAAAACCACACACCACATACTCTCTCTCTGCCACTCTACCTCACACATATCACAATCCACTCCACCATGTTTCCTCAACTCCGCGTCGCACTGCAATCCATCCGCATCCCTCAGCGACTAACCTCCACCCAGTCCGCCGGCGACGCCTACCTCTACCAGCTCCGCTCCGAATCCATTCCCACCTACTCCTACACCTCCACCCCCATCTCAAAAACCAAAACCACCAAGTCCTCCACCAAATCCAGTACCCACGCCTAACTTCACACACACCATGTCTTCCGCACACGTCACCCGCGACGCCGACGGCACCACCCATCTGCCAACCCACATCAAAACCCGCCTGCCCATCAAAACCCACCCCGTCGAAGGTGAAGCAGACGAGAAGTCAGGCGAAGCGGCAGACAACAAAGAAGCAGGCGAGGGCAAGCAGGGAGAAGTGAAGCAGAAAGAGCCAACTTCGCCGGTTGATCCTAGAGGGCCAAAGGCGGCGAGTAGCACCTGGAAGCCGAATTTGGATCGCCAGCAGAGCTATAATGAGAATGACTACAAACGAAGCGTCATGTTGCAACGGGGCATGAGCGTGGATGGGAAGGAGGCGAGGAGTGGCTTTTCGGAGAAGGAGGGTGGTTCTTGATCGGTTCTGGAGTCTAGGGATACCATTGGGATCGTGGATATGGATATGGAAGGCTTGGGAAGAATGGCCTTGATGCACGGAGCATGGGCGAGCTCATTGATACTGATTCGGTCTTGAGCTTGAGACCTCGCAAAGGCATTGGTACATAATGATGGGCATGGGCATCACAGGACAGTCGTTTTTTGGGAGCACACATCCGCATGGAAGGCGCTGATACATGACTACAACTGCATGGAGGTCTAATGAAAATTGAAACAATGATCCACATTCTTCAGCTTGACCTCGTGTGATTGCAACATGCTTGATACATATGAAAGTTGGTGCCGTGCACCTTCTGACGATAAATCTCTCATCATGCCCAGCTGCGAGTGAGCTGAGGAATATAGAACAACACTGAATAGGGCCGTCTCGAAGTATGAAAAGTCAGGTGCCCTGATGCAATGACCGGTCGTGTCTCAATCCCATCCGAACTCGATCAATACCAGACATTACACTAGGTACTGTTGAAGCCTCCCACTGTCGCCCCCTCTCGTGCGACGAATCACATCTCTTCTAGTACAAGTTGGCCAAATTGGGAGATTCCTCATCGTACTGTGGGCTTGGATTACTAAAACAGTGGTTGCAGGCTAGTAGACATAAGTGTGACCAGCCCACTACCTCGTTCACTAATCGTGCAAAGGCTGAGAACTTCGACGAGAAAAATATCAAGACGAGAACAGCGGTCTGACCTTGTTCATTCAACTACCATAGACATCCATATCTACCGGTGCTCGACTGTTTTCTGAGCTTAGCTTTGCAGCGGAAGCCAGACCGCAAAAACCTCAGAGAGCAGAAGATTCTGCTCGCTCAGGTTCTTCTTTCTTAGCATCGGCTACCAGCTGCTCAGCTTCGCTCAAAACAAGTCCCTCGAACCCAACATCCCGTAATCCAGCATATCATACCGACACTTATCCGAAAGAAACCTATGACACCCCCTAGTCCGCATGCTCATCTCCATAGTCCCATACACATCATCCGAATTCCTAACAACCAAACTTCCATCTTCTCTTCAAACAAATCATACATACCGCCCATAATCTTCAACTCCAGTCGCAACGTAGTCAATCATTCCGGAAGAGGAACATTAGCAGCTCGGCTCGCAGCAGCAGCTCGGTTCGCAGCATCAACTCTCGCCTTCTCCTTCGCAGCCAACCGTCTCGTAACCTCCCTCAGAATAGGAGCCGCCCGGATGTCCGTAGTCTATTACACCCCAAACTTCAGCAACCATACTTCTTTGGTGGCCACAAAATACAGTACTTACCATGATATGATGCATCATCTTGACCAAGAGAGCAGCATCAAGGGGATCGCAAGGGTTGCAAGGGGCCTCGCGCAGAATCAGACCAAGCTCTCGCTGTTCGAGACACATGAGAGGGATGTCATTCATGACGTTGGAAAAGGGCACGGAGAACTCGCGGATGCGCATGAGGGCTGTGGCGAAATCGTTGCGGTCCATGGTTGCCCATTCTGGGTGGAGGGTCCTTTGGAAGGCTAGGAGGGCGGGGAGCTGTTGCATCCTGACGATGGAGGCGGCGGAGACGCCCAATGTGGATGCGAGGGCTGAGGCTTTATCGAACGTTTGGTTGGAGGACATTGCAGAAGGTGCTGCGGCGGATTCTGCGGCACGGGGTGTAGCAGAAGCGGCAGCAGCGCCAGGAAGTCCGGGCATGCTCTGGCCTACCTCAACTCGTACAGGCATGCTGCTGTCTTCCTCGGCGTACAATAAACTGGGCGTTACCTAGCAAGTTCAAACCATCAGCTGCCATCCTCACAAACTCCGCCAATCATCATAGGAATGCAAACCACACCCAAAGAAAAAAGGTCCAGCACTTACATAAACTTGTCTCAGCATGACAACCACAAGAGCAGCCATTCCAATTTCGCAAAAATTTTCATCTTCAGGGGCATTACAGAGCTTCTTCGTCAGCTCGATATCGCTCAGGGACATGAAAGCGGGATCATCGACGACTTCATTGAAGGGCTTGCGGAATGAGGGCATGTTCAAGAGCTCAACGCAAATGTCTTTGACTCCGGTAGTTCCCCACTTGGGATGGCGTTTCCATTGCTCTTCCACAATCTTGGGAAGGCGGTACAGCGTGGCGAGGGTCTCGGGGCGGATGGAGAGTGGGAAGTCGGTGGAAGCTGCGCTGGAAGACGCGTTGGATTGTGTGCTTGAGCTTGGCGAGGGGGGCTTCGCGGTGCAGGGTGCAGTAGGAAGAGTGACAGGAATGTCGAGCATGACACTGTCCTGTCCAACTCCTGGGGGAGTTGTCGAGGCAGAGCCATGCTGGACAGGCGGGTTCACAGTTCTGATCCGATGTACTTTCGGCCTGGCTACTAGCCTAGGCTGACCTGGCTGAGCGTTGTCTGCAGTGCTAACCACCACCTCGCGTTCTCCGATTCGGACCGTCTTCGTGCTGTAGCCGGGCTGTAATCGTGAGATTAGCGTTGCTCCGACTATTAGTCTCGGGGCTCTTACTGTGTTTGCCGCTGCACCAGGTGCAGTGGTAGGCACTCCAGTAGGGGCTGAAGCAAAGACAGGCTGTACAGGTGGAGTAGTCAGGCTCTGTGCAGTTGCAGTGACTTCCGGGCTCGGAATCTCGGCCTAGAGTGTTTCAAAACGTTAGTTGCTATACTCACAGGTATAGACGGCAAAGCACAAAGAACAAAAATGCAGACTTACAAGGACATGAATAATCAACGTACCCAGGAAAGCAGCGGTAGCGATATCGCAACAATTCTCCGGAGCCTCGCGAAATATCTTGCATAGGTCTCGGACGTCAATGGACATCAGGGCAGTATCTCTGGCAAATTCAAGAAAGGGCTCGCGGAAGGCAGGTATGGCCAATAGATGGCCGGCTAGGTCTGGGACCTCAATGTCGGTCCATTCGGGGTGGAGTTTCTCTTGTGCGGCCATGAGGGTGGGGAGGTAGTGGAGCTTGGTGAGGGAGGCAGTGGAGGGGCGTGCTGCGGTAGGTGATGCGGCACGGGTTGCTGCATCGACACCAGTGCTAGTGAAGAACGAACCATGTGCGCCGAGGAAGCCGAGCGTGAATGGGTCCATGAAAACTCCCGAGGTAGGTATCGCGATAGGGACCGTGTGTGCGAGTGGTTTCACCGCATTTCTGAATTTTGGACCTAAGGAAACTCCAAGTCTCCGATGGGGTGATCCGGGAATGTCTGTGATTTTGACTACAATGTCGCGCTCTGGAAGTCTTATCACTTCTGTGCCAGGGCTGGGCTGTAATCGTGGAGTCAGCACTATTCTAAGTCTCAGTCTGGGGGCTTTTACCTTGTTTGCTGCTGCGGTGGATGCAGCGGCAGGCACTGCAGTAGGCACTGCAGTAGGGACTGGAGCAGGTTCAGGCTTGACGGGCGGGTTCACCGCATTTCCAACTTGGGCTCTCTCCTTGGCTCTCATCTCAGCTTCACGAAACGTTATCCGATTACGAAGAGCTCTGATCTGCTCTTCATGATGCTCGGGAGTTTCCGTGACCTGGGTTTCGCGACCGCCGTAGTCTGGGACTTCAATATTGCGTCCAAGCAAAGGGAGAAACTTGTAGCCGGGCTGTAATCACAGAGTCAGCGCTGTTCAAACTCTTAGTCTTGGGGATCTTACACGAGGTGTTGCTGCAGGAGGTGCAGTGGCAGCTGCCTTGGTAGGGAGTGTGGCAGCAGCTGCTGCAAGACGACTGGGCGAGATGTTGTCTGGCCCAGTTCCTGCGGAAGGCGTTGAAGGAGCAGGGACAGGCTGTACAGGCAGCTTCTGCGCATCTCGGGCCCTAGCTCTCATCAGGACTTCTATCTCAGCTTCATTCGGACTTGTGTTTCAAGAGCCTTAATCCTAGCTGCACGAGCTTCGACTTGGGTCTCAAGATCTCTCCGCTGAGCTCTGAGCGATTCGAGCTGTGATTGCGGAGTCAGCGTTGTCCAAGCTCTCGATCTCGGGGCTCTTACAGTTGGTTCTGCCGCACCAGATGCTGCAACTGGTACTGCGCCAGGGATTGCTGCAGCAGATTCTGCGACCGGTTGCGACGAAATATTGGGATCAGATCTCATTGCTGTCCACCAGAATCCAGTCAGCATCTTCACCACCTAAGACAGAAGCAAATCAAGCATATCAACTTACCAGTCTCGCCTTGATCTGTGGGGGCATACTGGTCAAGAATTGTGTCACGGACTGTCTTGTAGCGGACGTAGGCACGCGCGAAGGAGGCCGAATCTTTGCGCATTTGGCGCGACTTGCACTCCGCTTTCGCACTGTACATCTGCAGCGCATCGTTGTTGTTCGCCGGCGGAGACTGGGGCGAGCGCAGACGACAAAGCTTGGAGGCGGCGAGGTCTTCTTGGATACCGTGCTTCATACCATTATTGTACTTGACCTTCATGGAGCTCGACATGTTGAAGGTTGTTGGGTGTTTGCGCGGGCGGAGATTGTGGTTGTGTGTCCGACTGCTGGTGAGGGTGAGAGTGCGCGCAATTCTCCGGGCGATGGGAGATGTCTGGAGAAAAAGGGGACGCAGTCATGAGAACGGGCGGAAGTATATAAACAAAAAGACGGAGCCGGTCGCTTGCGGAGGCGCTAAAAACTTCGCCTCGTCTGGCCGTCGCTTACGCTCCGCAAAACCGGATGAATTGTTTGCCAGCGACAGGTGAAGGAAGCGGGCTTAAGCGGCAGAACAGGGGATCTGGCACCCAATTCTGTCAGGGGTGAGCTATATCTCGACTGGAGTTCTGAAATCCAGGACAAGCTAGACCTAGTCGGCATACTGTTACTATCCCCTTTTCTCGGCCTCGCCCTAGGTGTCCGAAAACTAGATACTCCAGGTAATTGGAGACATTCCAAGTAATTGGGAATATTCGAAGTAACTGGGAATATTCAAAGTAACTGGGAGAATTCAAAGTAACCAGGAATATTTAAAGTAACCGGAATTCTTATCCTAGACACCGTCACCCCACAAAGAAACAGAAAAAATAACTTTGAGAGAGATGTGTAAGACCAGCTGCCCCTTGTTTGATGATTTCAAAACTCCAGTCGGGAAGAAGCTCACCCCTTATGAAACTCTTTTCGCTCAGACACGTTGGAGACCTCTTCCGATCACAAATACCTTCGCTACAACATCGAGAACCTCGATTGAGCTGGATGTATAGATGTGAAAAGCACTTGCTAACAGCACCCAAGTCTGTTTCCACACCCCACCAGCTCCACCACCGGACTGTGTTAATGTCTGAAAGGAACAGGACTCAGGTAATGAAGTTGCGAATCAACCGTGATCTGTAGGGGCCGACGTTGTGCTCTAGGAATGACGGACAGAGGCATGATGATGACACAGGAGACTTCACAGGAACAGACCCACTCAAGACTGACAAAGACGCTCAAGACTGGAGAGGCAGTGAAAACTAACATGCTGATAAAGACTGAGGGAGGTCATGAAAACAGGCAGAGAACAGAGTCTAGAATGAACAGCAAAGGCTGACAGCGCTCTCTTTTCGAGCTTCAAATCTCCCAATAGTATCGTTTCCACTCTATGAGATCGTGACTGGAGTCCTGAAACTACAAAAGGACAAGGATCAAACGAAATCCGCACATGCAACGCAAGCTCCAATTGAGACACATGCTCGAAAAACGATGACTTTTCTCTACCGTCCTAACAGCCAAGAAAGACCGCCCAATGCCCCCCAGGCTTCCCTTTGAATCTATTCTATTCCTGAGACTTATGCTCCCTATATATAGGTAGGTAGACAAAAGAAAGTTCATGGTTGACAAGGTGATACTAGCATAGCGATACTAGCTCATGCATGCGTCAGGTCCAGGGCACATAATGTAGCTCCCAGCCAAGTAACAACCCTTAAAAGCAACTCACATCAATTGATATACAAACCGCCTCATGAACCATAAGACACCATCACGCCCAGGCTATGCAAAGTCAACTTTACTTTCAAAGTGCGTTCATGATTCTCGTTTCCCATCCTCCTCGTTCGTCTCCTTTTCAGCCTCTGCTTTCTCCTTCTCCTCCCTCTTAGCCTCCTCCGCCTTCTCCTTAGCTTTCAGCTTCCCAAGCCTATTCTTCTCCATCTTCTCCGTCACATACCGCCAGCTCCTTGCAAAACCAGCCGTGAAAGGTCCCTTGAGACTCTGACTCGTGCTCGTCCAGCCAATCGTCTTTTTGATCACGCCGCGGATTTCATTTCGCAGGTCTTCCACGGGCTCCTGGGCAATGCGCTGCTCAAAGCCTCCTCCTTGTCGTCGATGGATCCTCGTAGCATCTTCATCGCTGCTCTTCTCCATCATCTCATCAAATTCACCGCGCGGGATTTGATATTTCTTTTGGTATTGGAAATATAATTTTCCGCGGAAGGCTTTGGGCAAGCGACGGACCATGTTGCCGCGCTTCACAGGATCCATGTCCTGCTCAAGCCGCACGTTGGCGGTGGGGTCTTCGGACCAGTCGGACTTGCTGCATTTAGGATCGTTGAAATCGACATTTGGAAGATTTTCGATCAGGGGCGCATAGAGACGGCGGAAGTTGGGGAGGTTGTGGCCTACGATGTTGGCGATTTTGCTGGGGTCTTCGGTTGGGAGGGCCATTCGTGGGTCGCCTAGATAACTTAGGCTTGCTATTGTGCCGTACAGTTCGTGCTCAGTGAAGGATTCGGGGAGGAGGATGAGAGCTGTTCGTAGTGCAGAGATGAGGTTGACTTGGTTTGCGAGGCGGACTCGGGGGTCGTCGCGGAGGATTTTGACGGGCTTCTGGAGGCGGCCGGCTAGATACATGGTGGACCATTCGGACAGGTCCTTGCAGAGAGTGTCGAGGTTGACCACGCCGTATTTGATGAGCGTGCCGTTCACTGTAACATAAGGATGGAAGTAGACGCCTGCGCCCCAACTGTCCTGGATCTTGGATACTGCATATGACCCAAGTGAGCCCAGGGCAGAATAGTGGTCTCGATGCTCCCCCAAATTTAGAGAATGCCAATGTTGGCTATAAGAAACACCAAAGATGAAATCTATCATTTTTGGATTCCCATCCTGAGCTTTCTGCACAGCAAGCGGCGCATTCGGGTGAATAGACGGCGAGTCTGCAGAACCTCCGGTCGACTGAGGAAATACGCCGGAGCCGTAGGCAAAGGCATAGCGGATGGGTGCTCGGAATTTCCACAGTATCTGACGCAGAGCTTCTTTAAATTCGTCGTTGATCACCATGTGCTGGTTGACGCCGAAGTTGGAATGTGGAAGCTCGGAGAATCGCGAGATGTTGAAGTCGGGGTTTTCTTCCCAGTCCGGGGGAGCGGTTATCGGGGAATTCGAAGCGGCTTTCGATACTTTCGATGCTTTCGAGAAGGCTGAGCTTGAGCTACTGGCAGAGGCATCGAATGGCTTGTTAGTCGATCCGCCTGAAGCATGTTGGGACTGGGAATTGGACGACGGTTGAGATTCAAGGAGCTGTCGCGAAGATCCGAAAGCTCTGCCATGGTACCGAGATTGAAGTAAAGAGTTCGGCGGCAACCAAGCTTTCACCGAAAGAGACCTGATGCTTCTCGCAAGCTGCAAAAAACATCGAGTCAGCTTCAATGTCGAAGATTCGGGAAAGAGCTGAGAAGAGCTTCTTACTGAAAACTGGCGCATTGCCATTTTGACGGTGCTAGGATTTTCTCTTCATCCAATGCTTCGAGAGTAAGGGGTAGCTCAGCAGCATCAATCACCAAGTGCTCGATCGATCGGAAATATCATGGAGGGGTGGAATGAGGTATTTCGGCAGCGGGTCTGAGATGTTGTTCCCGTTATGTCACTTGAATCGCGAACAACTTAAAGCCGAGGGGTCTGACTAAGAATCAGGAACAGTCTTTCGGCCTTGGATCGGCCCGGCCCTGCACTTGGCACTGACATCAAACCGCCCGAGCCACCAAACCTCAACCATCGTGAACCATGGAACCACCAAATCTCGGAACCACACAACAGCAACATCTCAATCGCAAAAACTGAGAACCTCGGAGTCGAGGAAGGATTGACAACGGTGAATCAGTTTCAATCCTTAGCGGGTCGGCCAAGTGACCCGTTTCTCAGCCGCAAACCAGTCATCTATTTGAACATGTATACCACCCGCCACCATTTCTCCATACGGCACACTCTGGTAGCCATGCCCTGGAGCTTGTGTTCGTGCTACCAGCCGCACAGTAGCTTCAGGCTTTCACGACTCTACCACATCTCTCGAAGCATTTCACGAGGACACCAACGCGCCATTCTCTCATCTTCAGTCTAGATACAAGTTCAACAAGACACAGCTAATGTGTTATTTCCTCCCTCCCGTTTCCCGCCTAGCAGGCCTGTCCTCGATAAATCAGATATAAAGGTCGTGAAAACTTCTTTCAAGATTGTTCACCCCCTCCCAGAACATTATACAGTATTTCTTCAATACGCCTCAACTGCGGCGACGGTTCATCTGACCGAGTCCGCCAAGATCAAATCATGGTGAGATATCAATCAATAGACTGTCTGTCCGTCAGAAATTCAATCTCAAAGGGGAGATGACACGCACCCACTCCAAGAAACGTGACGTGACGCTCTGGAGCCTTTTTGCCCTCCTGTACCGTTACGAGGTCGAGGGTCGCTGGCAAAGTCCTTCGACGCTGTCATTTGGCGATAAAGTCACCAATCCCAGTCCGACTAGTAGGAATGGTACCCCTGAGGCTTCTCTAGTGGAGTAGACGGACTTATCACAGCTTGAGCTGCGATAGGAAACGCGTCGTGGGGGCATGCAGGACACGGTGGTGTAGCAGGAGCAGGTTGCCGCTAGAGCACGGGCTGCGGGCACGGGTGACGTGTTGGTCACGAGATGGTCAGCGCAGCCTCCAGCTCACCGCGCAGTAACAACCCGCATCTACGGCCTGATTGAACTCCCCCAATTGAACCTTCCTTCCGCTCCCCAAAAGGTCCAGCCGAGAGCTCGGCATCCACGAATTTCAGCCCCCAAAGACTGAGTATGATTCTTCTTCAGGTTTGAGCAACAGTCTGTCATCCAGGCAGCAACGTCCCCCACCCTCACATCCCCCACCACTCACATCCATCTCCACACCCCCAAAAGAGAATTGAGGTTCATGCATTTCCCCTCTCCAATCTTTCTTTCCCACCCCTCAAAACCCCGGCGGCAAACCAGCATCAAACAGTCCCATGCCTATCCCCGGCATGCCCGGTGGCAATCCCGACGAATTCACGCTCATCTCATTTATCCAGCTATCATCAATATCCATATCCATATCCGCGTCACTAAACATCCCATACAATCGCGTATCAAAATCCGGCGGTAACTGAAACGTCTCTGGCGCTCCTGGCCTATTCATAGGACAGTTGTTGACATTCGCGTTCGTATTTGGATTGTCGGGGTTTGCTTGGTTGTGTAGATTCGAGGACTGCATGTGTGCAGTCAGCTCACGTATCGGGGGCTCGCCGAATTGCTGCGCGGGGATGGAAGGCTGGCTTAGCCGCTGTTCGTAGACTAGGGGCGGGTTTGGTGGTAGAGGCGGCGCATTCGGATTGGGCGGGGTGTTGAAGTCGAAAACTCCTTGTTGCTGTTGCGACTGTTGCGACATTATGCCCTGGCCCGCACTCCAATCACCCACCGCTGGCAGGTGCTGATTTCCCGTCTGCTGTTGACATCCACTGCCACTACGGGCGCCATGCTCGAATTTCTGGAAAGTTCTGCTGTTCTCGTCGTGCGAGCTGAACTCAATAGTGTCAGGATTGTTGGGCCGGTCTTTGCGCGTGTACCACTTCTTGAGTTTGAAGACCGTGGCTAGGAATTTGCTAGCGCCTGAGCCTCGGTTGTTGTCGGAGATGGCGAGGAGGTGGGCGAGCATCCTGTCCATGTATTCAATCACTTTTAGGCTGGAGGCGTCGACGAATTGGCCGAGGCGGCTGGCGGGCGCGGACGTGGAGAGGGAGAGCTTGACGAGGACGAGCAGCGCGTAGCCCATGCGTGCCCAGTACATAACGGGTATGCCACGCGAGACCATTATGTCCATGCTGAGGAGGTTGTCGAGAAGACGTTGAGAAGCGTCGATGCAGGCTACGATAGCATCGACGTAAGCGGGGCTGACGGGCTCGGCTCGAGAGCCTTTTTGCGAGACATTTTCGACGAAAAATGGTGGTCGGAAACTTTCTGCTTTGTGGTCCACGTGCAGGGCAATCTCATGGAGACAAAGCTGGCAGCTCTGGTAGGTTATATATAAAGCGCCTGGTCGATGTTAGTCTTGCTTTGAGATGAGGCAAGCGTCGCAAAGGAACATCACTACATCCGACACAGTGATGACTCTGAAACATGACGATGAATAGCGCAAGAAACTTGAGTTGAAATGAGAACATCTTCCTTTGGGCGGAAAGAACTACTAGATGCGACTTTTTCGATCTTTGGTAGGGATTCGAGTGCGAGGTTTCAAACTTACTATTCATCTCATTGGGAGGAACACTCCTTTTCCAGTCATCAAACTGTCTCTCGAATGCTTTAACAGTCATCTGGGTACGGGTATCTGAGAGACTCGCGGCCAACTCAGGCTCGTCAAGTCTGAACGACGAGGAGACCTCCTCTACAATCCTCTGCAGTCTGATCCAGTGGACGAATGTCTTCTCCGAGGGCGTAGTAGCTTGGGTTTCAAGCCAGTCGAGATTCTCCTTCATTTTCTGAGTGAAACGCATGTAGTTTGGTCTACGCAATCCAACAGCAACACTAGGGGGAAGCCATCAGTTTTTACTAGCCGCGCCGGAGGCATGGTCTTAGATGGGTAAATACCTGGAACATGCAAGCCAGCATCCCAGATGCGTCCGGCGCTTCTCATAGATCAATTTCTCCTTGGTAACCTCCAGATTAGCGCCCGTATTTGGACTTGCGGCAACTGGACCGTTGAACAGATCATCCCAGTCTCTGTCGATATTCAGATTGAGGGCCATGGCCGCGCTCATGTGGACGAACATGTAGAATCTCGTATCCATAAATTTTTCTGGTGGGAAAGACCAGATAGCGGATATGAGAATGGCCTGAATCAGCTCGAGCGATTTCCTTCCACGCACCATTATCTGCTCGCCATATGCGCTGGATATCTTCTGGTCAAGAGCTTTGTGTAGCTCAGCATCGACCTTCGAGGCTGCTGCCGAAATACATGCCATGAACAGGATCGGTTTCGTTCGCCGAACCTCATCGGCGGTATCCTCACTGGAGAAAGACACCAGAGGGCTGTGCAGCAGAACTTCATTGACAAAGAGATCAAAAAGATAGTTGGAATACTCAACCGTGACCAGGCCCGAATCATACACGTCCGCTAAACTGGTAGGATAGGGGTGCTCAGGGTCCTCGCGAGCAGAAGAAAGCAGAATGGCGGAGAGGCGGTCCTCGTTGTCTTCTTCTTCCGAGAATCCATCGTAAAAAGCGGCGCCTGCGACGAAATCCGCACTTGGAGTAGCCCTCGTACCAGGCTGTGATGCATGCAAATAGGCGTCGATACGGCCACTCTCGCTGGAGTCCTGTCCAGGAGTGTTCTGCTCGGAAGCAGAGCCAGCATTCAGATTCTTGCCGCCCAGTTCAGAGGGACCTCCTGCTGGACCAGCTCGGTGCAAGAGCTCCCGCATGTTCTTGACCTCCCTCTCGAGCTGTGCGACTCTCGTATCAGTTCTCGTGCGTGGATTCCGCCGTTTGGAGGCAAGATAGACGCATTCTCGGCCATTCTTTGCGCCTACCGTGTGTCAGTTTCTTCGTCTTCCACTTATGCGGCACGGACGTACATCGCTTGCAAGTCGCCTGGCCTGGGTCGCCGGGGAGACATCTCAGCTTCATGGATCTACAGGCCTCACACGCGCGGTTGGAGTGAGATCCAGCGGCCTTCTGTGCATCCTGTGCGACATTCGCTGGCCCGCTCGGCCGTAGAGGCTCGGGCGTGTGCGGATTCGACATGGCGATGCGCGTTCCAGCATCCGGTGTCGTTACTCAAGATCGCAGCATTCTGAGGTTTCGAGCAGTGAAGTGGCATTAAGGTAGCTGATTAGCTTAGCCTCAGCCTGGACTCCGCGGACTGAGGTGACCGTTGCAAGTCCGGCGTCGATGGCTCCAGTCCAGTCGCATCTAAGCAGCCTCCCGCGCGACTGGACTTAAGGAAGGTCCGCGTCATGCCGGCTTGCGGCCTAATCCCTGCCGCCCAAGGGTATGTCCAGACGCGATTTTCAGTAGAGGTCTTGCGCACATTTCGAGTGGTCTCAAACCTATGTGCGAGATGGCATAATAAATCTCGGGCTGATTCCGAGTCTCCAATTGGAATTTTAATTTTCCCGACCCACAATCAGTTTGCAAGCGCTGTGCAGATTCCTGCTAGCGCTTTGCAAATTTTGCCAAAAACGTAGACTATTTTCAATAAAGCGCTGACGCCCAGCCACAAGCCTTCCCCTATTCCGCCTAGTTTCCACTTTCCAGGAAAGTTGAGAGAAATGTGCGCAAGACCTCTAGTGACAACTCGTAATTCTTCCCAGCCTCGAAATCCAAAAATCCTGCTCGTGCTTTCCTTTTCTGCGCTCTGGCATCAAGGAGTGACGGGCCGAGACCGGATATAAGCGGATATAAGCCTTACTATAACTCCGCTAAGTCCCTTCGGCCTCTGTCCCTGAACTTGCCGAGACCAGCATAGCTTCGGCACCCGGCAGTTAAAGCACTGGCAGAATGCTACAGCAGTACTTGACCATATCCCCTTCCGCAGGCTATCGTATACGATAAACTCAAGTAAAAATAACCCAAGCAGGACTTAGTCAATAACTGGAATGGTTACAGTTAAGATTTTCACGTTATTTAAGTTGCGTAACCCTTTCTTCTAATGGTACTGCACGACGTCTTTAGCATAGTTCAGGCAACGAACATGAGTTGGCTGCCACGACCACCGAGGCACCATCTAATACTACCCAACGGTGTAGCATTCCCCGATTGCAAGTTCCCATCTACTTTGACAGTTCCCGCAAGCTTGTAAGACCAAAGAATACGAGTACCTTATAACCGCAGAAATAAGGTAATGGAGAACAAAGCAGAAGAAAGCTAAACCAAAACCACAGTGACAGAAGAACAGCAAGGCAACAAAAGCAAGCAACCAACAAGGACCTGAACCGAGTGCCAGCAGCTGAAGCCTGAACCTTCAGCTAGGCAGAACCATCTTCAGATCCCAAGCATCGGATGATCGCCATTGTTTCACACCCTCACAGCCCAACTACCGGTGAAAGGCTGTCCTGGCACATCTTACTAGACTAACTTAGAGTAAGGAATCAGATGAAATGCGACACTAGATCACGCTGCTCTGCCACCTGTCAGTGCCAAGTCTCCGCCTCCGCGCCCTTGGTATCAGGATCCTCAGTCAAGGAACCTTGAAGCTCTACAATCCGTCATTTGGACTCGGACCCTGGCGGTGTATGTGATGTCGTCCCCCGGAAAAAATCTTGGAAGAGTCTGGATGCGAAGGACAAGTTAAGGCTGTGCTCGAGTAGTTTGATAATTGCTGCGAGCTTTCGAGTTGAAGACACCTGTTACCGTTCAGGAAAACCGCATGGATTAAGAAGACCCACAGTAGAGAGTGGCCTATTCTTTTCAAACCTTCTATAGGTCCCTCCGTCCCCAGAGATCTCTATCAGTCCTCATACATTGAGAGTTTGAGTCCCAACGATCGGCCAAGTGACAAGTTCGTCAGCTCCAGGCGCTCGAAATTCCGTACTTGTTCAGCCAGCTTCGCCTTTTGCCCAGCCTCTCCCTCTCCCTGCTCAGCCTCAACCATTCGTTTCTCAACCTGAGCCTTCTCACTCGCAAGCGCCTCCTTCATCAGATTGTAGTATCGAATGCCCAAGATCCTTCTCGCTTCATCCGTGATCGAAGCGTCGAATCGGCGCTTGACCTCCTCGATCTGTGCCAATCTGTCTCGCTTCTCTTTGGCTCGTTCTTCGTTGTCCATGGCCTGCACGGCTTGGAGATGGTTCTCGAGCTGCTCGATTTCGAAATCGTTGGCGAGTTTCTCGTCTGCTAGGTTCTCGACGGCTGAGTATCTGACGCGTTCTTCGTGAGACAGGGCTTGAGTCCTTCGCTTCAATGTTGCGATTCTGTTCTTGAGCGACGCGATCTGGGCTTCTCTGGTGGTTTCCATAGCTTCGTGTCCTTGAGGTTCGGTCGTGGATCTGATGGCTGGCTTGAGCGACTCGGTCTCAGCACCTCTGGTTCGTTTCATGGCTCCCTGTCCTGGAGATTCGGTCGTTGATCTAATGTCTGGTTGATCGAGAGTCGGTTCCTTTGTACTGTTAGTGGTGATGTTTCGGATCAACAAAGTCCCCATATTCGTAGATATTTACTTGACATGAGAAGCCAGTTTCCGGTACTGCTTCACCCTCCCACCACTTTCCTTATTGATGCTTTTCACGTGGGGACGGGTGTTGAAAGAATGGGGTTTCTTTACCTCAGTAGCCGGAATGGCTGGAATTTGTGATATGATCCTGGTGAAGCAGCGAGAAGAAGATGGGCTGCGCAGGCAACAGTCTCCCAGAGCCTTTGAGCACAGAGAAGTCGTTGCCAAGTAGAGCTGCTTTTTGGATGCAGAAAGTGTTTGTGTAGGAGGGAAGGTAGGTAGCACAGGCAAGCCGAGACGGCGCGACTGGGATCAAGCGAGGCGGCGAGATTACGGGCGCAGAATCAGAGTTGCTGCACGATTGATGAAAGTGAAAGTGAAGCAGCCTGGTGGATGAATCTGGCTAAGTTCCAGGAGTTTGCTGCTGGGAAGTGAACTATGAAGTATACGCTGATATTCGGTCCCAAGTTTGGTGCAATATCTGTACAGGGCGGTACAGTCAAAAATCGTCACGGCTTGGGAGAGGAGGAGATGAGAGGTGATGGAATACGTAGCGAAGTTCGTAGGGGATAGTCATCTCCAGTTCTTAAGGAGTAGTGCTTCGTAGTCGGTGTCTTGGGTCCTGTGTGAATAAGGGGTGATGAGTCAGAAGATGAGAGACGGTGTGTCGTTCCTTCTTTTCTGGGAGGTCATATCGTCAAATTTGCCATTGGCAATCGTCAATTCATTTATAAGGAGCTAAGAAAGCAGCCAATTGTCTCAACCGGTATAGCTTCAGACTTCTAGCGCTAATTTGAGTCACTGTCCGGCGCTCACTGTCTGCCTGAGCTTTTCGTGGCCCTTCAGCGGAAAATGGCGAGGTTGTGGGTTCAATTCTCTGTCCCTTTTTTTTGGTACCAGTTTGTTTGCGCATCCTATATGGTTTGAGTGGAACCGACCTTGCTCATTAGGTCGTCATGTGTGGCTCGATTCGGTAACCCAATCGTGCGAACCTAGTAAATATTCGAATATGCTTGTTAATTGTGGCTAGGGAATATAGTATAGAGGGTAGATGTATAAACCATCGTCTGTCTTCGTATTGGTGGGAGGCATAACGGTGTCTATTAAATGCGCACTGAGTGCGCCGTGAAAGAATTCGTATATTTCTCTGGAAAGAATCTTGTCTTGAGAGCACTGCGCTATGCTGTATGTGTGCTGTGCTTGAGCTGTAAGGGTACTGCGCTTCAAAAGGAGCGTAGCTATTTATTGATGGCGCCTGGCAAAAACAGCAAAGAAGAAGTACGCCCGAAGAATACGGACTTCAAGTACAGGACTCGTTTGAAGTGGCGGAAGATGGCCGTGACTGAACGCGACTTCCAAACAACCTCAAGATCTCTTGAGCTCTTGAGGTGTTTGAAGCTCGAGGGATCCCAAAATGTTACATGAGCTGTGGGATCTCAGTTGGCGTCGTAAGAACTGCGCAACCGCCGAAGTTAACTCTTCTGAAGTTGACGGCCCGGCCTTATGGCTCAACGGTACAGAGTGAAAATCTTAGGGCGGTGTTAGAACTGAATGTTGCTGCATCGTTACGGGTGAATAAAGTGTGGGCTTTTTTTTTAGATCGCGGGGTTCGAGCCCATTTCCCCCCCTTTTTTCATTTTTTTTTTAGGATCAACCCAAGAGTTGAAGAGAACAAGTCATTGGTGTACTACTCCGCTCTGAAATCTTGAGACTTCGAGTAGAGATGAATAAACATTTGGTGTTCACCATCTCGTTCTTGCGATGGGCCACATAATGCAGTCAGCTGGATGCTGTGCCAGCCCTGGAACGCGATAGACGCCTGTTGCAGGGATAGATACAGGAGCCTGGCATTGTAGGCAGGTTCAGATATAAAACTTGCACCCTGAACAATTTCCGGTGCCCCCGGGACGTCTTGAGCGAATCTTGGGTATGGTCACGATCACTGTAGCAGCCCAGCCAAGCCCTAGTTCACGACCGGACACCTGGTCTATTATGTTTGTTGGCTGTAGCCATGCAGGACTAAGCCCTGTTCAGCTCTTTGTGTAAGGTGTGAGAAATGCCTTCAGCAAGCTAGCTTTTCCTGGAGCATACAAGCTCTCCCTGGTCAAACTTCCCTCCAAGATACATATGAACACCCTGACACTTTCACTTTCCGATTCGTCCCTACTTTCAATCATCTCAGTATATCGACATACTTTTCAAAGACCTTTGCATCAGCCTCACATTGATGAAAAATACAGGCTTACGTCAAGTCTTGGTGGTCTTTTGTACAAGTGAAAGCATTTCCCTGTCCCTTTTTTTTTGTGCCGGTTTGTTTGCGCATACTATGTGAGTTAGTAGAACCGAACCTTGCTCCATAATTAAGTAGGGCTCGATTTTTTGGAGGGCATGGTGCCAATCACATAGGGGATACCTTACTTGGTGAGGGCGAGTGAGTCCTTTACTGAGTTTACTCTGTTGACAGAAAGTTTGTTATTGGTGATAAACAACATGTTCAGTAAAGAAGCCAGCATCAGTTGAAACAAATTCCTTTCAGTTAACAATATTCTCAATTCATTAATTCAAGGGGATGATGGCTTCGAGTCAAGAAAATAGCTTAAGTCGAAAACAATGATTCTAACTGGAAAGAAAAACACTGGTTGAAGGAAACAACTTCGATGTAGTGGAAAATGCTGACTTTAACATCCATTCTCTCCAAGCTCAACGAGGATATCGAATCCGTGGTTTGCTTTCAGGGTTGCAATTTTGTGAGCGCTACTGGTGTGGTTATGGCACTGTCCAACAACAGAGTCGTGTGTTTCTGTAGGCTTTGAACTGCTGGGTTAGTCGATGCAGCATGTCAACTCAGGAGAATGCGTAGCGAGCTTCGGACGTTCTGGGACAGACTGCGAATGTTTGGGCCCCCCTCTTTGCGCTTGGTGACTTTGAGTGCAGATGGGAGCGAGAAGTGAGGGGGTGGGGGGAATCCGAGAGAACACGAAAGAATTGCATACATGGTGGGGTTGAAAGACAGTTGTACGGTATATTTGGAGGATCTTTGGAGACGTCTCGGTTCGAGAGAATGGTCGCGATCCAAGAAAACAATCTCGATTCAAGAAAACAATCGATCCAAGAAAATCATGTCAACTCAAGAAAGTGGTCCCATTTGAAATATACTACTTTACATAAGGGGAATGGCTTCAAAGACTAAGAGACAGAATAGCTTCGATCCAAGAGAACAAGTAAGTTCTTACATTATTTCGTCTGAGAACGAGGCACTTTTGATACTTGAGGAATGTCTAAGTGCTTAGCTCGATTTTCCACCAGTTTTCGTGCTGGGATCTTATTCTTGTGAAGTTTTTGAGTAGAGATGAAGGAGCATAGGGTGTTTACCTTCTCTTTCTTGCGATTGGCCAGGAAATGCCGTCAGCTGGATGTTGCGCCAGCCACAATATGCACCTGTCGCAAGGGTATGTGCTGGAGCCTCGCCGTGCAGGCCATCCGGGTATAAATCTGGCGGCCCGCACATTTCTTTGTGTTTTCGAGGAGAGTCTGGTCTACTACCACTATTGGATTCTTGACGTTTGGATTCGTTGGGACTTCGACAGATATTTCAATCTTGATATTTTGCGGAGGCTTTCGTGCAACAGACCCACGTCCATCTGGCAGCAGAAGATTCACGACGCATTTTGTTACTCACTTGTACAGGTAACACACTTCGAGTGTCGACTCCTCTCGGTGGTCAGTCCCCCCAAATCTCGCTGTTTTTGTCCGATTCTGATTCTCTGGAATAGAGGCTCTTCTCCACCCCAGTATGGCCGACCTACCATCGTATCAGTACGAAGGCCTCGAGTCTAATGGCGATGGGTTCGGCAAAGGCAGCACCAGCTTCCGTCTCATTACCCTCCATGCTGGTGAACGAGATGACGAGATTTCATGTACACTCTCGCAGCACAAGTTGGACTCAGCGACTGAGTATGAGGCAATATCTTACGTATGGGGCGACTCCAAGGACACGGTCGATATAGTCTGCTCTGGACAGCGACTCGTCATCACGAAAAATCTTCACGCTGCATTGCAGCATTTCCGAGGCGAACATCAGGCGCGTACCGTTTGGGCCGATGCTATCTGCATTGATCAGACAAATTTGGACGAACGAGGAGCTCAAGTAGCTGTGATGAACAAGATCTACAGCCAGGCTCGCCGCGTCCTGATTTGGCTGGGCGAAGAAACCGAGTCTACTTCTGAAGCCTTGGATGTTTTGCAGCGACTTGAGGTGAGCTTACCAGCAATCACCGCGGACACTCGTATTGGCGATAGAGGACCAGAAGACAGCCATGGCCGGCCACAAATGTGGCACAGCTTGCCAGAAAGGTCCTGGTATCATATCGGAGAGCTGTTTTTGCGGCCGTGGTTCCAAAGAGTATGGGTCATTCAAGAGGTCGCTATGGCTCAAGAAGCACGACTCTACAACGGCAAAAAGTCAATAGCGTGGTCGACTTTTGCCGTAGCCACCAGAGGCATCATTTATTACAACCTGGGCTATTTTCTGGGCTTATATACCGTTTCATGGGACTCGCGGATTCTTCGCAATATATCCAGGCTAGTACTGGTTTTGGTTCCGGAAGAATCCAGAGCAATGCCGTTCTCCAAGCTGGTTCTTCAAGCAAGACATTTTCGAAGTACCGATCCAAGGGACAAGCTGTACGCCTTACTCGCATTATCCAACAATCTGGATTCTTGGATAATGCCCCATGGAAAGCCAGACTATTCTCTCGCTATAGCAGATCTTTTCATACAATTTACCAGACGCCAACTCCTATCTGGTTCCTTGATTTACTTGTCCGCTACAAACTACAGTGGGGTGTACGATGACTATGATCTGGGGAAAATTACGCTTCCTAGCTGGGCTCTTGATTTGTCTCGATCCGCAGACTCCACCCCAAATTTCGAAGCAATGGATTTCTATAACGTCAGGGGCACTACTACCGCTTGCTTGAGTTTCCATCCTAACAACGTTCTATTGATCAGAGGGAGAAGAATATCGGCGATCAAGCGACTTGGGCCCATGTGGCCCGCTGAAATGGACGGAGATATAGGGTATTCCTATTCCACCACGAAGTATGTCGGTTTGACATCGTCAGCGGCAATGCAGATCCTTGTTGCTTTCTTCGGAAGTTGCCACAGAGTTGCATTCGGTGATGATTTTGCGCCAAACGAGGGGAAGTTCAATTCCCAAGAATACTTTAGGTTCTGCGAAGCGCTCTGCGCCGACCTAAACCTCGATAACGAGAACCCTCCGCTCAAATCGGCGGTAGAGAGTCTAAGCAAAGTGTACTTGCTGCTTCTTCGGAATTTAGATCTTCTGCACCCCCAAACAGATTCTGGTTCCTATAATGAAGAGCTTAGTAGAACTACTGAGTATATATCACGGTTCCTCAGCGTCTGCTGCGGCTCGAGATATTTCTGCTCCGATACTTTTGGAAGACTCAGTTGGGCTCCGAGGAAAACAAAAGTGGGTGACGAAATATGTGTCTTTTATGGGGCTAAGATCCCATACGTCTTGCGACCCAGAGAAGATGGAAAATATGAGCTCATCGGAGGGTGCTATCTACAAGGTTGCATGCAAGGCGAGGTCATGGTGACAGACGCTTTTCTCGAGGAGGAGTTTGCCATTGTCTAAAGGGGTCAGCAGTAGTCGGTACCGTCATCAGGGCCAAATGCACACACCAGGAGTACACATATTTCTCAACTTTCAACTCGAGCAGGCCGACTGGAAATCATCACTTCTTCGAGAACTGGCGGGGCCTCTTCCTCCTTTCAGTCCTTCACTTCTCTCCCACGCACCCCTTTTCTACACGCTCTTTCCGCATGTTTGAGAGAACGACAAGACGACTTGTACTAATTTCTCGTTTCCGTCTGCACCTGAATCAGCCAAGCGCAAAAGAGGAGGCCAAATTTCTGCAGCTTGCTCCTGTGTCTCTGAAGCGCGATTCAAATATCCCTGGGTTTATACATACTGCATCGACGTACTCGACTCGATGCTTCGAGAATAACACACCGCTAGCGACCACGAATGGCGAATTTGAGAGAGAAACACGGATTCAGCATTCTCGCTGGGCTTGGGGAGAATGGAGAGGGAAGACAACCTTTTGATACAATCACGGTCGTTCCCATTAACCGATGCTGTGGAACTGTTATTTTTGAATGAAGCTATTTCATCAAACGATGGTATTTCCTTCGATTAAAGCTATTTTCCTGGATTGAAGTTATTTTCTCGCATTGAAACTACTGTCCCCGACCGATGCTGTTTTCTCCAACTGATGTTGGTTTCTTCACTGAACATTTTTCTTATCGACAACAAACTTCCCGTCGACAGAGTAAGCTCATAACGGACTTACTCGCCCCTATGGAGGGCCCCAGATATTTTGAGGCTTAAACTGAAGTGCCGGTTTGAACTGGCAGCTTCCCTACCCGTTGGATATTCTCAAGTGATTTACTAATCTTCAGATACACCTGGATCACATTATTCACATTCGTCCATCGAAGGATCCAAGCCCGAGCCTCGAATTTACAAAGTCTCGGAAACACTATTAACCCTCGGCGTAACAACCTTCCCCTTCACAACCCTCGGCCACTGATCCTCATCCCCCCCCGGCCACATAATCTTCCCCCTCCAAACCGCCACCCCATGATTCCCCAACACAAACGCCCAAGTCGCCACCAACGCAATCGTCATCGCCGTCGCCACCCACAAAATCGCCTCACTCTGCAACGCCATTCCAATCTCCGTCGTCGCAATCGTAAAGCCCGTATTCGGAAACACCATCGCCCACCAAATCAGATGAAACTCCATGTCTCGAAACTTCACAACTACGGACACGAGCGCCACGGCGAAGAACCATAATGCCAAAGTCCAGACGAAGATGGACATGCTGAGGGCGAGGAATTTGAAGAAGCGGATGGCGTCGACGGCGCTGTCGCCTTCCCAGAAGGTGATGGAGGGGCTGAGGGCGTCGTGGAGGTTGTTGGCGAGACGGATGAGGGTTAGTGAGGTGAATGCAGGGGGCCGACGGAGATGAACATGCCGGGGCTCATGTCTGGATTTGGGAGTCCTTGGGAAACGAGACGTTGGATCCAGATGGTGAACATGAGGATGGAGACGAAGAAGCCGAGACCTTGCATTGTCAAGCCGGCTATTGCGATATCTAGGACTTTGTCTCGAGGTTGTGTCTTGGTGATGACGCCGGCGATCATGCCGCTGAGTGTAGCGGGGAGGATGGGAAAGATCCAGCCGGGTGTAATGTCTTGGGTTGTTAGGTTTGCGCCGGTGAAGATTTAGTAGTATTGGATGATAGCGAGCAGGAACGAGAGGGCTGTGTAGATCCAGAAAAGCATGCGGATGCTGGTCAGTAGCTATGGTCCGCAGTATGCCACACCGTAGGCACTGGTATTGGCTATGACGACGGCGAGGGAGAGCCAGAATGTTGGGAACAGAAGTGATTCGGAGGTGTTTCTCAGAGAAGCGCTCAAGGTACCGGGAAAGAGTACGAAGCGGATAATGATGCCGATTGTGATTAAGATGAAGCAGACAAGATCAAAGAGAAAGACGATTTCGCCGATGGTGTCGAGTCCTTTGAATCGGTGAGGTGTCACTTTGAAAACCAGTGCGAGGCCGCCTGTCGCTGTTGTGAAAGCATACCATGCCCAAGTCATATAATGGAGGCGTTCTTTCAAGCTGACCTGTTCTTGAAAAGTGACACTGGATCTTCGCCGTTGATGCTCGACATCATCGCTCTGTGCCATTGCGGCGAGAGTGCTGAACTTGCACGAGATTCGGAGGTGTTTCGACACCAACTCAAACCTATATCAAGAAAGCAGGCGTGCAACTGGTCGTCACTCATAGAAAGTCACGATAAATTCTTGTTTCATCTCACTGCGTAAACGTCAACATTAATTTCGCCAACCACGATAGAAATGTAAATTGATACTTCGAAATCGCCAGCCACGTGCGGATCCGACTCATGGAGTCATTGATCGCAAAACCAGCTGCACTCCCCACGGCTGTAGTTCACTCGCAACATTGGTGAATAGAACAAGGAAATATCCTGCTGGTTTTGCCGCGATACAGGTACAGACTGCAGTTCCAGACTAACCGTTGGGGCCAAGCACAATGTAAAAAGCTATTAATAAAGTACAGTGGTTGCAAGTGTACTAGATTGCGGCTTGGCATATCCAGTTCTCACATACCCCACAAAATCAAATCTGGTATCCTAGCGCAAGATGAGAAAAAGCTTGGACTGGGACATAGGAAAACGTTGGAACATAAGTGGTCAAAACTCGCTGTGTCTCCGTCTCGGGCACAGTTCAAATCGTAATTTCTCAGCCCTTTCTTTTTGTGCCTCTCCGCGTTCTGCTAGAGATGGAGTTTCTAATTTCTGGTGGCTCTATGACACCAGAAGACATACCGGCGTTATTCTCCTTGGTTAGACGCCTTCCCTTCTGTCTGGTCTTCGTTTCCGTCAGGGCTTCCGCCTTCTGAGAGCGTCGAAGCGCGGACTTTGCTCTAGTGTGTCGAGTCTCTCGTGGAGCAGGCTGAGCATGATCTGCCGCCGAAGTGGTCCTGGTTTTGATCTTCTTGTTCGGCGCCGCTTGCGAAGGTTCTGGTTCGGCTTTGCGTTTCATGGTTGCGATCCTTGCACTACGCCGAAGTCCTGGCTGCGGCGGTGACAGAGGTATCTGACTCGGAGACCTTCGAGACCTTGGGCGGTCTTCCGACGGTCCAGCTGGAGGCTCTTCGGGCTCTTGCGGCGAGGCCTCATTATGCTCCTTGCCGAACCCTATGGGTCCCTCGTTGTCGAAGATTCCGCGTTCACGCGCGTCGTCAAATAATCCAGGTCCCCCATTGCCGAAGATTCTGGGTCCCCCGTTGTCGAAGAGTGGGGGTCCCCCGTTGTCGAAGAATCCGGGTCCCCCGTTGTCGAAGAGTCCGGGTCCCGCATTGCCGAAGACTCCGGGTTCTTGGGAAGGGGGTGCGTAATCTACTTTGGGAGAAGGGAGACCCAGCAGCCGCCGACGCCGCCGCTCAATCACTTCGATCGGCTCTTTTGTCTGCCCAGGAAAGTCCGGCGGGAAGTCTCCGCTCATTACATGTATCCTCCAGAAGCCTTCCGGCTCTTCGCCAGGGTACTCATGAAACTTCTCAATGGTCTCTAAAGCATCAATTTCGGAAGGGGTGAAGTCCACAGTGTCGAGCCCGCTGTTTTGTGGCCATATGTAGTCCACAGTTGATTCCCAAGGGCCAGGCCGTTGAAGCTGCGAGAGATCTTCTGGTTCCGGGGAGGCAGACTCGTGACGCCATTTCCATGAGGGAACACATTTGAATCGTATTCTATCAAACTCTGGCCTCCAGTCCCCGCGTTGCTTCCATCGTTCGATGACCTGTTCTCTAGCAGTTTCCGGCCAAAGAAAATAGCCATGCCGTTGTTCGAACTCAAGGCGGCCGTAGCGAAGCTTTTCTTCCTCAATCTCGATCTGAAAAATGAACCAAGGTCTAGTGGTAATGAAAGACTCCGCTTGCTCAGCAGTAGCCCCTTCTTCTAGGTGAGAGTGTGGGATGACGGGGACACTCTCGCCACGACGCAGATTCTGACGCAGACGCAGGACGCGTCTCACGAGCTGGACTCGCGCGGCTTCCACGTCCGCCGCGTCGTCCTGTGGCTCCCACTTCCATCTCCATTTGCATCCCTCATCATTGGCATTCGCGTGGCGCCCGGCAAAGCCCCAATCGGGATTCCAAACGCCTAGTTTCTCCCAGCGGCGCTTGAGACAGTGGCGGACAAGGACACCGCGGCGCCGGGTTCCTGCTAGTCCGGAGAATACAGGATTGCAATAAAGGTCCTCGCAATCGTTCTCGACCTGGGCTTCAAGACGGTAGACGTCAGCGGGGGCCATTATAGATGGCATAGTCCAGGGACGAGTATTCACGTAGTCATCGACCTCCTGGTCGGTGAGCGGTTCTTTGAGGATGTCCACGAGGGGCGCTGGCAGCTCACTGATTCCTTTCGGTGTCGGTGGCATCGACGGATATTGGGGGTCCACGGGCGACACAGTGGATGAGGCATAAGGCGGGGGCTCGTCGCGGTCGAAGCGGCGGTCGAGGTAACGATCGAGATAATCTTCGTTTGCAGCAAGCACTTCCAGATGAGGGATGACTCCGTGTCGAAAAGCATTGCGAAGCGCAGCAGGACCAAAGAGGGCTTCACGCATGGCTGGCGAAATTGTTGCAGGATGACAGGGAGCTGTACACAGTTGGATTCAAGTTGACGAGGGAAAGTAGGCCAGGTCACGAAGCGCGAAAGGAAAATTCGGAGCTCTGGCTGAAGATCTACTCTGGTACTTCAGTGGAATCAGTGCAGTCTGTGTTGGTCCAACAAATCTCTGTGCACACCTGAGGCTCTCGATGGGCGTTTTCATTCCCTATGTTGCGAGTGGTGGGATATTGACGGGCTGCTCGGGCCAACTATCCCCGAGTCGCCCGAATCCCGTGCGGTCATAATATTACTAATCACGCCAACATACACATGCAGTATTCTTCTCCCAGACGCAATGCATCTCTGACTGCCGCACACCCGCCCTCCCTCCCTCCCGTGCCGCTGAATCCGCCATCCACATAGCCCACTCAGGCTGCCGGGCACCGGCCGTATGGCTCCATTTGGCCGTGCTGGCCGTGCTGGCCGCGCTGGCGATGATGTGGCGGCTGCAGTTGACTCGCCTTTTCTATCAACAATCGATATATGGCTGCCTAATCACAGGGAGGTGTAAGTAACAAGTTCAGTCTCTCAGGGACTTCGCAGTCTTCATATAAGCTGCCAGGGAAACGGAAATTTCCTTATTTTTCACATTACGCTTCATGTACATACCCACTCTTTACTCTCTGCTACCTGCTGTACCTTACCTACCCACTATCTTCCATCATGCACAGGTACAGGACCCCTCACAAGCAAACATTCTTCCACCTCATCCCCAAGAATAAGGTCGCCAGAGATACTCTCAATCACTCCAGCAATGAAAGCTATGTGTCAACTGCGGCCGGCGACTTTGATCTTGGCCTTGAAGTCGGCTTTCATGTTCCTCCCATGCCTTATGGCCAAGTCATCACCAGACTTGGAAAAGCGACCGACTTGGTACTTTGCGAAGATACAAAGGAAGCCCCCATGTCTGACATCCACGCCCACTTTGAGATGAATAATGCCACACACCACGTTCTCTTGAATGTCAGATCAACGCATTACCACTCGGTCAGCTTCAAGGAGCACACGCTGGCCGATACCAGCGGCGAGGACACAGAATCGAGACATCAGCTCATCACAGGTAGCGGTGTTATTCTCTACGGATGTCAGTACGATATCACCATTGCATCTTATAAGTTTCTCTTGCGCTGGCTGGCCAATGAACCAGAGGAGTCGAAAAGGCTCGCCGTTGAAAATCTCCGGGAGTCCTGGGCCAAGACGGTAAGAATGAGCCCACGCTATCGCCCCGATGAGGCTTCTATGTCGGGACCGCGCTCGTGGACTGTCACCAGGCTGCATACGCTGAAGAGCCTTGCTATCAGAGATACGGGTTATGAGCATCTTCGCAAACTCATTGGTGAGGGAGCATTTGGTGCAGTCTACAAAGCGATGGACAGGGTTTCTAGCAATGATTTTGCTATCAAGGTGGTCGATCTGCGCCGCTACGCCAGTCTCGAGTTCGCTCGAGCTAGAATACAGAGGGAAGTCGCCGTTATGAAATCATTAGAACACGTGAGTTGGTTTTCCCTAACATATGCATTTTGTTCTTCAAGTGCTTTATCTAAACTCGATTTAGGACCATATCATCCAATATTTGGGTGATCAATACTTCGGAACTCTAAAGCCCGAGATTTTCATGCCTCTTTGCGCGGGGAATTTGGCCACGCTATCATCATCCCTACCACCTCCTCTTACGCGTCAAGGCCTTTCCAATATGGTCCTGAAACAGATGCTTAGCGCTCTCGATTTCCTGACACTCAAAAACCTGATTCATCGGGATATAAAGCCCGAGAACATTCTCTACGACTCCCTGGAGGGGCCTGGTGAATACCGGTTTCAGCTGGCTGATTTTGGTCTTGCCACCTAGTCTGATCGAAATGCCATTACGATATGTGGCACACTATACTATCAGGCTCCCGAGGTTTATGGATTGCCCAAGTTTCCCGCCCACCAGAGTACAGCAGTGGACATATGGTCACTCTTTGCGACCATGGTGGCTGTTGACTCGAACTTTTGCGAATTCCCTCCTACCACTGACAACTACCAAAACATCCTGGCTATGTTCAATGCCACGGATTTTCCCAAGATCGACATAGAGTTTGCCATACGTATACTCAAAGCTAAAGCATCGCAAGCCCGTCAACTCGAGCAAATGGTCGAATTGGATCCCAAGAAGCGGCCATCGGCTGCACAGCTACTTATCGCACTATACAACGGCGAGGGGCTAGCGACGAAAAAGTCGCCTACAAAGCCTGAGTCCAACGATCTAGCATCAGTTGCAGGGCCGAGCAATCGTACACAACGGGGGAGAGACAAAGCTCCCCAGCGGCCATTATCACCAACCGACAACGGGTTGATCGTGTATCCGGCCGATAGAATGGACATCGATCCACCAAGTCCTGTCTACCCCTTGACCCCTGATAAAATGGACATCGATTCACCAAGCTCTGTTCCTCTCTTTGCCCACAGGCAACAAAACACCCCTGGCAGATCACTACGGTCCAGCCGCAGGTCATCGGAGCGCGCCCGGATCGCATGGCCAAAACACCCACCGGTAAGGCTGAAGCTCCTGCCCGCAAGCCCGATCTTGCTGGCAAACGGGAAGGGCAAGCACGGAACCGCAGATAGGGCCTGATTTGGAAAAGCCCCTAGCTCTTGAAGCAATGGAAGGCAAAGATCGCCAACTTTGGTATCAAGGAGGAATTGATAGCAGATAGAAACGGCCCTAGGTGAATTGCGGATGGGTAGGACTTCGTACTTCCAATATCACGGTCTCAGCGCGATTTTTTTGTTAAGCCAGTTATATCACTTTCAGCCCTGAATCCGGTTAAACGGATTGGCGGATCGGGTTGGGTCAACTCGGCCCAGGTCGAACCGTTGCCTGCCTGACCTATAGTGGGACGACAAAAATCCGACCCCCCCCTCCTGGTTCCTGAATGCAACGTCTTCATCTTCAAGAATATTCTTAATCTTCCTCTTATCGCATCATCGCATACCTAACTATTGGACTTGGCGCTCGCCTCGTTTCAAAGCGTGGCCAATAAGACTGACTATGTCCCGGTAGTTGTTCGCTAACATTCTTCCGGTGTCTGCTTTGATTACAGCTCAGCAACACACAGCCTGATGTCTCTTCTCCTGGATGAGTGTTTTTTGAGGAGACAAGGGGGAGATGATTCGGGCAGTCTCGAGGGTACCATCGGGTCCTGCATCCGCCGAATCACTCTTGCTACGGACCCGGCATGTATTCAAAGTCTTCACCAAGTCGACACTTCGGATGAATTCGATGCGCTTGAGAGCGATGAACGAGACAGGCGCCTGCGCGAAGCCTCATGGGCCTTTTCACTATACCTGGAGCGAATCGAGTCTATTATATCGAACCCTGCCACGCTTCCGCATCTTCAGCAATTCGATTGGATTGACAAGGTGCCTGTTCCCAGATCCCTTTCCAACAGTCTCGCGGCTCTGAACATCCAATATTTGAGAATTCCTCAAGCGCCTCTTGAGGAAGAAGTGGAAAATGTCCAACCTGTTGCCTTTGACAAGTGGGATTTGCGCACCCTCCATGGACTTGATAAATATACCAAGGAGAACGCGGCGTCGAATTTAGGTACAGGCTTACTTCGCAGTTGCTCGCACAGCCTCGAAACATTGGAATGGTGCACACATCGCCGAAATCTCACCTTTGGATCCGGCCCGACTAAAGTTACCCGATCCCAGAAGCTCAGAAGACTTCGGCTCCTATATACTCCATTTAGTGACATGGCCACCGTTGATAGTCTGCTGTCATCAAATCTCACATGCTTGGATTTGAGGGGTGCTCACGACAGCCTAGTTTTCACCGCACTGAAAAGTTGCGGTCGGATGCCATGTCTTACTACACTAGGCCTTCAAGTGGAAAAAGAGGCAGTTGAGCCCTGCCTTCGATTCCTGAGAGCAAACACCCAGGTCTCTAAGCTCCACCTTGCTTCCACCGACTTGGCACCAATCAACAAGATTCTCCCTGTCCTCGCATCGTCTTACAATATGCTGAGGTCGCTCCGTTTCAACTCGATTCTCGATGGGAATCCAATCGAAACACTCACAAATGTTTCCAGACTCGTCACGATCGAGCAGCTTTGTATTGGCATGTTGAGCCGGCCTTGTCTGGAGCGCCCTAAATTCAAGATTGTACTAGAGAGAGATTCAAGAAACTGCCCTTGGATTTGACGTCAAAGGTTTGCAAAAGTCAAAACTCGAGCGATGCAAATCAGAGGATGCGGATAATGGATTTACCAGTCAGGAAAGAAACGAATCGATACTCTAGGTGGAAAATCGAAAATGGACATATGAAAAGAAGCTCGGAGAAAGATGGCATCAAGCATCTTATACTTCAGGGAGCTTCAGGCCCTAGAGTCTGGATTCTGGAAGAGGTTCGCTCTTGAATCTTTACTCCGAGTCCAAGAGTAAGACGGGATGAAGTAGTGAAGACAACTGACAAAGCAGAAGACTAAATTTCGAGAAGTCCCCGGAGTAGGAACTTCTGGACGACTCCTTCCTTACCTGACCCTCTGGGTTTGTCGACGAACACGACGGAGAGGTGTAAAAGGGAAGCCGGGCAAGAGAAAAAGTCTCGGGCTCGGACAATAATTAGGCCGATCTCAATGCTTTAGTCTCGTCCCACGTGAGAGGACCCACTTTCCCCACGTGGTGATGCTTAAATGGACGGATGCATAAGGCTAATCTGGAATGCCCCAGGAACGGGCCTTCCCGGGATCTGCCGCAATCGGGGTGGGAAATGACAACCGCGAAAGCGGACCCTTTCTTATGGCCTCAAGCACTCTAACTTAACGCCTGCTGACGCAGCAACCAACTGGTCAGAAACATTCACTCCTCCGAGACTCTTGCACTCTCTTCTTTGTTCTCAGCACACTCTCGACCATGTCACGATAACATCAACTGTGCACCGAGTTATTAGACTTAGATATTCGCTACCCCGCATCGTTCAAAATGCCCGTCTCCGGCCTCAGAATCGCAAGTCGCTCGGCCTTGCGCCGCTCCCACCCCTTCCAGCCTCAACAGCAGAACAAGATCGCAAGGCGCCAGACCAGCTCGAATTCGAACCCGAATCCATCGTCGAAGCCCTGTTCTTCTGCCACAAACGCCCGCTCCTCCACAGCCACCACAGCAGTCCCCGTACCCGCAACCATCCCCCCTCAACAACTCTCCATCTGGCACCGCCTCGGCCCCCTCACCACAGGTGTAAAAGCCTTCGGCCGCGCACACCAAAAACGCCCCTATCTCACGCAATTCATCGGCTCCCTCGTAATCTACTTCGTCGGCGACCTCAGCGCCCAAAGCATCTCACATACCGACTACGATCCGCACCGCACTCTCCGCGCCCTCTGCATCGGTGCCGGCAGCAGCATTCCCGCCTACCGCTGGTTTCTCTTCCTCTCGCGCAACTTCAACTATGCCTCCAAAACACTCTCTTTGACGACGAAAGTCGTGATCAACCAAACTTTCTTTACGCCGGTTTTCAATACATATTTCTTTGGTATGCAGAGTTTGTTGGCGGGCGACGGGTTGGAGGCGGCGTGGGAGAGGGTGAAGAAGACGGTGCCGATCAGCGTGGTGAATAGTCTGAAGCTGTGGCCGGCGGTGACGGCGTTTAATTTTGCGTTTTTGGGGGAGCAGTATAGGAGTATTTTTTCGGGGGTCGTGGCTATTGGGTGGCAGACTTATTTGAGCTATTTGAATCGTGTGGCTGAGGTGGAGGTTGCTGAGGAGGTGATCACGCATAAGGTGGTTGCGGATAAGCCGATTGCCGAGAAGGTGCAGGCGGAGAAGAGAGTTGCCGACAAGAGGGCTGCGGAGAAGAGGGTCGGTTCAGACGACAAGATGGTGAATCGAGTGCAAGAGCTGGCGAAAGCCTGAGGGAAATGAACATATGGACAGCGAAGGGTTTGCACAAACGCATGAACGGATGCACATTTCTTTTGTTACTTCGACGGATAGACTTGATACCTGGCTTTGGGGTCACTCTTACAATTCGGGAGAGATGGCTCGGCGTTCTGGGATACAGGATACAGCATTATAGACGGTAGGACCGGGACCGAATACCACCATATACATTTACAGCGAAGCTAGAGAAAGGCAGCTGAAACATAGATCCAGAACTGGCGTTCCCTGCCTCGAGAGTGATGTGATCCTCTTGGTCGATATGTCGGCATATGGTAATACTTTTATGTGCAGTGGTTACCAAAACCTCCAGAAGCACTCCAGTCCGCACGTCATCAATTGTGTTTCTCAAAAAGGCGACAATGTGACAGAGCTGCTCTTCCCAGTCGCCAAGCGTCGTCTCGAAGTCTGATACGCCGTCCAAAATGCAGGATATCGTCGTATACGCCGGAAACGCATCAATCAGCCCTCGGAAAAGCTCAAAAAGTTCGAACAATCCAAGTTGGCAGATATCATCTCGGAGAGCTCCAGAGACGTAAATCCGCTGTTGTTCAAATTCAAGCATAAGCTGGACAATGAAGCTCTCCATCATTCCCCTCGGACCGCTTTGTGGATCGCCTGGATGCGAATGTAGTCCGCAGAAATGATAGAGCAAAGGTTTTGGGAAGTCGAAAGTGTGACTTGAAGCACTTCATTAATCGCTTCACCGAAGACGAACCAGTACATACATACCATCGACGTTCTTATCACTAACGTAGAATTTAGCGATGAATTGGTGAACGAAAGGAAGGAGAGGCATCTACATTGGGGAGGGGCGGGGGGGCCTTTTTTTTTAAAGGAAAAAAAGGTAAAAAGGAAAAAAGAGAGCAAAACTGGAGCCGAACCCGGAGGTTCCTATCAGGAAACACAGCCGAACTGTGTTTTTCTGCGTAAATCGGTGATTCCCTATAACCACTCGACCACAGGACGACTTTTCTATTAGACCTGTTCATGAATTAGTCTCGGTAACTGCCATATGTGTGGCGTTCCTCTTCCATTTTCTCGCTAAGTGGGGTTGAAGGATACGTGTCATCGCCTAAGGAGTTGGTTATTAGAGGACAAGATTCGAAGAAGGTCATTATGCGCATCAGGATCAATGCCAAGTCGCTATTGGCAGTCTTCAGCAAGGTTCTTGGATGTTGATGGGGAAGCAAACAATGCACTTTCTCTCGACCTTTCGAACACCTTATCCATTACCACCATGAGTTCAGAGAAGAAACAGCCCTCAGGTCCTTCATACCCCTCGAAGAAGTTCAACCCTGAAAGAATTGCGTTGCTAGCGAGTTCGCAGAAAAGACTATCCTGGCTAAATACGAGTCGTTTCGAAACGCACATCCCAGAGCTCCAGTAAAGGTTTGCTTCGATGATTTATGGTGTCTTTTCAAGCCCGGAGATCTAGTCTACGTTCCATCTGAAACCTTGGAAAAGGCCGTCAGAAAGAAGCTTCTCGATACAAGCCCGGACAAATATAACCCTGATTTCAACATTCATATAAAGATGAAGTCGCATAAGTCCACTATACAGCAAAAGATATGGCAAGTGCACGGTTTCGAAGACTTCGTCCGTTTCTCATCGGATTTCGAGGATTCCCACCGGAATCTCAACCTATTGCTAACCATTTTCTTTAGATTTCCTGGGGAAAGTGGAGTATTTCGACGGTTCTTTGTTTCTGACAACGAACCGCATCGGCAAACTTGACCCTGCTTTACCATCTCGACTTCATCTTGTATTACATTACAAACTACTCGGTGATGATGAGATTCATGAGATCTTTCGCACCAATATCCGAAGACTACAGAATGCCGAACAGCAGCAGTGCGATGCCAGCGGTGAGCCTGCGCTATGTATCTTGGAGCGCGACATATTACGATCCGCTGCGACCACTGCGCGAAGTATCCTAACGGCAAAGGAGCCTGGAACGGGAGACAGATACGAAATGCCTTTATAGTGGCAGCTGGTATGGCGAGACATGAAGCTGAGCAAGAGGCTGGCCAAAACGTCCAGCCCCAACTGCGCTACTCTCACTTCGCAGAGGTGGAGAAGCTGAACGACAAGTACAACCGCTACCGAGCCCGAGTTCTAGGCGGAGATGACTCGCGGAAAGCCCTGCTGAATGAGGAGCGTGACGACGATTATGAAGAGAGTTATGACCAGCCCACCCGAACAAGCCATGGCCGCCTCACACCAAGTTACTTGGATGCTCATCGACAATCCGCCACTGCTTCGGGTCTACAAGGTAGCCGCGACCAATTCTCAACGCCTATATCTACTGCTCGACCATTTTCTATAACGGGCCATTCAATGACCATGGCAAATCAGCAAAGTTATCAAGGACAACAACCTGTGACCTTGGGATATTCTTCTCCCCGAGAAATCTACCAGCGACCTATTCCATCAATGTCTCCTTTGGACGAAAACTTGCCCTACGGACGTGACCAGGAATACCAACCCGGTGGCCATCCTCGCCCAGCCACGAATACAGCTTTCCACCGCGATCAATCAAACCTGGAAATGCCCGTTAGTCAGTCCCCATTCATTTCTGGCACGCTCTCAACCATTTCCGAGGCCGGCAATAAATAAAATGTTTTTATAGCTAGAATGGATAGCCCCTGCGGTAAATCAACCAATAACCATAACCCACGGGAATAACAAACACATGCTGATCGTGAAAGGGATGCGAAGATAATGGACGGCGTATAAGAAACACGAAGGGGGTATTCGGACGGTAATGGCGAATTTGCATGTACGCAAGGAACTGCAACAAACAAGAAACGAGAAACACGACAGGGGGGCGGGGTTGGGTTCAAACATTTTTCGCCTAACTGTAGTAGGAACACGCAAGACTCTCACTTTTCACCTCAGGTAGCTCCCAACAATGGTATCCCAGTCATTTCCTCAGCCCCAGCTCGAAACTAGTATTGAAAGCTCGAAATGCCCAACCAGAAAACCTCTAGCTTCATCGCGTGAAAGATAGTACCGCATGGGATGGAGAAAGTAAAAAGAGGCTGGCCAGTGGCCAGAAACCCTCTACCCTCCCACTTTTTCAAGCTCAATATCGTTCATTCTCCTCACGGCATCAAGAGCAATTGTCTTGGTCTCCTCGTCGTACTTGTCCGAAAGCTCATCAAACCTCTTCTTCCAAAACTCCCATCGCTCACGGCACATCCCTGCTTGGCCGTGATACAGCGGCCCATCGCTCCTCAATATTGTATCATCCGGGTATTCTGAGACCCCAGGTGAATTCTCAAATACCCACTTTCCAGCAAGCCTAATCCACTCGGCAGCGCCTCTCACCTTGCAGTCAGCAGCCTCGATGCTTTCGAGATGTTTGAATGTAATCTCCAGGGGCGTCACGCAAATTTCAATGCCCGATCCCATCAGGCGACCAAAGAAGGAGTTCATGTTGACATATTCGTCCTTGCGTCCTTGATCTGCATCTTGCTCGGTGGCCATTACTGAGATAAATTTCATCAGCAGTTGTCTGCAATAAGCGCACTCGGGTGGCTAACTTACTGTCCCACCATTCTCTCGCCTGCATGCCCAACTCAGGATGAGTGACATCTCTCCAGACTTCTCTTTTAACCTATTACTAGAAGTCAGCACAAAACCGGAAGTTTGAAGACTTAGGCCGTACTGACCTCCGTATTAAACCAGTATGCTTGTCTAGACAGCTGCTTCAAAGCATGTAGCAGGTCGACAAATTTGTCCTGGGACGGATGATCATAAGGAATCTGGACGGCGAGCTCAATTATAGTTCCGTAAAACTCCCAGAAAAAAGTCTTCGGGGGATAAATACGACCCTCGTGGACATCAAGTATTTGATCAACCTGACTGGCCGCCTCGCTAGCTGATGTAGCAGAGTGTGGCTGAAGGTAGTCCACGAGAATAGAATAGTACTCGGGTGCGTCGTCTCTCTCGGCTCCGTCCACTTTCCAGGTTTCTATGAAGAGGTCGAGTTCTGCCATAATGAAGACTGTAGACCGAAAATAGCGGGAAGGGAAAAGAAAGAGGAGAGTGGGGAATGTGTGATTAGAACCAGAGTCGCAGGCTTCTATAAATGCTCCGTGATGTGACAACGTTGAGTCACTCGAGTGTTGGGAGAGTGCTTCAAATCGGCGATGAGTCAACTTTGCTTAGGCGCGGACGGCACAGTTTGATGAACCTGATAGGCAGACAAGCGAACGAGTGGTTCATCTCAGCTTGTGTACATACCTACTTTCCGATGAGCCTCCTGTACTCTACCACTTCCCACTGTCACATGAGTAATCATGTGACAGCACAGACTTCCGCGCAATAATAACCTGGTCGAAAAATCTCTTCAATACTCCTGTTGATGGTAAGTACGAGACGGGAGTCAAATCTTAGTTTGCATTTGTGGTTAAGGTATTTCGCAGTTGCAAACGACACCACCAGCTGAGCTCGGTGAGGTCGAATGGATGTCGCACAAGCTAGGTGCACTGACCACATCACGTGCGCCGCATCCGTTTCCCCTCTGTGGAGCGTAGATCCCCCGCTCGATCTCCGCACCATCGTCCATAAACCTTGTCCAGCACAATGGCGCCAGGATCCCAGAATCCTTCCAATCCCATTTCTTGCTCGCCAATACAGAAAGGCTAAGTGGCCAAGCTTTCTCTTATCTCCCATTAACTTTCCGTTCTTCCTCATTCAAAAACAGGCAACGGCCGCGTGCTGCTATCATCAAGGACTTGAACTTTCAAGTCCAAGCAACTCCCTTCGGACCCTTCCCTTCCCTCAAAGTCACTCGCAAACCGACAACTTGTCCAGCATGGCCACCGAGACAATCACCACCCAAGAGCAGCAACGAGCAGCCTACCTCCTAGACGCACAATCCAAAGCCGTCGCGCTCTTCTCCGAAATCGAACAAACCATCATCCGCCCCGGCGTCAGCGAGAAGCAACTCAGCAACGAGATTCACGAGCTCGGCGCCAAACGCCACAACATCCGCACCCACTGGCACAAACGAGTCGTACGCAGCGGTCCGCACACGCTCAAGCCCTACGCCGAGAACCCACCCGACCGCACCGTCGAGCCCGACGACATCCTCTTCGTCGACCTCGGTCCTGTCTTCGAAGCATGGGAAGCGGATTTTGGCCGTACGTATGTGCTGGGTGATAGTGAGGAGAAAAAGAAGCTCAGGGATACGCTGGAGCCGACTTGGAAGGCAGTGAAGGCGAAGTATGAGGAGAGGCCGGATATGACGGGTGAGGAGTTGTATGATATTGCTTGTGAGTATGGGAGGAAGGCGGGGTATGAGTTTGGGGGCCAGATTGCGGGGCATTTGGTGGGGGACTTTCCTCATGAGAGGATTCCGAATGATAAGATTGCTCTTTATATTACGAAGGGGAACAAGGAGAGTATGGCGCAGCTGGGGAAGGATGGTATGAAGAGGCATTGGATTTTGGAGATCCACCTTGTGGATAGAGAGAAGGAGATTGGAGGGTTTATGGAGCAGCTTTTGACGGCTGAGTGATTGAAAAGTTTGAGAACTTGGGAAGTTTAGTCTTGGTGTTCCCCTGAAGGAAGTCTCGGAAGAAGGCATGGGTTGCATTCATGATCCGGCATGGACTGAAGTTTGACGAAGGTTCTGCTTATTGATTGTCATGTCGATCGTTGCGAGTCTAATTGGGGCTGGACTTCGAAAAGGCCGGCACCGGTTACTGACGCCGGCGCTAAAGAACTCCTTTCAGTAACAGCCACTATCGCTCCTAGGAAGCGCCGTCTTCCACGTGACACTCTACTATAAATACTCCTGGGTGTTTCTGCTGGCTTTGAATCCAATTTCAACACAAGAATCAAGATTCTCGACCCCATTGTATCTTCAAGCATGTCAACCGTCAGGATGCACCTATTGTACGACTGCTTCTATTTCGACTCCATCTCTCCCTTCCAAGTGGCCACACACCAGCCAGACTCGACAACAAGCACTGCCGTCAGGTGTAGGATGCTGCCGCCGTGAACGGTTCCTACCGTTACTTGAGCTTCCTTCCACCAGCGACCACTGGATTACATGTATACCATCCCCGTTCTTGTCCTTCTCTACCGCTGTCATGGAGATGCAGGTATTTCTTTTCGCAACCCCAGGCTGTACCCACACCTTGAATTACGAGTTCCGCACCGAACCGCTGGTCCCAAGCACGATTCTTCACTGAGAGGAATTTGTTTCTTTGGTCAGACCCCTTGCGTTCAGAGAGGTGGTTTCATACCTGAGAGCTGTCTGGGGTTTGCCGCTGCTGCGCTAGCGCGAGTGGCAAAGCCACGTGACAAGCTCGAGTTGTAAAAAGCTATAAATAAGAGGCTCTTATTCCCTAGAGACATATCAAGAAGGATATGCTGTTAGTCGACGTACATGGCACAGAAAACGCTGACATGAGAAATGTTTCTGTTTTCTCTTCTCTGGTAGGATTGCAGCTGTCTCAAAGTTGGGACTCTATGGTTCATTTCTCTCGGAGACACTATCAGTAGCATGCCAAAGAACTGTGAAGTCAAGCAGTTCCAGCTTCGCGGCTAAGAATGCCGAATATGCTGCTGCCTTGAAGTGGGCCTGCTGTCACAGATTACTTCTACTGTCGTTTCGACGCTTTGTCGTTGTTCGTGAGTTCTCCCTTTCAAGGGTGAAGGCTGAAAGTCTGCAACCGTTCACTGTCAATTGCATCAATTCCTCCCGTGTTACTGTTTTTGGATAGGGAAGACTATCAATGTTAAATCGTACAACGCCATTTGGGCTCTGGTAGGCATAGTCAGGCGGACGTGCGCCACTACATCGCAGAGTGACTGAATGAGAGAGACACAAAAGGGAATTGAGCTTCATCAGCAGCACAGAGAGGTATTCTTATACCCAAGTCTCCGTCGGGTCACGTGCGCGCTAGGAAGCAACTAGGCTCACCTCTAAAGAGAGGGAAGGTATAAAATGCTTCACCTTTTGCGCTAATTTGAAAACCAAGATCTGTTCCCAGCAGCAGCACACTAGCACACTTAGGAGTCCGGGAAAGCGACGAGGATATCCGGTATTCCGAATTTTTGTTCGATTGACTGATATTTTTATTGTTGGAAACGAACTGCGAAAAAGCCCAGAATTCTTATCTGGATCGACAGGCTAAGACGGGCTGCTGTCGCTACTGTGCGCTGCCACCGGTGGGTTATCTTGCTTCCACACTCCTCGCTGCTGTGGTTTCGCGTGGATACTAGAGACACTGGATCTTCGCCTGGACCGGAGTCTGAAAACGCAGTCTCAGACTGCGTTCTGCAGATTCCCGAGGTTGCAGCTTAACGATTTCCTAGTCAAACGCTTGACGGCTAGTCAGAAAGACTGCAGAAAGTCTGCAGAAAGACCCGGTTCTGATTCTCTACCAGCGGCAAAGAGGGTGCTTTTATAGCTCTACATTCGCTGCTCCGTTACGCTAGAGGTATTATGTGAGAATTTGAGTCACGTGCTGTAAATCTGTCTGTAGCCGTGGGCTTTGCTATAAAGCCTTTGAACTGTCCGCGCTTGCTCGAGCAAGTTGAAAACTTCAGACCGACAAGGACACTTAGAATGAAAAGCTGGAGAGCCCGAAGGCACGGGTCCGCATTTCAAGCATCGTACCTATCTTCTGGTATCACAGTCTGTAGATTGAACAAGATTTCTTATTCATCACCTGTCGGAAACCAGTCGACTGCTCCCTCAGGGGTGTTCCACCACCGTGCGGGCTTTCCACCGTCGTCAAATTTACCCTGGCGCTTGATACCCGCAGAGATGATGGCGTCCGGTGAGCATTCCAAAAAAGATCTGTTCCAGCACGAATTGAACAGGGATTTCACAGACATCTCATCTTGTACCTCAGAATGCCGCCTGAGTGATTAGGACCTTGAGTGGAAATGATTGCTCGCCTCTGCCCCTTTTTGTATTTGGTGGGACCTTAGCTGTGTCACCAGAATTCCACGTGACGCTGAAAACTTAACATGAAGGCGACAAGAGCTTTCGTCTGAAGATCACACCCAGCTTCCGATATCTTACGCCTCTTCTTCTGGTAGTTGGCCTCCCACACGTGTTTGCGGGCTGGCTGGGTATAAATATAGCAGCGATTACCTCGATCCTACTTCTCTCCAAACAAAATGAGCCTCACCCTCTTGTCTACTAGACACAATACTCGATTCATGACTTGCAAGTGGAGTCACTTTAATATTCTCAACTGCAGACGGGAGGCAAAGGGGTGTATTCCAGAAATGCCGGATCAATCAAGTATCGTCGCTCTTTGCTGCTGTCGTCGAAGCAATCCACCGTCTACTAAGATTCTCACCGCCGGTGGCCTGGTGCCCACACATTCAAAGGTAAATCCAGTTCTTGGAGTGTCGAGAAGCCAGGATTAAAATCGATCAGGATGTGGTTTTCCAAACAGGCCGAAGCTGCACCTGCATCTAGCCTTCCACAGCCATGGTCTACCATGGAAGGCATTTTGGATTATACGGGTTTGCTGAATTCGCAAGGTAGACCCACTAGAGGCTTCATATACCTTGCCAAGACCAGAGATTGGACAAATACACACGATAGGTTGATGTCTACCTTGCTAAGCTGAGCTAGTAAGTCGCGAGATGAAATTGAGCTCGTCACGTGACTCAACAGTAGAACTTGAGTATGAGCGGCAGAGACAACTATAAATTAATCGCGTGTGAGCATTCTTTGAAGAGTAGGCTACCACCTGCGGAGTGGGGGGAAAATTGCATCCGTAACTTAACCTGCCAAGAGGCAAGTAGATCTGCCACACCAGCACCAAAGCACTTTCGTGGAATGATCTCAGACTCCTAGCCACCTCACCCCAGAACTTCCACATCATCTCAAAGTGCAGGATGCTGTCATTACGCACTACTTCTCCTGTCACGCAACACACCTCCCGTCACGCAAACCCCCTACCGTCGGGGTCCAACTGTTCACGCCAGATCCAGATCCACCTGGTAGGTCTCAGCACTCAACTCGAGCACCCGATCTATCGTCGACACAGCCTTTTTATACCCATTTCGCACCCTTGCCAGTCTCCACAGCTTGGCGTTCACGTGACGTCTGGCAGGAAGTGTGAATCAGAGCTGCGTCAGGTGACTGCTTCGGTTTTGAGGGAGCGCCGGAGCAGGAATGGAACGTGGCGTATTGCATAGCTGAATCAGAGACGGGAGAGGTATATATAGTCTATTATCCTTGGTTATAGCGGTGGGAATGTCGCATGAAAGCCATGTAGACCTATCATCAATCAAGGAACAAAATTCTCATACAGAAGAACTATCGAGCGGTTATAGGACGAGAGAATAACAGCTCATCAAAGGATAGGGTCACCCGATGAATAACTTGCTCAGCTCGCCGCCCTCTCCTCTCTTTCTTCAAGTTTCTCGTCCTTGTAAAACCCCTCGAACTTATCTCCCTGTCCCTCGCCCGCACCCACCTCTTCCCTAACTCCCTGAATAGTCCCCAACCTCAACTCCTTCTTCGGCGCCTTCACATATCCAGGGTTAGCCTTCCACCCCAGAACAATCTGCCAAATCTCTTTGACCCGGCGAGTGTCCAATTCACGACTTTCGTCTCTCGCGCCCTCTTTTCCTCCTCGCCAAACCACAAAGCTATCCGCACGCACCAAGACAAAATCATAGTCTTCCCAGACCTTCTTGACATGCGTCTCACCCGCGCCAACCCTGACGTGCTTCAACTCCACACCCATCTCCTTCGCAAGAGCCACAAACCTCTCCGCCACCCCTTCTCCAGTCTGTTCGCCACCAACCCCTTCAAAATCCATCAGCGTCCACTCCGGCCCCAAGAGATCCAACACACTCGTCTCTCCATCTGCCAAGAACACATGCGGCGCCCTATGCCCCGGCCTCGTCGTCGGCGTATACCGCTTACAATGCCACCCACACTCCATCGTCCCATCACCCACAATGACCGGCGAATTCCCATACCTCGCATCCAACTCCACGCCCCTATCCGCACACTCACTGCCCACCGTATCCAAATGCTCCCTCAACTCCCCCCTTGCCTTTTCCCCCTCTTCCCCCTCATCCAAAAGCACCCCAATCTCACCCTTCTTCTCCATCTCGATCACTTTGCCCATTAACGGCGCATACTTGTCCGCCAAATGCCCATCACAAGCCTCCAGCCTCATCATCATCGCCGGCCGTCGCTCTTCTGTATAACTCTCCACTAACCCCGGACCTCCCACCCCCTTATACAAACTTCCCAGTCGCCAAGCCATAGCAATCGCGTCTTCAACACCGCTATTCATGCCATAGCCTCCATATGGCGGATTGCGATGTGCGGCGTCACCGCCGAGAAGAATGCGCCCGGCTTTACCGGCACCAGAGTTTGACGTGTAGGTGTCGGCGAGGGCGAAGTTGGGACGCCAGGCGTTGGCAACGAGGATGGTGTCGATTGGGATGCGGAGGGGAGCGCCGATGCCGCCGAGTACGCTGTAGATTACTTCTACGGGGTTGGCTTCTAGGGCGGCGATTGCAGAGGCGTCCGTGGGGCAGGTTTGGTGGACTGTGTAGGTGTCGATGCCGTCTTGGTCGATGATGAACCCCATGTGGAGAGGGATGCCGTGCCAGAAGGTGCCGAGGGGGGCGAGTTCGGTGAGAGCTTTGGAGCGGAAGTGGACGAGGAAGAATGCGAAAGGCAGAGGTCTCCCTTCCATGACAATCCCTGCAGCCTTCCTCACCCGACTCTGTCCCCCATCAGCACCTACTAGATACGCAGCCCTGATCTTCTGTTCCTGGTTATTGAGATCGAGAAAAGTAGCAGTGACGCCTTCGTCATCTTCAGAGAGGCCCGCAAACTTGTAGCCAAAATGCGTAGTGATCAGGGGTTCAGCGAGACACTTCTTCTTCAGGAACCCTTCTAATATGATCTGCGAACCGCGCTGGCCTGGCTCTGCAGGCTGAGTGCCGTCGTTGTTGGATCGGATTGTAGCCCAGTCTTGGTTGATTGATGGCAGTTCCTGGGGCGAGTCGTTAGCTATGATGTTATCAAGACACGATTTGAAACTGGATGCAAATAAATAGCAGAAGAAAATATGAATAAAGGTTTTGATCGAAATCATCAAAGGTAGAGTTTTTGTGAAGAAATCGCAAAAGTACAGATCAAGGGGCTTCGAAGCATAAGCGTACCCATTTAGCAAAAATCTTCTTTTCCGGCCCACACGTATTGTAGAACAATGTATCGCTTGGTGTGTCCGGTGATATCGTACCGGGCTGTCGGCGATACTCATCAGCCAGACCCATCATGCGCAGGTACTCCATGGAACGGCAGTTTGTCAGATCCATTTTGGGCCATCGGGTCATCTCTGTATTCATTTCACAGAGCGTCGACGGCACGTTCATTTGTGCCAGTTTGAGCGCTGTCAACATGCCAACAGGGCCAGCTCCGACTATGAGAGGGCCTGGGGAGGTCATCACCTCCTCGGATGTGGAACCCATGGTGACGTTGGGGTAGTAAGGATGGATATGCTTGCTCGTAAAGGCTGGCGAGGACGTCCTTATGTAGCGAGTAAACTGGGGCTAGCTCTTGTAAAATGCTGACTGACATTTGAGAAGTGAGAGGAGTAGTCGGGCCTCAAGAACTTGGCATGACGCAGAAGCTTGAATGTGAAATGTTTCTTTGTCTGCCTTGCTGTGAGTTCTCCACTCACACCAAAAGGCAGATTGGCCTGTAGGGGAAGGAGAAAGGCGTGAGTGTAACGCAGAATCAATATAGTCGCGGAAAACCCCTGCCTTTGTACTACTCGGCATGTAAGTCGTACAAGGTAAAGTCAGGGTCCAAGGAATGGGATAATGACAACGGGGAATGTCGATTGGGTGCCTTATCTTAGGCAAAGGCCAAAGGATCCATAGGGCCCGAAGAACCGGAAATAGTGAGAGAACGTTCGGTTGTGACGACACCGGCGGAACGAGATAGAGGGTCAACAGGCTGTACGTAAAATTCGGCCTTTTCATCGACATCTCGCTCCTTGTAGGTCAGAATCAGAGAAAGTCTTGTCGATAAATTGCCAAGTCAAGCCCTGATGGATTCAGCCCTATCGTCAAAGTGATATTGAAGCCCGTATTCGAAGTAGCTTGCTTCTGATAGAAGGGAAAGATCCGAGGAAAGTGAGATGTCACGTAAAACCACGCGCAAATAAAATAGAATGAAAAACGACACAGTAAAGACGAGTAAAAAGGCAGTCAGCTTGAGACAAGCGGGCCTTGAAAGAGTCCAAAGCGGAAGAATTGCACGGCCGGTCCAACGAACGAAAGCTCGGATTGACAATATAGAGGCTTCTCTAGCAAGCTTTCGGGATCGTCATCCACACAGAGCTCCGAGAGAGAAAAGGGGGGCCAAGACTCGAGTACGAGAACAGTGAAGTGAGTGAGCTCTCCCTGTGATGGGGATGATTCATGTCGGCGCTGGCCGTACAAGGATGGTTGCCTGTACGGAAAGCGGCCATAATCTATCTGGAGCATCATGGTATTCACAAGCGGTCTGACATCTGACTGACGAAGATAGTCTCGATCGATCTATCATGGCGGTTAACTCGATTCCCTTGGAGCCGAATGACAGATAAAAGGAGGTGTACTTCGCCTTGTGCTCACGCCATCGTAAGGCTGAAGTACAAGTGACAGGTCAACCTTGCCAACTTGAACCAAGATCCTGCCCTGTGGCTGTCAGGAACAGATGGAAGATCGAAACCAAAATAGAGCGGTAAGCAGCCAAGTAAAGGCATGATTCATAATCGACAGATGTGCCGCGGTTCTAGAAAGGTGAGCAGAGACGGAAACGATACTCAAGCAATGCTGCAGAGTCTCGTCACTCGTCAGTCGCCAGGTTGCTCCGGGTTTGCTGTATACATCTCGTACGTTGGCATCCTGCTCATCATACCTCCGCGATCGACAATCCAGAAATGGAATCTGGAATCGAGAATGATTCGGGAATTGAGAAAGTTGGTGCAGTTCGACGGTAGAGATCGAGTCGTCGTGAGAAGAGACATGGCGGACGAAGGGGGGCGGTTCTTCAGCATTTTCCGAGTTCCGACCGAGAGCGAACTTTAATGCCTTGGATTCAAGGCCGCTAGATTTCCGCGCCAAGCCCCAGTGCCTCAATTCATCCCGCCAACTGACGCGCGATTGAGGCTCTCGAAGCTCCGAGTCAACATCACCACAGCTCTCCTCCTCCCGCCAGGAGCCCTTCATTCCCCTGAAAATACCCCGATTCTGTTTTCAAAATGCTTTTCTTCAGGTAAACTGCCCAGATCCTCCTCCGTGCAAATAAAACACCCTGCGCAAAAACCTCAAATGACATCTGCTAACACCGTCCCTCACATCCAGTTTCTTCAAAACCCTCGTCGACTGCGAAGTGACCGTCGAGCTCAAAAACGACATCCAGATCCGCGGAACCCTCAAGTCCGTCGACCAATACCTGAACATCAAGCTCGATGACATCAGCGTCGTGGAGGAGCTCAAGTATCCGCACTTGGTATGCGCGCGCCTTCGCCCTTCGCCCTTCTTCAAACAAAAGCACGAGCTAATGGCGAATATACAGAGCTCGGTGAAGAACGTTTTCATTCGCGGGAGCGTGGTGCGCTATGTGCATCTCCCAGGCCATGCGGTCGATACTGCGCTGTTAGAAGATGCGACAAGAAGGGAAGCGGCGAATCAGGCTGGGAAAGCGAAATAGATGGCGACAGGATGGATGAGCATGGGCAAGGCGTTTGGAGTTTGGGTGGTGAAGAGCTGCGACAGAATAAAGGGCGTGGCCCTGATATCATTCCTCGACCGGATGGAAATGAATGCTTGGCTTGCGTGGGGAGCCAAAAGTCTACAATGCCTTTTAGGTGGAATCTAGCGCTTATGGATTTCCACGAATCTAAAATCTTGCTCGATGAGCTTGCCATGAAGACGGAATCGAGAAGAGATGGCCTGCGATCGGAGCGAGGGAGATAGGGACTCGAAAGGGGACTCGTCGCAAACAACAATGCCCGGTGGTTCGATTTGGCACGACAGCACAGGTAATGGCGGATTACGAGGAGAAGATACTCGGCCGAACCTGCTACGAAACAAGCCCAAAATGAATAAAAACTTGAAACTCGAGTCTTTGCGCAAACTCCCTCCCTCCTCGGGACCTTGAACGTGAAGATGTCCGCCTTCGCCTTGAAACCCACGCGAGATCCAAAAGAAAGCAAAAAGCAAAAATCCCTGGGAATCGAACCCCCAACCTTCGAAAAAAGTAGTGGGTTAGGCATACTGTTTAGAGCCCAGACGAACCATCGACAAACATGCCGGGAGGCCGGTAAGGATAAACAGCGGAACCTAACCCTTAAACCATCCTGACGGAATACGCAATTGAATTACGCACCAGCGAATATGCTAATCGTGTATATAAGGGACACCTCTCTCATTCGCAACCTCAATCCACAGGCCACACACCTCGCAATTTTCACCTGTATCTTTGAGCTCTTCGATTCCCACTCAAGTTCCCAGCTCTCCTCGCACTCAAAACTGCACAACTGCTCTTTTCCTCCATATTTGCTCTTGGAGGCTGGATATATCGAGAGGAAATGCTACGCCCACTTCCATAGCTTCTTGGCTTTCAGGCTTCCGAGAGTTCAGAGCTGGTCCTCGCTAAGGCTATGGAGTCGAAAGCGCTGTGCTGTCAACCAATTTCGTTACTGCCATTTGATATTTCTGCCGTCATAAATGTTTGGTAAATGTCGATTGCCATAAACACAGTAGGTTCAAAATGGAAGAAAGGCTCACCTTAAGCTTGTGTCTGTCAATATCCGGACCTAAGGGACTTGGGGTTGCATAGGTACTAAAATAGTACTTTCCATACGGCACTAAGCCAACGACATAGGGGCCCTCGACGACTTTTTGGTGGGTCTGGGTATTCTAAAATGGGAGTTTAGGTGCTTTTATAACTTTTGGCTCCAAGAATTTCGGGCTGGACCTCGCTAAGGGTATGTCCTCGCTAAGGGTATGGATTCTAAAGCGCTGCGCTGTCAACCAATTTCCTTACTGCTGTTTGGTATTTCTGCCGCCGCGAACATCAGGTATTGTTGATTGCCATAACACAGTTGGTTCAGAGTCGAAGAAGAGCTTGACCGTGACCCGCACTTCTCAACATTTGGACCTTAGGGAGGTTGGCTTGTATCCTAAAATGGTACTTTCCTGACGTCACTGGACCACCATCACATATGAGGTAGCTCTTGGTTTGAAAGAGTTGAGTCTGGGAACCTTAGCAGTGGGATTCTAGATGCTTTTATAGCTTTTGGCTCCAAGAATCAGGGGCTGGACCTCGCTAGGCTACCGTACGGGATCAAACACGCTCTGCTGTCAGTCAACCTCGCTGTTGTCGTTTGGTATTTCTGCCGTTATAAATATCTGGCAATATCGATTGCCATAGCAACAATTGCTTTACAGTTGAGAAAAGGGCTTGACCATCATAGCTTGTGCCTGTCAACATCTGTGTCCGAGGGAGTTGGGTTTGTATTCTAAACCGGGACTTTCCTTACGGCACTGGGCATCCAACACATGGGGCGTATTAAGAGGGTGTGTAAAATAAAGAGTCTGGTATCTCAGCAATAGGATCTTGGGTGCCTAGGTTTATAGCTCTACTTCTCAGGGGCTTGCAAGGCGCAGGAGGAGAATGGTAATTAAGGTGGTAAGTACACTGTTGTTCGGAAACCCCAATAAGTCACGTGCACTGTTGCGTGCTCGTGATTTCTATGGCAAAGATGTAGAGGTGGTTCCGAAGGCTAGGTATGGGATTGTGGGCTGACTTTAGAGTCGAGAACCTGAGGCGAGCGTGCGCTTTTGGGGTTCACGTTGATCTCCAACGCTTCCAAGGTCGTCCTTTCCTGTCGCTAGCTAGCTTTGGCTTTGCATTCATGGGAGGATGAAGAACTTTTATAAGTCTTGGCGTCAGGCATTAGGAAGCTGCCATTAACCTGGCAGCATCTTTGTCACCGTTTGCCTCGCAGTATTCAGATAGCAGGCTGGCCATCGAAGCAGCTTTGCATTCTCACTTCATTTATCGAAACACTGACGAAAACTATAGAAGCATGCGTGACCATGATGGATTTTCAGCGTCAATGAGAAACTCCATCACGATATGATCCAGACAAGAATGAGTCCCATCCAACCCTAACGCCCTGTCAATCAAACGATTCATTTCTCACTACACACCTCCCAGCGTTCTTTAGATCTTGTAGACAAGTCCCGAGGTAAGCCTATCGAAGTAGAGTCAGTAAGAATTCCCACAAGATTTGCACTCAGGCATATCCCAAACTTACATGATAGCGTCCTGCTCCTGCATCTTCTCCAACGCCAACCTCCCCTCCTCGGGCCCAAACGGTCCACCCCTCGAGTTTCCAATCCTTGCATTAACAGCCGCAATGACCGCCTGAGGCTCTGCAGAATCGTCCTCAAACAGCGGCGTGTTGACAAGTTGACCCAAGGTCGTTCTGAATACTGCGAAACGAGCGTCCGACAGCTCTGAGATCGCAAGTCCAGCAGTACCATCTGCAAGCTCCTCGTCCTCTTCGTCATCCTCTTGAGTCTGACTCTGCGTATGAAGAGCTTGAGATGCAGGAACCGAAGAAGCAAAACTGTTCTGAGACTGTGTCGTCCGAGCACGCGAACCAGACGCTCCATTCGTGGTTCTTGATCCGTTGGTGCGGCGCGGCGACGCGGTATACAGATCCTCCTCCTCCTCATCATCGGCAGTACCATTTCTCGCCACCGAGCTTGAACCGTTCTGTCTTGAGCTGGATCCAGTTTTTCTGGAGGCAGCAATCGTTCTAGTCCTCGCCGTGCCCCTAGTCGAAGGCTGGCTAGGATCTCTGCTGGTCGCCGCAGCGGTACGGTCGTCATCATCTGAGTCATCTTCAGAACTCGACTCGTCTTCCAATGGGCGAGTCTTGCGTCGCTTGCTAGACTTCTCTACAACGTCTACTTCTTTGAACAACGCGAACTTGAGGATCTTCTCGGCTTCGTCGACATCTACTGCTTTGACGGTGTTGGAGAGACGTGATTTGGCGTGGGCGGTGGCGAGACGAATGATAGTTTCGAGGGTACGGACGGTCATGGGGGCAGTCTTGCGTTGGTTGCCTTGCAAGTCGTCATTGCGAAGCTTCACATACACTTCGCCGACGCGGTCACTGGCTTCCTGGGTGAGGTGCGGCTTAATTCGCTGTTTGGCGTATTGGATGTATTTCTTCATGAAGGGGATCGATAGGACTTCAATTTTCTTCGATTTGCCTTTGCCGGTGGTTACGGTTACGCCGGAGTGGAGCAGCTCGTTGTACTTTTCGTACACTTCAGTTGGCTTGTTGGCGTTGGCATCTTCTTCGACACCGACGCCTAGGGTTTGGGTGCCTTGCTCACGGACTGGGGCGCCTTCTTCGGTTCCGGGCTCGCGGTATGAGTGCATTCGCAATACGTGCTCGGAGATTTGTCGGTCGCGGCTGTCATCGATGTCGTCTGTGACCACGAAGAGCAAATCGAAACGAGAGAGCAGAGAATCTGGCAGAGAAATGTTCTTGTGCGGGTCCTTGTGCGTGTCATATTGGCCGAAGATGGGATTTGCGGCTGCAATGACTGAACAACGAGCATTCAGGGATGTGTGAATTCCAGCCTTTGCAATTGTGACGGTCTGTTGTTCCATGACTTCGTGGATGGCAACACGATCGATGTCGGACATCTTGTCAAACTCATCAATACAGACAACACCACGATCAGCGAGGACCATGGCACCAGCCTCAAGGCGCCTTTCGCCGGTCTCCTTGTCGGAGGTCACAGCAGCTGTGAGACCAACACCAGAAGAACCGCGACCAGTAGTGGCAATGGCAAGAGGAGCAGTGTTCAAGACAAAGCGGAGGAGTTGGGATTTGGCAGTCGAGGGATCACCAACCATCAGGATGTTGATGTCACCCCTCAAATGCGTGCCATTGTCGAGGTTCTTCTCCATACCAGACAAAAGCATGAGAAGAATAGCTTTCTTAATGTACTCGTGACCGTAGATACTGGGTGCCAAAGACTGCGAAAGCAGATCGAAAAGATGCCTCTTCTTGGAAACTTTGTTGATGTTGCGGATGTCGGTGTCGCTGAGCGTAGCTGTGGCGATTCCACCTCCTGATTTGGATGAAAGAAGAACAACATTGTTCGCTAGCACGACAGTCTTGAACAGCGCAGTGTTGTGGTTCTGGTTTCGGTTTCCGAGGGATCTGTAGATACCGACCAGCTGGATTCTGTCTCCTGGCTTGCACTTGTCGACCAAGTCATCGTCCAGGATAACATCCACGCCTCGAGGAAGTTGTCCAGCCGGTGCTCTCTCAGGCATTTCCTGTATGGAAATGGTCTGATGATCCCGGTATGTGCAGTAGCCGTACTCCGTGATCAGCGGGTTGCCCTGTTCATCCTCCTGTGGGTACACAGCACTCGTCGTTGCGCCATTCGCACTCATCGTCTGATCTCTGTATTCTCGATAATGAAACTTCTTCTCCTTCTCATTATAATGCACACTCTTGACAATCTTCGGTCGCACCAAAGAGCATCTCGTCACAATGCCTTCCAGCGAGACCATTCGGTTCAATTGTGCCGACGACAGTGTTCTAGGATTGCAGGCATTGGCTCCAAAGCTGCCACGGAATGCACAATAGTACATCTCATCTGGAGAGGTCTGCTGAGGTGTCGCATCGGGGAATGTCTCGACGATCCTCTTGAGCGCGACATCGAAAGCGCTTGCCCAGTCAAATGGTTGGAAGAGAAGGCCGTCTGCGAGCTCGGGATTGTGGGAGCGCACTTCGTCGATGCTGACTACGAGACGTCGTTCGTGCCTCTTCAACATGGTATTGATATCTGCTCTGTAGCTGCGGCTACGAGCATCATCTGCTGCTGTCAGTATATGCAGACTTGAGCTCCACGGCAGCTACAGCGACTCACTAGGATCGAGAAACTCTTCGGCCAATCTGATGCGATCCTTGACGGCCTCATCTCTGAGCTGAAAATCGTCCAAGTTGGCCATGATGAAGTATTGAAGAGGTTAATCCGTCGTGGATTGAAGGATTGACCGTGAAAAGTCGTGGCTAACCGTGAGTTGCGGGTGAGCGTGGCAAGTTGCGGCAGAGATGTTGAGGATGCAAAATCAAGGGGAAATCTGGAGGAACGCGAAAGAGCGCGTCGACCGCGCGCGCCAAGAAACCACTTTACGCGCCTTGATGCGGACTAGTGCTAATATTATGTAAGCAAGAAAGCTCCACCATCGCACGAATCGACTCTCGTCCTCCCGAGCGCCTGTCGAACATCACTTTCGTTCTCGATAATCGGAATGCCGTCGCATAATATCTTCAGTATCTTTGGAAATCGACAGACGGTCACAAGCGACAGAGCTATCACGTGCGCTCCAGTTTTATAACCCTGTTTTGTTGCACATCGACCGATCCGCCCGCTCGATCCCCCCCGACGGGAGGCTCCTTGACTACCCTCGACGCCAGAAATACTTTTCCCTATCAAAACACGAGGCGCCGTCCGTTTTCAACAGTTCTGGATGACTTCTGCAGCTCTTTATCAGGCCTTTCATTCTGCGATTCACAATTTTTCACGTCTCATAAAAGAAAGACTTTACTTTCAACTCACTCATCTCATGTTAATCCCACTCCCAATCGACCACAGCTTCGCCCAGTATCCTTCACGGAGTTTCCCAAAACACCTCCGCCTTCTTAATCCACCAATTCAACTCAGCCTGATAATTCGCAACATCCACAGCCGCCTTCATCTCCCTACTCTGCATCCCCGGCTTTGCTTCGACCCCCTTGAACCGCTGCGCAATCCAATCCATCCATACCCACTGCGAGCTACTCAGCCCTGCGTTATGCCCAGCCCCCACCATGCGAAAGTACTCAATGCTAGCATCAGGACACACCTCCGCCGTGCGTTCGACGGCAGTATCGGTGAGACTTGCCTGAACTATAGGATCAACAGTCCCCTGAATAACCAACAACGGCCCTGCGATCTTCTTCCCGCCATTTTCCACCATGTCTTGAAACCGCTTTACATGTTCGTTTTCAATCCAGCCAGGTTTTGTAAGCTCAAATCCGTGAAGGAGTGACATGGTCGTGGCAGTGCATCCGCCCAACTGCTTCACCAATTCCAGTCTTGCCAAACCGTCAGATGTGAGGATATCATCAGGCTTGAAGCCCTCCATAACATCCGCAATACCTGGACACATAACCGTAGCAATAAACGACGAAAACGGCTCTGGCATCTTGACGATATTGGTACCCGGCGAAACAGCCACAGCACCCAAGTATCCCTCAACCGGATCAAGCGCCTGGCGTTGCGCAGCGGCCCAAGCCGAAGCACCTCCTTGCGAATGTCCCGCAATCACAAAGCTCTTTGAAAGCTCTGGGAATGCAGACTGCGCTGCTTGGACGGAATAAAAGACGTCGTTTGCGTGGCTTGGAGATGCTAGGTACTGGTGCGTAATCGGCTCGCCGGAGGCAGTCTTCGAAACTCCAAGACCGGCATAGTCTGTTGCTACGACCACATAGCCTTGCAACGCCAGCTGATAAGGAGCCAGAAAGTGCTGCCAGAGATTTTTCAAATGTGAAGGAGCGGAGTTTGGAGCAGTGCCGGACGTGCCATGTGACCAAGCTACGACTTGGTAGCCGTCGGAGGAGGTTCGTGGGGAGAAGGGCCAGAGGATGAATGCTGAGACGGGAACTAGGAGGCCGTTCATGGTCTTGGATTGGTAGATGAGGCGGGAGAGAGCGGTTGCTGGGGGGAGGGAGTAGAGAGATGTGTTGGTTGATTTCTCTAGTTTCAAGAGAGTTCCTGCTGGGGCATTGCTGTGCTCGGAGGAGACGGTGTAGAAGGGATCGTCGAGGACGGAGCCGGTGGCATATTGGGATTGGGCGAAGGCGAGAGCTGCGAGTGAAAGTTCGGGTATGGTTGTGGCGTTGGCGGACATGGTTGTTGTGTTTGGATGGACTGAAGTCTGATAAGCGGGTGAGATTGCTAGTTTCTAACAACTTTGGAGTTCTGAAGTAGAAAGTTTGAGTTTCAGCGCAAGTGGATGGTAGTGCAACTTATATCTGCTCTTGCCAAGTCCTGCAAGGTACTGCCGTTATATCCAGCCAACGCCGTTACACCTGTCAAACCAACAACAGAGTTGATCGGCCTATCGCTTCCCGTCTCCTCTCCAAGCCTCTCCCGCACCCACTGTGAGACACCGAGAAAACTCCACAGTTCTCAACTCATGAAGAATTACCCCCCAACACCGTCTCATTGAAAGATTCCTCCTCAGCCCATGATTATCACCTAATGGCGTTATCTTCCCCTCGAGTCGCCAAGGAAGGTAAGAGTCACGAATCCCGGCGGTTCCCACCGCTGACAAAAGCACTAAAAAGCGACTCTGAACTGCCGGAATAAGGATGCGCTGATAGTCGAAGTCTTCTTGATCAGACGGATAATGATACGATACAGAAAAAAACAAAGGAGAAGCAGAGCTGTTCTTCGATAAAAGCAAAATGTGGCTGGTTTCGACCTGAGACGACGGAACTGAGCCGACTGAAACTTGAAGACCCCTAGGGTCTGCGTGCGCAAGAGACTGTACTAGAGTAACTTTCACGTTCTGGCCCCCGGACCTCTTTTGAATCCCGAGTCCCGTCAAATAATGTCAGTCACACAGCAGGGGGACTGGTCACGCATAGAGAGAGCGATAGTGTCTATTCTGTGTGTGGCTGCAGGGCCTTAAGGATCCTGGAGCTCTGCGCTAGTCTTAGCGCCAAGGCTAGGGTTAAGCCCATAGCCCTGGGGAGTCAACAAATAAGCAACTTTGGCTCTGAAACTCAAGGATAAGCTACAGGCTACAGTATATTTTTCAATTCGGAATCTAGACTCGATACTATATACCCACCCACCTATGCATAGAACAAAAGAAACCAGGCTACGTTGTACAATGCAAGACGCGAATCCTTCCCCAAAGCCCCCAAATCGAATGCTGGCCGAAGTTCCGAAGGTGTCTCTAAAGCTTCGCCTTAGGCGCCTCCAGACTCGGCATCAGCAGATCCCTGATATCGCCCGCCGCCTCGTTGAGATAGAAGCTCATCCTCTCATTCCCCAATCCCTTTGACACGATGTTGAATTGGATGCTGTAACCACATTAGCACATTAACACTTCAAGATCCTCTCCTCCACTGCAGGGCAACCAAGCTCACCTGTTCTCGTTAATCATATAAGCAATCCCCCAGCCATCATCAATAACCTGACTCCATCCATACCCATTAAAGAACTCCGAGCTCAACTGCGAACTCGAGATATACCAACTACTCGAGTACGCATAAGCCGGATCCTTGTAAATAGCCGGCATTTCCTCGCCAGGTCCCACGAGTTTCTTCAAACCGAACAGATGTCTGTCAACACCTTTGCCATCACTAGCGGCAGCGATATACTCCAAGTGCGAATCCACCGCTTTCCTGAACAGCTTTTCTGTAGCAGCGGCATCGATATCCGGATCAGACATGGCTTTGCAGAAAGCCACCGAGTCGTCAGACACAGTTCGGCAGGTTTCAGTACGGCCTTGTTGGAAACGACGCACGGCGGCTGATTCGTAGGTAGGGCGGTTGACGCCATACATCTTGTAATAAGCGAGCTGGATGATCATCTGCACATACGCATCCGGGGAGCACTTGAACTTCTTGATCAGGCCCTTTCCATAGCCCTGATAAGCCTGCACTCTCAAGTCATGAATAGCAAGCAATTCTCTGTGATCCTTAACAGCTCGGTCAATCTCGTTCTGTACTTCTTTGTTGATGTGGAATTTGATGACTGCGGGCTCGGGGATATGCGAGCGGATGGACGGGTCGGAGAAGTCGAGTTTGTTGTTCAGGGTGACGTTGCCGATGAAGTCGTTGAGGCGGTGGGTGGGCGTGCCGTCCATCATGGAATGCTCGCCCATGAAACCGGCGGTGCCGTTGTCGTTGATGATGAATTGGAGGGGCTTGTCGAACCAGCGGTTTTGGCCGTCGCCGTGCCAGTATTGGTGTGCGCGCTCTTCGAGGGTGACGGGCGCGGCATCGTCCAAGCATACGACGAAAGATGCGGCCTCAATGGTTTCGAGTGCTTTGGCGTTTCCTGGGTGTGCTTTCAGGAGAGATTCGCGAGCATCGGTCCAGATGTCGCGGTTTTGAGAGGTCAGGGCGCCGACTGCGGGTGACGTCTCGGCCCGGTCGTAAATGCGCTTGAACTGTTGCTCGAGCTCGGAGGTGTTCAATTGCTTGCCGTCAACCTCGTGGAGAACTTTGAAGAATTGGTTTTTGCGGATGACGATAAAGTGCTTGTTGGATTCGTGGGAGTACTTGACGGGGAAGTCGGCGGGCTTGGCTGGTCGGCGAGAAGCATTGAACATGAATTGGTAGCTGTCCATGCAAATGGGCAGCTTCTTCATGTATTCTGGCTCCAAGGTCCCGTTGTCGACTTCTTTCTTGAACTCTAATGTGGCAGTGGTAATAGCAGCGGCACGCTTGGCGGGATTTCTCCTCTTTCGGTCGTCGCGGTGAGAATAGAAGTAGCTGACATAGGGGACGACGGGGTCGCGGTAGCTGAGGTATGCTGCATCGTTCCACCATTCGTATATCCAGTTCTTGGTCTTGGGGTCTTCTCGTCGGGCGATGAGCTTCTCTTGGAGCTTGCTGCCTGCTCCTCCTGGCCTAATGAATTCTTGCACGGCCTTTGTTGAAGCCTCCATTTCGGACTCGGACAGGAGGGGGTGTAGGGACTTGAGGTATCGAGCAGCGGTCTCCTCGAGAGTTGGAACGGGAAGCTTGGGAAGAGACTCCTGGAAGCGCAGCATCGGGCCTTTCGACGTGTCTTCCTTGTAGCCTGCGATAGCGTCCAATGTCATCAGGGGTTTCCGAGCACTCTGATTTCATCGAGCTTACCTTGCGGCAGCGAACTGCTCTTTCTCGCGGTTGCCGGAGCCATGATTCCTTTCTGTGCCAATATCAGCCCATATAACCTCAGCCAGACCAGTAGCCAGTGGGCCGTCAACATACAGGTCGCAGAAGAGTCGTCCTGGCTTGAGTCGCGAGTCGGAAAGCTGAAGATGGCGAACTGCGGCCCCTTCTTATCGCGTTGAACATCCCAACAGGTGGTAACGAGAGGTGGAAGAGGTTCCTGGGTCTATCACGAGCGCGAACTTTTCTGCAGCTCGGACATTCGCGTAGACAATCTTTTATGTGTGTGAGTGGTATTAGGCCTTTGTGGCTTAAGGTTCGATGCTGCTCAACGTCTGGGGTAGCCCCTCGGCGCCGCCAACCGTAGTCCGAATCCGAGATGCCGAGGTTCATCGAGCCGTACCTGCACGCCGGACCATTCCGCTTTTAGCCGCCGCAACTTTATGTTTGGCAGTATTTATTTCCACCACAGCATCGAATGTTCAGTATCCAATGTACCATAGCTTGTACTGTGTTATCATCACCATTATTCCAGTCTTGGGGGGTTGAGATGTGTCATTGCACACAGCTTTCACATGCCTATGTCGAGTCCTATTACTCCAGTCTCCACATGGATCTACACCGGGATTCCTTACATCACATGCCCAAGCCGACACCGGGCGAAAGGGGCTTTGGACACAACATCGTGAACCTCACGATTGTCAGTTGACCAGACGTTGGGAGCAGACTGTGGCTTGCGGACTGGCTCGGCATTCGGGAAGTTGAGGCTAGGGCTTCAAGTGTACTCTATACTCACATCTCACAAGCTTTCAATCAAGTCCATCTGGGATGGGGTCAGAGTTGAAAGGATCCGAGGCAGCGAGGCCCGAGGCGAAGGTACATGTATCCATCTCCTCTGATTTCAACTTTACTTGCTCGGCACGGAGATATTGTCGAATCCCGCCTGCATGAAGAAGCCGGGAGGTCTCTTTTCTTAGTCTTTGCTCATGTCTCTTCATGTCTCTTGCTTTCTTTCAGATCTTGAATTCCACTCCCTTAATTTTATTCCAAGTTGCTTCGATGGACTGCTTCAGGTTCACCACCACAGACCTGCCTATCATCATAGGCTCGCAGCATAATACTGAATGTTGGGTAACACCCTTCGTTGTACCTTTGGAAACCTTACATCGGGTACTTTTCTATTTTGTCACCTCGTTCCTAGCTCTGACCTAGCAGCTGTCACATAATACTGCCGCAGGCTTATTCTGAGACGACAAGTCGACAACGTTACACATCCAAGAGGTGTCCATGAGTTCTGGTCCGAGGCCATTTTGGAATCACTTTTTCGTTGTTTCTTCAACCATGATGGGTGCCAGTAGTACATATTCCCCACAAAATCGTTGATCTGCAGTACTGCACGTCATTCCGAAGCACCCACCAAGGTACGATACATACGCACAACGTATCCCAAGAAGCATTACACGTCACCTATTTTACGTCTTACTTATATATTCGTGTGGACGTACCCATTCACTTCCTTCATATCCTTCCAATATATCACCGTCTTCATTTCCAGAGTACCGACCATAAACCACTCCATCCCAAGACCTCAAACGCTTATCCCAAATTATCTCCAAACCTTACTTACCAGAACAAACTCACATCCTAATGGGTATCCTAACCTCCCTAAACCCCATCAAGTCCTCCAAATCCAAGGATTCGACCATGCCCCCCTCCGGCCCTCCCCCTCGCAAAGTCCTAATCGCCGTCTCCTCCGCCCGTGCTCCTCTCTACCCCGACGGCAAAGAAACAGGCGTGTTCGTAACCGAAGCCCTCCACCCATTCAACGTATTCAGAGCTGCAGGTTTCGAGGTAGACTTTGTGTCTGAGAATGGGAAGTGGAGTCCAGATTGGATGAGTACGACTGAGGATTGGTTGAAGGGAGAGGATAAGAAGACTTGGGAGGATAAGGGGAGTGATTTCAGGAGGAAATTGGATGCGTGTTTGAAGGCTAAGGATGTCAAGGCTGGGGAGGTATGTTGCTTGAGGATTCTCGAAGGGTTGTAGTGGAGTGGGGCGGATGATACAGAAGAACCAGAGTTTGATGGCTGATGTGTATGGTGATGCAGTATGGCATTTTCTTTGCCAGTGCTGGGCATGCCAGTATGATCGACTACCCGACCGCAAAAGGTAAGTTGCTCCTTTCCCATATCCCCGATGCCCCTCTCCCTCCCAGAAACGACACTAACACCACTCCCACGCCCACAGGCCTCCAAGCAATCGCCTCCGATATCTACGCCAAAGGCTACATCATCTCCGCCGTGTAAGTCTCCTCTTCTTATCTCCTACCTCAGTAAACTCGCAAAGTGCAAGGTGTTGATCAAAAACCCAGCTGCCACGGCCCCGCCATCTTCCCCGGCATCATCGACGCCAGCACCGGCAAATCCATCATCGACGGCAAGCGCGTAACCGGCTTCACCACCAAAGGCGAAGAAGAAATGGGCAAGCTCGAGACTATCAAGAGCTGGGATCGTCGTACCATTGAATCTTGTGTTGCAAACTGTGGCGCTACGTGTGGGTTTTGCTCTCATTTTTCTTTCAATTTTTGCTTGTTTTAATGTGGTTTTCCATTGGAAAAGAATGTGATGGATGAAGTGGATGGAATTGATGAAGGGGATGAAGTACATGCTGATGTTTAATGTTGATGATTTGCAGATGTTAAGCCAGATGGTCCTTGGGCGGATTTTACGGTTACGGATGGGAGGATTGTGACGGGTGTTAATCCGCCGAGTGCGAAGAGTACGGCGCAGGCGGCGGTGGAGGCGTGGGAGAAGTTGGCGTGATGGGGTGTAGCTAGGAAGGATTGCAGGACTTCGGCTGCATCTGGATGTGTAGATTGTCTTCAGTTTTCAAAAAAAAAGCCTCTCATAACCCTTTCATTGGTTACATCGCAAGGGCGTTCCTGTCGAGTACACGGACGCTGTTGTTCCCAACCAAGTCTCCCAAGTAGACATGTAGTCCGTAATTCTGATGGATCTCACGAATAAAGGTCATTCTCCCAAGCCATGACCTCTCTGTCAACGCCCAGAGAGGATACAGTGTTCAGATAGGTATTTCTCGCCAAAGATTTCCCTATCAATGACGCATAAATGATATCACAAGTGAATACCAGTCGAGTAGTTCCGCGAATGGATATTCACTGCCTGCATGATTCTAAGATGTTCTCCTATGCAAACACAGGTCTCTCAATCCATCATATCGTTGTCAACACCCCATAAACTACGGTTGAGCGGCGAGCCCTCGGTCATGTACCCAGACTCAAGTACTGAAGATCTGACATTCGTGAATTCTGGCTAGAAGAGAACATTTGTCTGTGAACCAGAATTGACACCTTGATCATTATTGACGTGGGTGGCAGCAGGTCTGTGCCGCAACGGTGCAAAGGACAGCCAACAACAGCATCTATGCCAACAGTAGGTATATTTCCCTCCATCCTCATAGAAGACTCAATCTCCAGCTGGGTCAGACAGCTTCCCCCCAGAACCTAGGTAACTTCAGTCTTCGAACTCTCTTTCCCCAGTTAGAAATTCCTGATTCGCCTACCTTAATATACGACTAGGATACTTCTGTGACAAATTTCGGGGGCTGGAGATCCATTCTACGACAGCAGGAATTCCGAGCAGTAGCAGCGAACTTGTCCAGTGGCACAATACTTCCAAGCTTCGACCGCCAGAACCGAAGTTCATACTCCTTGGGTAGGTGCTTGCTCAAACTTACACAGCTCATTCACTATTCAAAATCACCACAGCGTTCTGTCCGAAACACAGCGTACTCTGGAGCTCCCTGGTCGCCAGGTGTCTTGGCTATTTCCTATGATCTTGCTTGCTTTCCTAACTCAGTATGAACTAGAGCTTTTATAGCCAGTTTCTGGTGCTTCGCATTCTCGCCTATGTCATTCGCAGTCGCCTGCGTGACTGGTTTTTCCAAACCAAAAGTTTGGTAGCACGCGGGTAAGAGACCCAAGAGGAAAGATATAAAAGCCCCCAACTATTTCCTTCTTTGCTCCTCTAGAATTCCTGCCAAAGTCGACGAAGGCCCCAGGGAATTTGCCGGTACCGAAAGAGCTTGGGTAATCTCGATCGACCTCGACGATGTTAGGCTACCAGGCACCTTGACTCTGGGAGTTTGATGCAGCGGTATCTAAAGTTGCGTGTAAGGTGCCGGTAATTGGCCGTCGAGAGAATCAAGTCATGTTTGTCAAAGATAGTTCATGAGTGGAATCTACGACAGCAGAACCCCTAAACAACAGCAGAGCTTCCATTCGACGGCAGTGAGCAGAACCCCTCGCTGCCCCTGCTCGTGAGCACACCACTCTTGACCCTCTCCCTCATGAACTTAGTCCATATTCCTTGAGTACTTGCTCAATCGTACACAGCTTAGCCATTGTCCAGCAGCATCACAAGAGTTCTGTCCGAAATACAGCTTATTCCGAAATTCTCTTCGTCGCGATGTTGAGGGAGCAATGCTTGGACTTGCTCTCCCAAACCCATACGAACTGGAGCTTTTATAGCTAGTTCTGAGCACGTGCTTCCCACCTCCTTTCTACGTCATTCACCCTTCTCTAACTACATTAGCTGACTAATGTTCCAAACTTCTAAAGCCAAAGTTTCTGCAGCGCGAAATCAGAGACCCAAGAGGAGAGGTATAAAAGCTCTTAATCATCCGATTCTTTGCGTCTCCACCATCGACATACTTCTGGATACAAGAAATCTCGAGCTTGGGAGTTTCAATGCAGCGGTAGCATAACAGCGTTTTCGGGTACAGGAAACACTGGCTGCTATTGATTCGAAGTTCCTGGCCGAAAGGGTCCATGATGCAAAAACTTACAATATTTGAGGGCCAAACGACAGCAGAACTTTCCCTCGGCAGCAGAGAAGCCCCTGTTTGTCAGCACAACACTTTCAACATTCGACTCCAAAAGCCAAATCCATAGCCCTTGTCTTACTCAAGCCAACTCTCGTCTCTCAGACCCACTGACCCAGCCAAGCCCGATATAATTCGCAGGCTCGCAGCTTCCTTTGGAAATCCCTTTGCCTGCGCCTCGAGGTATAGTGGACCTACTTTCCCAACTCAGCACTAAGCAAAGTTCGTGAAACCTCAATGGGTACCTCGTCTGTCGTGTGAATGCCAGATAGGATAGCTGAAGCCTTGCCAGATTGGACGGACTTACTTTCCCAACTCAGCACTAAGCATAGTTTTTATAGCTAGTTTCTGTCACGTGCCTCCCATTCCCTTCCTACGTCATTCGTCCTTCAGCTTCTCCAAGTACCTAGCTGACCAAACATTCCAAGCAAACTTCCTGAAGCGCAAGGCTAGAGACTCATAGCTGAAGTATAAAAGCCCTCGGGCATGAGCTTCTTTGCGTTATCTACCATCACACACCCCCGAAACCCTATTGAATGGTTTTCAGCCAAGGAACCTTGGATAAAATGTTTCTATAAATATGGAACTATTGGCAAAAATACTATCGTTATTGACCGCAAATAATTCCAACTTATTGGTGGAGAGAATCACCGTGCGAAATTAGTAATTAGTGATAGAACCCCCAAACAATAACAGAGCTTCCACTCGACAGCAGAAAAGTCCCTGCTCATCAGCACCGAATTTCCAGTGTTTCAAAATCAAGAACGAAGCTAGGTCATGCTCCTTAACTTAGGTTCTCAAGCGGACACATCTCATCTTTCTCAGCTCAGACCCAGCCGATCTCCATCTCAGGTAGTTTCAGCTTACCCCACTCCCTTCGCGACATCGTTCGTCGAACAAAGGATCTCGTATTCTTTCTCCAAATTCTGAACTACTTCCCCAACCCAGCACAAAGTAGAGCTTTTATAGCCAAGTTCTAGCACGTGCCTCCCTGTCCTTTCCCACCTCATTCAGTCCTCCTAACTTCTCCAAGCACGCCCCTACGCGCTGACTCATGTTCCAAAGCAAGTTTTGGCTTTGTGGCGCATATGAAGGGAGAGCTTACCTATAAAAGCATCAAGTGTTTGCTTCTATGTCCAATCTAAGCAGCTCGAAAAGGACAAGTATGTCTGATTGGCGAAAAAACTCGCATAGATACTTGGACTTCGCGATTCTTGCATAGAGGCACTCTGGATAGCGTTTGAAAAGTTGTAAAGTTGGTATATCTGGTTGTCTCGAACCAAGACTTGTTTTTCAGAAAGGGTTGTGGGCAGAGCACTCTGACGACAGCAGAACGCACAAACAACAGCAGAACTTCTATTCAACAGCATAAGCCCTCGACCTCTATCTCGAAAATTCAAACCCATAGAAATTCCTTGCTGCGTTCAACCGTTCACAGCTTTTCTGTTCTCAACTTCTCGGGCCAGATTCCAGAAAGAGATGCGTCTGGGTCGCAGCTTACTCTGGAACCCTTTGTTCAGTGAGCGTTGCTGCGTCCAGAGGATTGAATTGGATTTGCTTTTCCAACCCAGCACAAACCAAAGCTTTTGTAGCCACTTAATATCACGTGACTCTTATGGCTTTCCCACGTGATTCGTTCTCCTAACCTCTCCAAATAGGTGCCTACCTCGGCTCACTGATGTTCTCAAAGCAAGTGTCTAGACGGCTTTGTGGCGCATAGTTCAGAGGAGAGCTGATCTATAAAAACCTACAAGCGTTTGCTTCTGTATAGGTATGTCAAACCCAAATCATTCGTCAATCGTTGTCACCGAATTAGTCGTCTGTCTACAAAAATTACTTGGCTTTGCGAGATCCATACAGCGCTACCTAGGATGGTGTTTGCAAGACAGTGAGTACTTCCGGACTGTCGAGAATGAGGACTTGTTCGTCGAGATGTGTTGTGGGTGAGGTCTGTCTGTGACAGCAGAACTCTCGATCAACGGCAAGTCTTCTGCTCAACAGCAGGACATCTCCTGTCTTTACAATTTACAGTAAACATCAGCTCCATGATTCCCACCACACCAAAGTTCACACATAGCTCATCTGGATCCTACCTAGGTCTCGACAGAGAGACCAAACCCAAGCCTGCAGCTCACTCGGGTTCGTGGCAGTGTTAGATTCATCAGGTCTGGCTTCCTCAACTCAGAAGAAAGTTGCGTTCTTATAGCCCATTTCCCTCCCCCTTCCCACGTGACATAGGTATATTTTTAACTTCTCCAAGGACCGTATCTCTTTCGTTCAAGTGTTACAGCGCAAAGCTGAAGATTGAAGTATAAAAGCCGTCAAATGTTTGCTTCTGTGCAAGCCGCAAATCCGCAATCCGTCTACTTTTCAGCACAAGATAGGCTAATAACTTTCTAGCTGTAGGGAGAAACTCGACTTTGGGAAGTCGCATCTAGCGGCGTCTGAGTTTAGATTTGGGAAGCCGGTAAATTATACTGGCTTGTGGGTAATAATGCAGAACTGTTCATCAACATAGATCATGGGTGAGATCTACCTACGACAGCAGAGATCACCAATGACGGCAAGACTTCACATCTCTAGTTCTTAGATCCAAAGTTGATTATCAAAACCACAATGCCCACAATAACAAAGTCCCCAACATCTACCTGCCTACCTTACCTACAGCTCGCCACATGTCAATCAACATATAACCCAGCCCTGCAGCTTACTCAGGGACCAATCTCCATGCCCACATGAGAATGGACCTCAAAGAAGAATGGAACTTGGCCTCCTTAGCTCAGAGCATGGCGGTGTTTTTATATCCAGCCATTGCCAGGATTTGACCACGTGATTCCACCAGGATCACGTGTCTGCCATCATCTTCTTCCCACGTCATTTGGCCTTTTTAAATTCTCCAAGTATCTGACTACCCAATCAATGTTGCGAACCAAGTCTTTGGCTTTGTGCCGTAAAAGTCTGAAGGAGATGTAGTCTATAAAAGCCCACAAGTATTCGCTTCTTTATATCCACAACTTCCGACTTGGGCTACTGTCCTGTGAGAGATAGCTGTGTAGCTGTAGCTGGTCAGCCCGAGTCTGGCGATTTTGGAAAACTGCAAACGTACGCATCTGCACAGTCTTCGAGAACATGTAACCGTCAAGACAGGCGTCTCTAGACTTAGAAAGCAGAAACAGCCAGAAATCTTCAAATATCGAGAGCTTTACAGTCTACCAATCCAGTCCCGATCACTACCTTTTGCAAACTCCCCGTGACCCTTCGCGCCGCCATTGGCACCAAGTGACCAGCAGCCTCACGTTGAAGAATCCCGTACTCATCGTCCCAGCCATTCCCGGAGCTTTGGTTCCCCATTCTCCCCTCACTCGCTTCGGGGTCCAGAGGCATTTCACTCGACCAGCTTGCCCGGTCTTGTGACCGCGCAGTTCAAGCAGCCGACCGGCATCAGAGGGTCGAGTGGTCACCTTGACTGCACTACCATCCGCCGCACCGGGACCAAGGAGAGCGTCCACAAGGGTGGAGCTCGAGGTCCGTCTTCGGAATGGCGCCGAAGCACCCCCGAACTACTGTTTCGAAAAAGAAAACTGTTGACTGTTGAGATGAGGGGAGCTGCTGTGCGACCGGGACAGCTAAGATGAGACAGATTGACTGGCAGTTCCACGGGGATGATAAAGATCGCGATAGAAAGAACGTGGAGAACGCGCTTTTTCAAAACGATTCGTGCTGTGATTTGCGAGTTGAGTGACTGTGAGTTGGCAAAACGGCCTCGACAATCGGGCCGCAAACTGGTGTGTTTGTGGAAGCTCATGTGAGGTGAAGAGTTACCACTTGGAGCTCGATGGAGATACCACTACTTGCTGGCCTGCATGGTTCCTGTTCGAACCCCCTGTTACACAACCCAGGCACAAAACACCATCACTCCCGCCACCCTCACCTTCCGTGTGTACGACACAGTAGTACTGAACTCGAGACTCACTTGATCCCGCCTACTAACGTCGGCTCTCGGGTATATGCATCCAGCTCCCTGGAATCCTCTTTGTGTACGAAGTACTAGTATGTACACTTGTCAATACTGCTTCATAGACACGACGGTGGCGTGAAAGTCATGCGTGAGATAGATTGACCCAGGCTCGCCAGAGTTCTCGAACGGCGGGACTTGTAGGCCTTCCTGATAGTTGGTGACACGAAATCAAAGACAATCTTAAGAAATCACGTTCGACTGGTCAGACTGTGTCTGGAGAGGAAGTATCCATGTATCGATGTGTGACACGACGTGGCCCCGGCTTCCCGGTTGAAGATGTTGGTGTAACTGTTGTACAGAAACGATGACAGCAGCAAGCTGGGAGAAGCAGAGGTGATGTTCGTTCGTGTGGGGACTGCGTGGAATCTAGACTCGAGTGTGGTCCAGCACTACTGGATTTTTATACATGGTGGAGGTTGTTGTCGTACCACTCGTCTACCCAAAGACCTGAACTGGCTGTTGTGCCTCATTTGGGTGCTTGCATGGGAGGTGATGTTGTGTATTCTAGGGATCGGCCCCTGTTCGCTGGAATAATAACAGTGATGCAGTCCGATATGAGAAAGGACTGCGACGGGCGATCTGGGTTTGCTCTCTCGTAGCGCTTGCTAGAGTTCTAGGCCCTTTGCATAGAATGATGTAGACGTCCCTACCTGAAAGCCACAGATGGTGAAAGAAGAGCCAAAGCCCTGATAGAAGAAGTGATGTTGAGATACCTTATAATTGAGGTCAGAAGACAGGACCTTCTTAAAGACTGTTGGGAAAGCTTTCTCGTCACTGGACCAAGGCATTTCCAATTTTCCAAGATGGTATCACGAACTGCCAGCTTCATCTCGACTGCAACGCTCTGATGCTCGCACGGCATACGGCAAGAGCTACCCTGGTGGCCCCTTTCACGACTTCCGTGTGGCCCTCATACTCGAACTGCAGGATCTCCGGGTAATGGCTGCGAGCTCCCGGGGTCACTTGTCACTGCGAATAGAGTAAGGAGGTACATGGTCCTCGCGGCACCAAGACAACCATCCAAATCGTGTGTGTCAAAGTCCACGAAGTGCAACGTGACATGAACTTCGGTACAAGGATGAATCCAACACTTTCGTACCCAGCCTAAGTTGGACAAACGACGGGAAGCGACGAGTTTTGCAGCGAGAATCCATTCGCTTCCAGGATCTACAGAGGGAGAGACACGGTTGACTTGCCGCCCCGAAGCCAGGAGTGGTACAAGAGACGATTGGTCGGGACCTGAAATACGGCCCGTTGTTCGGCATGTAGGAGCAGTTGGCGGAGCAAAGGACTTTGCTGAAAAGGGGGATGGTCGAGTTGGCCGGGGAGAAAGGCGTGACGCTCCACTGAGGGTGTGACAGGTGGGCGGCGATCGGTTGGTCGGTGATGGGATTCATGGCTGAGCGGCAAGGCGAGTGGACGAGTCTCAGTTCACACATGCCCCGGAGCTCGAGCACACATTCCATGCCAGCTCTGTGTCACCGAGGAGTTGATGGGAGAGGTCAGCAATAATTTGGCGGAGGACTCGACAGTTGGCCCGAGCGCATGGCTAGTCCCACTAGTGCCGATACGGTACAGTAATTCTCTACGGTTTTCCTCTCTCAGTCAAGCTTCGTCTCTCCAGCGACAACTGACCACACTGACATCAATTTGGGGCATTTTTGTTGACACTGACAGCCACGGCACATGGCCACCAAATTATCAGCAGCATCAGATTACAGCGGAGACGCCATCCCTGCCACTCCCTCGTGCTCACCTAACATATTCCCGAGCCACACCACCACCAAGGCGCGCGCGTGGGATGTGGAGAACCGACAGCTCACAGATCTACAAGGAGCTTGCGAGCGAGTTGGCTCTTGATCAGAGCTTCAGCTGAGATCAACTCGCAGTCTGGGATCCGGGCGCAAGCACCCCACGGCCCACGAAGACGAGCGTGGAGGGCGTGCATCACAGGCGCTTTGGCGCGATCCGCAGCCCTCCAAAAGGACTGCAGCAAAAAGGTGTGCTAGATGCAGCCAGGGCTCATCTGCATGTCGCAAGACTGGGATTTAGATTAACTGCCAGATTCAGCACACGCCTTGATGCATCCACTGGACCCCCACACGTGATCCGACAGCCAGCCACTTTCTCGCTACCTACAGCCACCAGGGCGATGATAATGGACGCCTGTTATACCCGCAAACGACAGGACGATCGAGCCTCGCGGGAACCCAACGGGATTGAGTCCGCCATGGCGTCTGCGGCTGCTGAGAGGGCGAAGCCAGGCCGTCCCGCCTCCGGCTCAGCCAACACGGCTTGAAGGATTGCGTCTTGGAGCAGGTCACACCCGTCGGATGGGGTCCAAGCCTCAGACTCGCCTGCCCGGGATTCATTGAGTGTGTGAAGGCCTCTCTTCAATATGATTCGTTGCCGCCCTCCTCGTTCCCAGGCTGTGGTAGCCGCCTACTCCATCCTTCAGGCTTAGTTCGCCTGGCAAAGACACCAGCGGTTGCTCTGCACTCCAGTGCGAGATCTTTTCGCGGTACTAACTTCGATGCAACTTGAAGTTCGGCATAGCAAAGCTTCGCAACTCGGACCCGCCGATCCGGGGAGATATCCTGGTTTCTGGTTTCATAGCTCAAAGTTCTATGACCCAGAAATTTGGAATCATAGCTCGACGTTTTATGATCCACCGGCACCGAAACCTGTTCTGAGGTCGAGGCTCGAACTATCTTCCCAGGAGACCAGCTCAAAGAATCTGATTATCTCTGAAGGTATCCAGATGATCGATGTACCTGGGACTCTTCACTTTACTATCGATTGGCTAACCTGCTTTCGTGGCCACTGACTAGAGGCAGCCTTCTAGGAGTATACGAGAATGTTTCACTCAGTCCATAGGCATGTGGTAGTACATCGTACGTCAACCATGTGCTTGACACGCAAATGTGGCGTCCGCCATTACTGCGTTATACACCTCATTCGTCAAACTTTGAACGGGAAGGATTCGAAGGCGTGGCGACATATGCAGCCATTTCGTCTGCCATCGATCCAACCATTTTTGATACCGCGATTCCGAATACCTGCATGATATACTTGCATCACTCGGACGCCTTGATTCTACCAATCCTTTACGAATACATAGCTCTAGTCGGGCTTTTCATGATTGAACCACCACTCCTCCAGCGTCGGACACATGCCAACAGCGTGGTACTTTAACGTGGTATTGGCGACTCCCACCGGATGAGATTATCTCCGCCTCCCACTGTCAAAAACCCCAGATATGAGCGAATCTATCCGCGGCCGCCGGTCACCACTTCGGGGTCTGCAGGGCATCCTAAAGCTCTCACATACGGTATTGCATTCGGCCCTCATCCTCCGCACTGATATCTGTCTCCAGTAAGATACGAGCTTCGCTCGCCAACGGGCAAGCCGCTGGCAGCGCGAAGCGGCAGTTAAAGCTGGATTCTTGGTTTTAAATAAAAGGCCTTTTAATTTGTGGTAGCTGGTTTAGCTTTTGTATTATTCAAACATCAAAATATTTTTAAAGTATTTTTTATATATCGGGGGGCCAGCCCCCCGCACCCCCCAATAGCCTCCGGCGGTTTTTTCGGAATGCGGAAAAACCATTTCGCCTGCCATTCTCGCAATATCTTTGAGGCAATTTTTCAGCCAACCAATTCGCTCGCACAGACAAAAATCGCCGATTTTAACCCTCTTCGCGCGCACTCAATATTGCGAATTATAAAAAACTAATTACATGTTTAAAAAGAGCTGGATTAAAACAAATAGGTGACGCTGCACTGGCAAAATTGGTAGCGTTGGGTGGTGGTTAGTTTGTACGGTTTATATATATTCAGGACAGGACCTCGTTTTCCCCTCCCTCCTGTGACTGGGACTCCAGACAGCCAGCGTGAGTCCAAAGCTTTGAAAGAGACCCTGATCGGCGCTCCACAAGCCCACGGTTCTTTTCCTGTGACTGGGATCCGTTGTGCCTCGTTGTCGTCAAACTCAACGGATCATGAGTATGCGGGGAGTCGTGAGGCTTAACGCTTCGAGCGCCTAGCGCCATCAACCGTTTTAGCAACACGATTATTGCTTTTTTGAAACCACATTGAACCATGGTACCCCGCGAAAGGATACCCTAATGGATAAGGATTCAGCCCCCAAGGACTACTCTAGAGTACATCACAAAAACAGAAATGTACTCAAAATAGTAGTCACGATCTCTCTCCCGCCGATCTCTCAGCTCCAGTATCGTCAGCTCATCACCAATTTACGGTAAAGGTGTTAGTTTACTCAGTTTACTAACAATCCAGACCTTCAACTTCGTGCGAGTCGTATCCCGGAAAAAGAGAGTCCTGTGGGCTCGCTCTTTGCTTTTCCAAAATAGATTCATGCATCACCGCGTGGAGCTGCCCGGGGCCCCAGAAAACTTATCGTCTACACATATGTATCGAGGGGATCCATGTCGTCACCTTGCGGCGCGACGCCAGGCCGAACAACTGCCACTACTCTACCAGGAAAAACGAGGAGCTCGGGGCCAGGAACACCCATCACCCATGTCAATGTTTGACTACTGCAGCGACCCCAAAAGTCAGACCGTTCCCATGGGACGTTTAGCACGGTTTACTGATCACAGAATTCAGACATGACTGGAGCAATTATCCATGTGTGCACGAACTTTTGCTTCTCGGCACTGCTCAGGCAACGAAGAAGGTGAAGGGAAGTTGAACGCAACTTCAATGCATGTACCGTGCTATCTAGCGACACATCTACGCCTTGGGAAGAATCAATTTGGTCAACTTATCGCTACGAGTTGACTCCCGACTCCCGGATTGTCGCAAGTTCCACAAAATCGATCGCAGGATTCCTGGGGATGTGTCGTGATCCTATCCGGTGGATTTGATACGCACCATCTACCGAGACATGGCTGATGACCTAACGGTAGATATGTACGTGCCTAGGAAACACCTCGTTGCTGTACGGCAACTGGAATCCCATTTGTTGAAATCAATCCTCGTGCTGAGGTTCCTGGGGGCTGGAAGTGCTGCAAGTCAGCAGACGCCAAAGCATGAAATCGCCTAAGCAGGCTAAGCGCGCAGCCCTTAGCCGCAGGCGTCAAACTATGTTGGGTTGATACGGCTTCCCAGAGAACCCGGCTCTTTGGGACCAACAACTTGACGAATGGCTGATGGTGCTGTCATTATTAACCTTTCACAATTCTTCCAAAGGCATGGAAGAAACAAGGTTACCAGTCCAAGGCGATAAAACCTTTACCAATATACACCCACCCCAGGTCCCAAATTCGACCGGCATGCATTTCAGCGCCAGAAATAGACTGATTGGAGCGCTTGACGGAAGCACATGTGCGCCAAACTCTATCGGCAAGTCGATGATTTATCAAAGCTGATGCCGCACGGAGGGAAACATGAACCTCCAACTCGAAAGGCCCGGCCAGGGCCTTTAGCCTTACTACAGGGCTATTATTGCAAGATCGACGTCCAGCCCGGCGGCAACGTTAAGCTTCAAAGTCAACGGTCAAACCCATGGAAATGCATATGCCAATTATAGACATCTTAGATCGAGGCCAAAGATCAGAGATGCAGTCGTTGCTGCATCGGCCACCCCCGCTATATTTACGAAGTTATCAGATTCAGTTCAGATCCAGAGAGCTCGATTGGATGATCTGGTCCCACATCCGGAAGCTGAGCTGGCCTTGAAGTCGTTGATATTTTGGACGAAGCGAAAGAAACGCGTGGTTACTCTAGTAATCGATAGATTGTCACCACGGTTTCGACAAATGCGGCTCCCGAGTTCCCACAAAGCGCGCGAAAAAACGAGCTTTTCACGACCACATCACCATATGCACCCAGCCACGACTCGAATCCCAGCGACTGCAAAGTTTTGGGCCACGCTCTCGCTCCTCGCGCGGCTGAAGGTTCCAGCCCCCAGCGTGAATGCAGCAGGTTTCGAGGGGGCCGATCTATGTGGTCTGGTGAAGTGGGTCTCGTCCGATCCTCCGCTTCGGCTCTCCACACCAAGCTTCTGTGCAGGTGCAGCTCGGACCGTCGGACGTGAATCGGAGAGTCCTTAGCCAGGCACACATTTTCTGGGCGGGGCAGGGAAAGGATTTCATCCTGGCCACTCGGATCGACAGCCCTGATGATGGGCTGAACCCTATGTCGACCCTTCGCGCAGCGTGGTAAGCACGGCATTGATGATTGCCAACAACGTTGGATTTTGTCGGCGCCTTACCACGTGCGGGCCAGCGCGATGCGACGGAGTGTGTCAATCACCAACAAGCAGCATCGATGCGGCATCGATCAACAGCGCGCGCATGTTAGTCGACGGACCGTCCGCTGGTGGCGCACTGCGAGTACACTAGGTGGCCTTCGCGGACTCGAGGCAGCTCGTGGCACTGAAGGACACAATCCACGCCGATGCTGTGCTGTAACGGGTTACATACAGCGAAATAGCGCTGGGAACAGGCACTGTTTTGGGCCTTTGTCTACACGTACGCATATGTGTCGACATCGGGGGTTTTTGGGGGCCTCATGCCAGCTTCCCTTTACATAACCCCCGTTCAGGTCAGCTTGCTGGCCCCTGCACAGCAGCATCTCATTGACGGCTACCTAGCGTTGACTGCATGCCGGGGCTAGGCCGTTGCGGGTTCAATCTGCTTATTCGGGAGCGTGCTGGTTCTCTTGCATCCCTGTCAGAGAGGCTGCTTCGCTCCGTTCCTTGCATCCTTGTCATCACGCTGTTTTGCCCCTAGCGCACCGTCTTTGAACCACACCCGTGCATGCGGAACCGGTCGAAGTGCCAAGCCTTACGGCGTGCAGGTGAATCGAGAACATAAGCTGCGAGGCGAAATTGGGGGAGCTGGAGTGAGCTGGGAGACGAGGGCGACGTTGCTTGTGCAGCCGGGCGATGATGACCAGGAAATGCCAAACTTCGGATGGATGCGATATGGACTTCTATCATGCTGCACGACTGCTGGTGTCGGCGTGTCGAGAGGGAGACTGAGAGAGCCTCGCTGCCAGACCCGTTCTAGGACAGGTTTGGAGCGCTACCGTAGAGGGCTCGCTACTCTAGCTGGGCATATCGGGACTCGGTGACCTTCAAGAGGCTCTCTGAGGCTTCCCAGCGAAGTACCGGAAATCGTGATCGTACGGTTGCACTAACATGTCGCAGGAACATGAGAAGACCGGCCGGCTCATGACGCAAAAGAAGCGGCAGGATTCGCGGGATGAGCTGTGCGAAAAGGCTAAAGCATGTTTTTTCGATATTTGCCCACGAGATGGACGTAGAGTGATGACTAGAGCTTTTTGCCTTGGTATTGCCTACATTCGCTTTTGGGAGTACAGTCAGTGTCATTACGGCGATGGCGAGAATGGGTACCCTCGCGGTGACAATTCTTGTGCGCGATATTCTTGATTCTTCGACAAACCCCCCAGTTACTCGGAATATTCAGTATCCTCAATTATTAGAATATCCGGTGCTCCTGACTTACACGTATGGTCGATGATGATTTTCCCTTGCTTATGCGGCTGTCTAGGTAATCTGCCCGGTGGGCTCCTAAGCACCAGGAGAGGCACGACGTTCGACGACTTTGTCAACTCTGGGTGCCAAGCAGCAGCGACTCCTGGCTCTGGCTTTCTTGTGCACCAGTTCGCTGCGGGTTCATTTGGATATAATGGCTTAAGGGATGTCGCAGGACACTGCCACCTCGCGTTGATGCGCATGCAGTTGTTGTATCAAGTTTCCTGGACAGGTACATGTACATGTACCCGCGGGAGAATAGCAGTGACCAGAATGCGCTGCCGAGTACTGCTGGTACATGCTGCCCAGCTGCGCAGTTCCCCGGCCTGTCTCGACGCCGACTCAGACTCGGGCTGCGACTGTTTCTGGCAGCCAACGGTGGCTAGCTGCTATTGTCGCTGCTATTGTACCGACTATTTCTGACAATGGACATGAGCGGGTGTTGACGCGGAGAGTCTGGTGATTGAGGAGCGCACATCGTGACATAATCCATCCTATTCGTCGCTCCATCAGTGTCAGTGGTGGTGTGTTGCGGCCTGTCTCTTCCAGACTCGTGGCTGCCCGGCCGGTGCTCTTGGCTGCGGCCCATCTCTCGGCAGGCCCCCAGGCGGCTTCTCCTGCCACGCTTAAGCTTGGGTAATACGACTAAGTTAGTGCAGGGCTCTCTCGTGGTGGCTGCTCCACTCCCAAAATGCTACCTTGGGAATAGGCTACTCAAGCGCCGTTCAAAGACCCCCCCGCCCGACTGCCCACGCTCCCACGTTCCCACGTCCACCACCAGCCCGGCCAAAACCTTGCGCCTCCCACCAAACCCACGCTCTCTCCCACACCACCAGCGACTGTCCATATGCCCAGCTACCACCAAACCCCACCACCACCACCATAGTCTCTCGTTCACCGCTGCCAGACAAAGCTGGACACCGGCTACTGCTGACCCAACATACTCGTGCCGAACACAATTCCATTGTGGCTTGTAGAGGGCTCGAGGACGACGAGTGGCAGGCACGAGGGTGTAAGCTCAGGCACGCTGAATAACTGCCTTTTGCTACCACCACTCAACCCACCCTTCACGAACCAACTCTTTCCAATTAGAGATCTCTCTGTCCAGTCGTTTCACCCCTTCCCGCCCATCATGGAACGCTTCTCCCGCGCCAGCGATGCGCAGCCTCCTGCCGGTCTCGCCAACGTCCTCAATCCCACCGACGAGCAGCGAGACTCGGCTTACTATTCTAGCAACGGCGATGCGAGCAAGCGTAAGACCTGCCGTCTCTTCACCACTCGGCCCTCCCTCGAGCAAGAGCTAATAGTTACTGTAGATACTTCCACCGCCTCTTGCAACGGCCAGAATGTGTTCACTCCCCCAGGTTCACACTACGGCTCTTCGTCCGCCGATAAGACTCCTTCCCCCATCGCTACCTCGACCTTACAGCCCCAGGTGATCTCGCCGGGCACAGCTGGCATGTCTGTCGCATCTTTAGTCTCTCCCACGACGCCCTCGACCCTCGATCAGAGCATGTTGAACAAGTTGGATGCGCGCCCAGGCTACGGGTCTGGCCAAGGTCTGCCAAGCTTAGGTCCCAATGGGGAGCCATTGTCTCGCAGAGAGAGTACGGACAGCCGTCTCAATCATTCGTTGGGAGAGATGAGGCTCGCATCGTCCCCTTATGCGAGCGCAAACCAGTCGACCACTTCGATCCAGAGCAGTCTGCAGCAGCAGAGGAACCCGGGAAATGCGCCTGCACCTGAGCGCCTTTCAGCCACCCGCTACTCGAACGGCGGCTACTCGAATGGTTACCAGCCTAACCAGCAACGGTTCGCTGTGGACGCGCAGAGGCAAGCACGAACAGCTCCCGCAATTACTGGCCCAGCTGCTGGGTCTGTTGCCCATGCTGCTGAGCCCACGAAGGGTCAAGCTTGGGCTTTCCCTGATGAGCCCATTCAGCGAATGCCGTCGTCGGGGACTAGGAGTACTGAGAACATGAGCCTCAACAACCAGTCTTCGTTCTTAGACTCTCGGCGAAGCAGTCTGGCCGAATCACTTGCCAGCAGCCAATACACAACAGAATCTCGCCTCCCTCCTGGCCAAAGGAGACTCGAAGATGGCATGCCATCCGACTTCCAGCGCCTGTCACGAGCGTCGTCAGAGTTCCAGAACACCCACCACCACCACTCGCTCCAGCACAAGCAAGTTGGCGATCTGCGTGGTGAAGACACTGGCTCCCCTGGCAGCACTGGCACTTACAGCCGTACCCCCGAGCTCCGAGTCAGCCACAAGTTGGCAGAACGCAAGCGTCGTACCGAGATGAAGGATCTATTTGAGCAACTCCGTGACCTGATGCCACAAGAACGCGGTAACAAAGCCAGCAAATGGGAGATTCTCAGTCGAGGTAATTATACGTCCATCAAATATACATCGTCCACTGTTGTACTGCTTTCGTAAACTTAGCCTAACGCGTGTATTCTTAGCAATCACCGAACACCACCGCCAAGATGACTACATCAAAGCGCTGCAAGAGCAGTGCCAACGCGTTAATGAAGAGCTGCATTTTGCGAAACAAGAATCGAATATGCTGAGACAGGAAAATCGACAGTTGAGAGCTGATCTCTCGGGACACTCTGGTGCACCGGGCGCTATCCATACTCAACCAGCGCCGCCGTTGCACCACCTTAATGCTCCTCCACCCCTGCCGCAAGCTGCTAATGGTCCTGTGGCGCCAGTGGATCCGTATGCGAATGATCCGTATGCTAGACGACCGGTGGAAAACCGAAACGAACTTCCCCCGCTCCGATCGATGCAACAGGCTCAGCCTGAGTCGATGACTGGCGTGCAGTATCAGCATGAGCCGTCGAGAGTCAATGGCTTTCATGGTGACAGGTTCTAGGAAGTCGGCGGACACGATTGATGTCGTGAGATGTTTGTCGGTATGTCTGATGACATTGACATGAGTTCGATGAACTTGGCTTTCGCAAAGACTCTTCGATATCCCCTTGGACCTCGACAACCGCGGTCGCCTACACCATCTATCCTTCACGGCATCGGATTCCATTTCTCCTTCTAAAATCAACAACCCCTTCTTCGCCTTCCATCTTGCCCGCCGATTCCGCGCGAATCCACGGAACCCCTTCAATACAACATGTTCGGCTAGAAACCATCAATTCCCCTTCGCTCCTACCGGATGCAATTTTTCTCTGTCCCACGGCTGCATGTTATAAGATTGGTTGTATTCAAAGGATTCATCATCGGCGCCCGCGCAGTGCATTTGCAAATGCACCAACTAAAAAAAACCCCGGCTCGCTTTTTTTTCCCAAGAGTTTGATTTTTTTTCTGGGTGTTTTATACCACAATGGGATGGATAATGGAAATCCCTGGGACAATTACGGAAATGGATCAAGGCGCTCTTCTCTGACTCTCTGACACTCCTCCGATTCTTAATATATACCCGCATGCTTTGCAAAAAATGCTTTGCAAGAAAAGAGAAGAGCTGGGTTACTGATAACCGGCGCTTCTTATACAACCTTTACAACTGGAATTCTTTTTTCTGAGACACTTGGGGTTGTGCTTGGAGAGGGGCGAATTCACTACAGGCGCCTGTTCGCGGGCTTACACTTCTGGTCTGGCTGATTAGTCCTTTTCTTTGAGGCTTTGGCTTGCTTGGCTTCTTCTTTTTCTGTGGGTTGTGCTTTTTGGAATTGGTTTGGGCTGGTTTGGGAAGTCATTGTGGTTGTGTGTTGTCACGTGGGAATGAAGTTGCTTGGAATAGGAGGAGGCTGGAGACAGGATTACGTGCTGCTTGCGCGCGCTGGATACAGGCTTGGAAGAAGAGGTATCTGGAGGTGGCTGGTGAAATTTCAGGGGCTGCGTTCCTGCGGATGTGGACCGATCGGGAAGGCGAGCAGTTGAAGGGTGAAAGGCGACAACACGCAGGGGGTTCGTCTCGTGTATGTTGTTGAGAGAGCTTTAGCATAGGAAGAAGCAGCTTCGAAAGCAGTCAAAGCACGGTTCTCCGAGGGATTCTTGGATTGCATTTGATCTGGTGTGCTGCGTGTGTTGGTGTGAAAGTGAAGGCGAGTGTCAATGATCGGGTTTCTGGAAATAGCATCACGAGTCCGGGACTTGATTCGTTCTCGCTACATGTAGACAGATGGATCATCATAGCTTGTCGGGCTATGGCTGGTTTACCAGATCCTGAAGGCTATTCCCAGGTACCTGGACAGCTCTTAAACTGGATTGCCTCGGCCATTTTCGAAAAGTCAATTGGAACAAAGACATTTCCAAGGGTCTTTTCTATGTTTCCACCGGCCACGATGTAGAGCCTCATAATCACAATAGCTTTTCAGTAGCATGAAATTTCCGATGGACTCGACAAGCCGACATCGCGTTGAAGCAGATGCAAAGCGGCCCTGGAGTTGAGAAGTGGGTCACGTGCTGCAGGCGGATCGTGCGCTCGTTCCCCCGGCGCTAGCGCTAGCTCAAGCTGGAGAAACTTCAGTCGCGACCCAAAAAATATTCATCCGCCCATTCCCATCATCAACATCAACGCCACGCCTTGAGTTTTTGATACCCCAATCCTCACATCCGCCACCATGTAAGACCCCACTGCTCAATTGATTCTTCTTGCGTGATTCAAGACTCTGGCAAGCAAAACTGACGCACACAGGCACTCCATAATCCGCCGCTCAGCGTTCCGCGCCATCAGGACCTCCAACCTCGCCATCACCCGCTCCATCTCCTCCGCCCCCTCTCCCTTCCTTGCCCGCAAATCCGCCCAGATCTCCGCTCTGCAAATCAGCAAGCGATGGAACAGCGACCTCAACAACGGCGAGGAGAGCAAGCAAGACGCCGCAGATCAAAATGAGCAGAACACTGTCACCTCGGCCATCAACTCGGCTGCCGAGACTGCTTCCACATACGCTTCCAATGCTGCTGAGTCCGTGAGCGAGAATGCTCAGGCTGCTAAGGAGTATGTTGGAAGTGCTGCGTCCGGCGCTGCTGCTGCGGCTGGCATTGCCGCCCAGAGCACGCCGTTTGGTGACGAGAGGACTCCTACTGAGCGTCTTGCGTTGGAGCCGACTAACTCGATCTACATTGGAAACATTCTGTTTGAGATTACGCAGGAGGATCTGAGACGCGAGTTTGATAGCTTTGGTGAGATTAAGAAGGTCACTATCGCTACCGATGTGCGCGGTCTTTCCAAAGGGTATGTTGCTGCCACTTACTTCTCATCCTTCTTCTCTGTACCAAGCCTTTAGATGTGAAGGACCACAATCAAAAGAACACACAGCTAACGTTCTTTCTCCGCGTTCAACAGATTCGCCTACATCGAGTTCGACACCGTCGAAGCCGCCACGGCCGCCGTGTCCGCCAAGAACATGACCGTCGTCGAAGGCCGCCGCATCATCGTCAACTATCAAGCCAAGACCAAGCGCCCCCACACCAACAACCCTCCCTCGCGCACGATCTTCGTCGGCAACCTGGCCTACGAGATGTCCGACGCCGACCTGAACAAGCTCTTCCGCGAGATCAGGAACGTCATTGACGTGCGCGTTGCCATTGATCGCCGTACCGGCCAACCCAGAGGCTTCGCTCATGCGGACTTTGTGGATGTCGAGAGTGCTGTTAAGGCTATGGAGCAGCTGCAGGGTAAGGAGATCTATGGTCGCCCGCTGAGGTGCGATTACTCGGGTAGCAAGACCAGCAGTGAAAGAAGTGCCAGCAGGGGTAGCAGCAGGGGTTCGTCGGCGAGCTCGGGCGGCAGCTTTTAAGCTGGGATTTTCTGAGTGAGTGATGGGGTTGAGGAGACGAATGAAAAAGGCAAGAGAGGGGCTGGATATATACTATATCTGGTGCTTCTGTTGCATCTCATAATGTACAGTGCATACATTGCATTGCGCGGCGGGCGTCGTCTCTTCTGGGGATGAATCTCGCACGATGGGATGTGATGTTAGTTGCATCATAGCAGAAGGAAACAACAGCTGGTGGTGTTTAGGTTGGTGGAAAAGACGGGTGGAATAGATTCCACAATTGTACCATATCTCGAGGCTTCCGATAAGAGCTTCACCAAACAACCCTTTCTCGTTTGTCTGAACGAAATCGAAGTTAATTACAGGACGGGCTAGATGGAGCACACATAGGGCTCGGTTTTTGTCTCTGTTGTTGTGTTTACTGCTGGGCGTATGATAGTTGGTAGCATAGGTAAAAAAAGTCACGATACTCTCCTCTCTGAATATTTGGAATACTTCTAGGCCGGTGGTTGTGAGCTTGTGTGTTGTGTGTTGTGTTTTTCTTGTGCTGTGTGAAAACCTTGGAAGGGAGAATGGACGGTGTGGAAAGGGGGGATGGACGGAGCATGGGACGTCCGACGGGCTGCCTCGTGGGGTTCAGGAGGATTGCTTGTGAGTAGGGATGGGTTTGTAAGGGGGTAGGTGTAAGGGGCAAGAACACTTACACAAATAGAAAATGGCTTTCAGGACCTTATAGATTCAAAACACTTGACAAAAACATATCAAATACCTTTTTCCAGCTCCCTGCCTCGGATGGAAAGGAAACTTTTTATGTGGATTAGTACATCCACAGAATGTGGTGTTTGTGGCCAAATTTTTTCCGTGTGTAGGCACACGGGCTTGGATTCAACTGCTCCCGGGAGCGCAGTCTGAATTTTTTTTGGAGTTTTGCTTTTGGAGTTTTGGGCCAATTTTTCTTGGTGGCGCGAATCCCGGTAGGGTGGGCTGTAGCAGTCGGTGGCTGCTGGCTGCTGTGCGAGCATGTTGGAAAGTCTTGAGTGAACTTTCTTGGGGGCGTGCGAAAGGGGGGGGGGGGGGGGGGCATTAAAAAAAACAAAAAAAAAAAATGGCAAAAAACATGGTAAGGGAGGGCAGAAAAGGGGAGGGATTATGTGGACCACAATTTGGTTCAGGGTTGCA